>SJOL01006406.1:89792-382390 GCA_004794785.1 Opisthorchis felineus | reverse complement strand
ATGATCAATGTAGGGAGACACAGTTCCCAGGTTTGGTTTCTAACAAGTATGACAGATTTTTTAGAGAATAATTAGACAAATGTGATGGTCTAATACCGGCGATCGTTCTGTTTCCATTGATAGTAGTGTTTTGGCCCTAATACAACTATGAAATGAATGTAGATAGTACCTTCGCACTGCATTGGCTGTCTCTCTCGATCTATTCGGTGCATACAGTGGGGCAGCCAACAGAAAACATATGATGTCTCCTATTATTCCTCATTGATATCTGTTTCCCGTTCGCCGTCTCACACTCACCGATCTCTATCATTCTGATCCCATATACAGGCATAGTAATAAAGCACCCAGGAACTTAACTAACTACACGCAGCAAATCATATACTATCGTTTATTTTTGAAGAGCATGGTCACAGACATAAAAAGTAAATGCAAGCAATGAATGTGGAAGGAGAATTAGAAGATAATTGTAACTAAATAGAGAGAAGCGTCTCATTCGAAGTCATGCCACCAACAGTTCCAGTCAGACAAGATGAATCCCAACGAATGTAAGAATTTCGATATGGAAACACGCGTGAGACCAGCAACCGAAGAAAGGACAAACAATGCTGAATGCTCTTCAAGGCGCGTTAAGCGCTAGCACAATCAAAACTCGCACATCAGGCACAAAGTCTCCGTCACATCTACTACTGCAAAGGTGGATACTACTGATGATGCATGCGAGTAGTATGTGTGTTCTCGTAAATTCGCCTTGATCTAATGGAAGGTGGGATTTATTACGGAATTTGTGGAACTACTTTGCAGTTTTTGCTTGCAATTGTGCGATAGGTCTTGAATATCCAAGAGAGTTCAAGAAGACGCGTTCAAGAAGAAGACGGATATTCAGTTTTTAAAAACAGCGTGCAAATGAGAGATTGACTTTCCTATCCAATAGTCTGCAACTGTTGTGTTTTTCTAGTAAACAACTCTTCAGCGAAGGGCTTTCCTCCTTACACTACTACTACTACTATCTACTATCATACCTACTATTTCTATCACAACTAAACAATCTAGCAAACTGATTTTATGTATCATTTGTTTACCTCGTTTGAAGACAACTGCCACGTTTTTGGAACTTGAAAACAAGGCCTTAGTGAAGTAATTTGAAATGTGGAACCCTCACTTCCTGGGAGCTATTGCTTTCAAGATACAAATGCAATACAAAAAATCAGCAGCCTGCTGTTCGACTGCCATCTCCCATAAAACCACCATTCGTCAGAATCCAAACCGCTTCTTATTCACAGTCTTTCCCCACGTAACAAACATTCAGGAACTACAGAACAAAGTGAATCAGATTCCCATCACTTGCCAATTAAATTTCCATTAAAACCCCTGCTCTCTACGTAGTAGTATGACAACTCTGTGAACCATCAGATAAACAAAACATTAAAAAAGCCTACTGCGTAACGTTTTACGATCGGCATGATCAAAGAATATCATTCGTAACTGGGACGTATTGACGGCAAATCTACGCGACTCCGGAAGCTTTGCTTTGAATGTGTTCGAGCGCGTACACTGACATACATTGATTTCTGAAAGTTTACTGTCATATATTGATGCAAAGCACCGTAGTTTCTCGAGCTCTGAACACACGGTGTCTGCTTTATATCACTTCAAACGAACCTGTGCTATCTGCAGGAAGGTATGCTTGGACCAGAAACCTCAGCAGATGTGTAAAATCAGTACAACCAGCACTGGTCGCGAGATGCTTCAGGTAATCTGCAAACCGGGGGAGCCAAGATGTCATACAGCATCGTTTTCACCTGTTATTCTCATGACGCTTTCTTGCTTTGACAGGCCTGATAGCGTCGAGTTGTCTGCTATTTCGTCCGGCGTAGTTCATCGCACTAGAACAATGCACAACAGACTGCTCTTGACGCGACGGCTCACTTCCAAGGTCAGGTGTGAAGCGCACGGTGTAACACGTGCGCGCAAGTGGCAGGACCTAATTTTTCACACCCAACACTGCACAGCTGGAGTTACGTTGGCCGGTTTTTGTCTAGCCACTTTGGTAATGTTTTATCGCCAGCCATTTGCTTCTTGATGAAGACTACCTTCCGTTGTCTGAGCGTCAGACAGTTTCATTTATTGCATCCATAAAATATTGGAAAGCTGATATAATACGAGAACTCATCTCTGGCTATCTGAATGGAATAATTGCGAAAACAGTTTGGTTGTCACTCCATCTATTTTCCTTGTTCTGATTGGAACTACCCAAGATGAACATGGAATCGTCCATTTAGATTCCCAACATTTTAAGGGAGATGATGCTTTTTGACTTGAAGTGACATTGACTTATTCGAGCAGTTGAGATTCCGGTAACATCATTCAAACGTGGTAGTCAGTCGTTTTGGTGTGACATGGTTGTCAGTTGAACTTGCTTGAGAACAGAGACGTCTTCCACTGCTACATTTTTGCATTAAGTTAACCATTTGAGCGGTGCCACACGTATTTTTTGGCACAAATTCACCGTATTCCTCAATTACAAAAAGCACTTTGACCCTGTAGGTATAGTGACCGAATCGTCTTATCAAGAACGCAGGATGATGACCATTATTATTTCCCTGGGCTTCTCGTCGGGCAGTACATATATGGAGGTTAAAATAACGGTGATGGTCAAAACGAGCAATCGATATCAGTTCGGTGGCTAAAATAAACAATATGGCACCTAATTAACAGAAGACCAGATGCTTACTTGATAGCGTGAAGAGTTGTCTGAAGGTCTGCTGAATGTGTGGGCTCCACAGAATGGCATGTGACCGAGGAAATTTAAATTTTTGACAGTATGCTTCTTAATCCTATTCCGTTCCGTCATTATTTCAACAGGACTGGACTTGTAAGAATTGACAGTAAACCGTCTGAAAGTTTCCCACAATTAGTGGGGTTTATCTGGACTGTTGTTTATTGCCTTTTCTAATATCGTTATTACTGAAAGGTCAGTTGCCCGAAAATTTGAAAGAAACTCTATAGAAACATTAATGGACCCTTGCTATGTGGAGCATGTTCTTTTGCCACCTGATGGTCATCATCTTCATCAAGCTATCCACCTTAACTAGGGTATCACAGGCAGTCTTTGGATCGGCGTGCGCTTTGCAAATTCACAGCGCAAGAGTCCTTCTTCACTTCTACCCTGTCCTGTTGAAACTTCTTGATGAAGAGTTTGAGACTGTGGGTCGTTTGGCGCATCTTGGAAGGTGTTTTAGCCGCGTATGCATTATCAAGACACTCGCGGTATTTGCTAAACTGCGTGATTTATGGGAAGTGAGAAGCGATTTTCATTATGAACGAAGCGTTGTGTAAATAAAGTAAATGCGGAATCAGTCTCACCTTAGACTTGCTAGATCGGATTCCTTTGACACGATCTGAAAATCCTTCAGATGTTGGATCACTAACGCCTTCGTGGTACAGCGGAAGCTGGCTGGCTGTGGCACACTTTCAATCGATCTCTTTGTGAGTGCGTGATTCTTAACAAACCTTGAGTTCTAGGGGAAAAAACAAGGCTGTCAAGTTTAGGTATCCAAGGAGTACACTACCCCAGGAACGAAAACATTGCATTTACGATTACACCCACTTTGGTGATGAAATAAAGAAACTCGTTTTCCCCTACCAAATTCAAATAAAATATCACCTTAGAGGTCCTCATGCTTGAAGATTACGAGAGAAATGACGATACTTGAAGCTAGAAAAACTGATGGAGTTCCTTCCACTTGCTTACTTGTATCTATGGGCAAAGTCCTTTTAACTCCATCAAAATTTTTACAACCAAGTTAAATGAACAGGCCATTCCTTCTGATATGTATTTCCTCATTGTTACAAGATTCCTCACCGGAAAACGTGCCGGGACTCACAAGAGAAGCAGAATGAATGAATGAATCGATAAGGCTGACCAAATTTAGGAAATTTTTCGGTGCTTCATAGTGTAACAATACGTAAGTAAGTTGGCAACAGCAGTGGATTCTTTCGCTGTTTGATCCAGAGCAGTCCATGGGAATGCGGGCTAAATTTCAACCAAATTTTACCACATAAGGTACTGAGTATGCATGTTTTGAATAGGAAGTATTAAAGCAGGTAGTCAACGATACCGATGTGCAAATTTTTATGATGACCGTTGCGCTGCAAACCTTGTCAAAATCTAACAATTTTTGTAGCAGTGGCGTTAAAGGGCCGCATCCTCATCCGCCAGTGCTTGTTGTCCAGTCTACTCATGAGTAGCCTGGAAGTGATACGGAAATTGAGTAGAGCGCCACGAAACTGAGCGGTTTCAGCCTAGTGTTTCACCTGGGTTCATTTATCAGAAACATCTGCAAAAGTGTTGGATCGTGAGGTGAGATGAGATGGAACAGAGATGATTACGAGTGAAGCACATCAGCCATCCGCTTAGAATGTGAGTGGAACATTTTGCAGCAAGCTTTTGTCGAATAGGCTTACTGGCATCCCCAATCGACTGTGGTCAAAGCATGTCACCTTTGAAGGCGTATTGCCTCTGGCCAGGCTCAACCGGTTTCACTTGCATTCGTGTGGATGTGTATAGGAACAATGTAACATTACGAACGGCAACCAAGATACATATACGATCACATTCATTCATTCATTCATTCATTCATTCATTCGCTCATCGATTCATTCGTTTATTCAAGGGTTAATTAATCAATTTACTCGGCAGATTAACCGGCTGGTTTTATGAGTGTATTTCAAATCCATAAGGTAAATAATAGTGAGGAAGCTTCGCAGACAGTTAGGTCCAAGGAGGGCGTGATCACTGAGCGCATATGTCGTCGTGGATATGCACATCAGATCTTACCGAATACGAAGTGTTTCATTCTTCTACATTTTCAAACTGCCACGTACAGATCGACAGTGTATTTCCGGCACAGTTACTGTTTCTCAGGGCCTGTGAAAACAAGGGGTGGCGACGGTTCTATCTGTTCAGCAATCAAGTGTTACGTGGGACTATCTTGGGCCGAAGGATGGATGCGACGGACCTGTCGTGTGTCCTGCACGTTCGAAAGACACTTTAAATTCTTCCAAATCCGGCTACTCATGAGTAGGTGGAAAAATCAGTGGTTTCTTTATCTCCAGTAGGCATTTGTAAACCTGTTACACAATTAAGCTAGAAGGTTGTTTGATCCAGTGCCATTTCTACCACCTGCTTAGTTGCACATTGAACTATTTCCTTGATTACCTGGCTCCGTTGAGTGGGTAGTAGGGAAGAAGCGGTTTTATTGAGCGCATTAAGGGTTTTCGCAAGTTATGATTTATCTATTCATCGTTAAGGAAAGAAAGTTGGGAGTAGGCCCATTGCTGTCCACCGGATTTGGCTGAACAGAAATTCTCTACTATAGGCATAACCGGTGAAATTTTCAGGAATAAAGACCTCCGCACAAGATCAAATAGTCTAACCAATATACTGAATCATTAGCGCACTAAAAGATAACGGCAACATGCTGGGAGATTACTCATTGAACCATTAAAGATTATGTTCATTTGCACATGAATTCAACTACCTAATCTTCCAATTGATAAACGCGTCACTCACTTATTCATCTAATCTCCTATTTATTCATTCATTCATCCAGTTATGTACTGAACCCATCCACCAACCTTTCAGTCTTTCAGTAATTCATTCACATTCCCATTCGCTTGATTGACTCACTCACTCACTCACTCACTCACTCACTCACTCACTCACTCACTCACTCACTCACTCACTCACTCACTCACTCACTCACTCACTCACTCACTCACTCACTCACTCACTCACTCACTCACTCACTCACTCACTCACTCACTCACTCACTCACTCACTCACTCACTCACTCACTCACTCACTCACTCACTCACTCACTCACTCACTCACTCACTCACTCACTCACTCACTCACTCACTCACTCACTCACTCACTCACTCACTCACTCACTCACTCACTCACTCACTCACTCACTCACTCACTCACTCACTCACTCACTCACTCACTCACTCACTCACTCACTCACTCACTCACTCACTCACTCACTCACTCACTCACTCACTCACTCACTCACTCACTCACTCACTCACTCACTCACTCACTCACTCACTCACTCACTCACTCACTCACTCACTCACTCACTCACTCACTCACTCACTCACTCACTCACTCACTCACTCACTCACTCACTCACTCACTCACTCACTCACTCACTCACTCACTCACTCACTCACTCACTCACTCACTCACTCACTCACTCACTCACTCACTCACTCACTCACTCACTCACTCACTCACTCACTCACTCACTCACTCACTCACTCACTCACTCACTCACTCACTCACTCACTCACTCACTCACTCACTCACTCACTCACTCACTCACTCACTCACTCACTCACTCACTCACTCACTCACTCACTCACTCACTCACTCACTCACTCACTCACTCACTCACTCACTCACTCACTCACTCACTCACTCACTCACTCACTCACTCACTCACTCACTCACTCACTCACTCACTCACTCACTCACTCACTCACTCACTCACTCACTCACTCACTCACTCACTCACTCACTCACTCACTCACTCACTCACTCACTCACTCACTCACTCACTCACTCACTCACTCACTCACTCACTCACTCACTCACTCACTCACTCACTCACTCACTCACTCACTCACTCACTCACTCACTCACTCACTCACTCACTCACTCACTCACTCACTCACTCACTCACTCACTCACTCACTCACTCACTCACTCACTCACTCACTCACTCACTCACTCACTCACTCACTCACTCACTCACTCACTCACTCACTCACTCACTCACTCGTGTTTATTTTTATTTTTGAAGAGCCTGGTCACAAATATAAAAAGTAAATGCGAGCCATGGATGTGGATGGCTTACAGGAGAATATTAGATAATAACAGAGAAGCATCCCATTAGAAGTCATGCCACCAACGGTTCCAGTCAGACGAGATGAATCTCAGCGTATGCAACAATGTTTGGTATGGAAACAAGCGTACAATGACCAACAGCCGAAGAAAGGACAGACAACGCTGAATGCACTTCAAGGCGTGGTAAGCGCTAGCACAGTCAAGACTCGCACATCAGGCACAAAGTGTCCGTCGTACTGGGTCCGGTGTGAGACCCAATAATAAGAGTGTACACTCAACGCCATGTACCACGCATAAGGGTGTCGTAAGTACGCAGAGAGCCCACAATGACAAACAAACACAAGTTACCGAATGTGACTTTGGGAATTCTCAGTCCAATAACAGCCTTGGTGGATTAAAAAAAGCAGATCCCTCGATAAGAAATAATCATCGGTTGGTGGACCAAAAAGTAGACATTACAATCGATTGCAGGTAGGGCCGAGATTATGGCGAGGGAACAATCAGCAGCACCATACTTCTGCCCCTTCTCATTTCACACAGTCACTCCGTGCCCATCCGAGACTACTCTTATGTCTATCACAGTTGCTCGGCGCTCCCGATCAGCGATAAGGTCAGGCTTGATGAAAGACCTCGACGTCGGTGCTCTCAACTCCTCGAAGAGGGTGTATCCCAGGCGACGGAGATGTTTCGCGAGTTCCCTTGCAACCCGAGCACATCTAGCATCATATATGATCCAGCAGGACTGCAAAATACGTACCAAACTATCTGCTGCCACAATTTCCACGACCAGAAGATCATCTGGCCACCATGACCATGCCAAGTGTTTCTAACTCTCATCCTAAGCAGGTTGCATAGGAGCCGGATACCGTGGATAAATATCCGAGGAAACACTCGTTCTTGGAAATACAAGCTATCGATTCGAAAGAGGTGAAGCGACCAACTCTCGTAAACAGCGACCGTCAACGCTGTTTGCAGACTACTGCCCCAAGCAGGCACCAGCTCTTCCTTAGTGCTTAAGCATGCACAATGGACTCACATCGGAAGGCTGAGATTCAATGTAGAAATGCAAACTGGAGTGAGGTTAGTTGCAATCTACGCCTCCAGTGATCTGCAAGCAGCTTATGAAACCATCGGACAGGAATGGATGACAAGGAGACCGGTCTCAGTTGGTCCGGTTTATTCGGATTTCGGACCTTAGGAACTAGGGTAATCCAAACACGACACAGATGTGGCGGACAACCCCCAGGTAGTAAGAGTAACCTGAAATATCCAGCGACCGCGTTGGCATTGAGCCTGTAGAGCACCCTAGGAGTGAGCTTCTCCAGACCTGGGGATGAATTGCCCATTAAACGGATCATACGGCCGACTTCTCCTGTAATTGGCTCGATCAAACTCCAATCAGATGGTAGCACTGAGCGACTTCGCCGGCTATCCACGTTTTTCGAGCATAGAGCACCTGTGCCCAATGCTGCTTGGCGTCCAGAGGTAGGCCGCAGTTACCTTTGTATAGATCTTTCCATGACCCATCGAGCACAGCAGACGCTGCATCTTTCCGTCTGTGGTGGTATAGGGTCTGGATGGCGGTGTAGTTGGCTCGGCGGATCTGCTTTCGGTTGACCAGAATCCGATGGGCTAACTGACGACGGCGTCGGGATACAGTTTTCCAGATGTGTGGAAATGTCCTGGAGGCGTGGATGTCCAGAAGCGACAGGACACGCTCCGGTGTTATGATGCCAGACTGCAACCCTCGGGCAAATGCCAAGAGGTCAACACTAGCAAGCGAACTGTCAGCATGGGATTCCAAGAGTGACACGGCGCATTCCACGGTTTGTTTAAACCAGACGCTATAGTTATCAGCTTCTGACGAGTAGGACGTTATTTGACCGATAGTTTGGTCAGGGCCACCAGATGATGGTTCGTCCTGTTGTGCTCGCCAGTTGAGCACGCGTAACCTGGTTTTGATGCCGATAGCCGATCGACCAGGAAAATACTGCTCCAATCTCGCGAACAGCGCGGTTTGCGTGCAACAAGACGGATGCAAATTGTTAGCCAGGTGCAAGAGTGATTGTGATTCTTGTTGGGTAAGCTAACGGTAGCCATCCATGGTCCAGCGGTTGTGTCCAAAATAGTAGTGGGATGGCCGCGGTTTCGATACGCCCTGGTATTTTTTGCGATGCGCACTACTGATGAATCCCAATGAGGTTCAAATAGCTATACGGAATTTCTCGAATTTTCAGCATAGATTGGCTTCACTTACGTGAAGAAATCTTAGTCGCAAGTTCCCAAACCTCCTCTCACAACAAATGACGTTGGGGGTACTAAATTTACAAGCTTTACAGAATTGGAATTACATTTATTCGTGCAGTAGCAGTCTCGTTTCTAATTGCTTGATGAATGACACCTAATTTTACTACTCACACGCTTGCATTGCACATTTTTAAGTTGGAGAATAATTAATGAGTGACTGTGCACCATCTAAAGTCAGCTTCGGATTAATCTTGCTTACCGTCTTTGGGGATGCAGCCATGGGCAGAACGACGTGTCCCAAGTTCAACCTGAATCTCATATGTAATCTTGAGCTAGCCTAAGGCATAAATAAACCAAGCTATCCAGTTCTGCTAACAATTCAAAGCATTTAGTAATTCAAGTGAACCAAGTCACTCAGTCCCGGTGTGCACAGAAATGCTTTTGATTGTCAGCTTGGGCTAAAGTAACATGTGTGAAGAAAATTTATTCGTGCGGTCATGTAAAACATGCCCGATACATCCAAAATCACACTGTGACTTAATTAAGTTCGCTCACTTTGGAGCACACCTCATCAAGATGCGAATGATTTTGATCACGTCATTTGCCGTCACTAAACGAAAGCAGCACATGCGTCCACGGATGAATTAATCGCTCTTCCAACTGGCAAATAATTTAAAATACTCTCCCTAATGAACTAGACGTCCACAATTCACCATTCATTTTATCGACTGTAAAATTTTATCATAACTGATCAAGTTAGGGCACCGCGGCTGCGAAGTTCTCCTCGTGCTTGCGTCAGACTAGTAAGGTAGTCCTTGAAAGGAATCTGTGCTGGAGGAGTAAAAGGATCTCATGGCAACTCACGGCTTTGTTGCTGATAATGGATTTCTTCACTTTAGATGGCATCTGAGGAGGCAATATTCAAGTGAACACAACTGACATGCTCATTGATTTTGTTGACAATTATGCCATTTTTTCACGGTAAACGTAGCTTCCCAAAAACGATGCACTGGTGAGCCTACACGAACAACACTATTTTTAAAGCTAAGGAAACCTGTGGGGCATTGAGGTCTTGACGACTGTTTAGGATAAGTACGTGTAAATTCCTGTTTGTCCACCAATCACCAAATTGGACAGGGCCCCGACTTCAACTAGTCTAAGGGCCGTGACGTGCTTTCCAAGAGACGGAAGTCTTACGGATTGATCCAGAATAGTAAAGCTGGTGAATTATTTGAATGGATCTTTAAGGCGTCATAAGGAGCTAGAAAGAAGCCCAAATCTATCGTGTGATGTAAAGTGCCCCGGTGATCGGTTAAGTCTGCCTCATTCGACGGGGGAACTGTCATAAGAAACGCGCAATACAAGCGGTCAAGTCAGTTTTGCTTGCTCTGCTTGCGCGTGAGACTGACGACTCTCCTGTGCCACTCGAGTGAAGTAAGATGGCTAAACACGTGTAGTACCGTTCTTTAAATGCTCAGGTGAGGAATGACTCGTTTAGTCCTCAGAACAGAAAGACAAAATGACTCCTTCAACTCGCGCAGCCCGTCAACTGGAATCCCGACAGCTGTCCGAGCCGCAGCTTGAACTCTCCATGATCTTTACTCATCTAATGGAGGTACTCATTATTGTTGACGCTAAACTGACCGAACATGTTTGCGACAAAATTACTATTGCTGAACCTGCGTTATTCATCCCATTTCCCAATCTAAATGCATGCGTTAATTCTGTATCCTCACAAAACTTTAGGAGTTTCCTGGTTTTATGGCACTGCTTCGTCCTCAGAAGGAATAACACATCTCAGATAAAATATTTATTTGTAGGTGTGGCTTATCAAGAGGTGTGCGTAAAGAATCCGGGAGGATAACTGTGTGAGATCATCAAAATTCTATTTTCGAGCCCTCATAAACAAGGAGCCATGGCATTCGATGCAGTAGAATTTCAGATAGCATAATAAGCCCCTCAGCTTACTAATAAGGGTATCAGACAAAAGAATGCTTTTTCTTTTCGGAAAATTTTTGGAACAATCGGTAGGTTCATTACTGGGGCAACGTTTCGCTTTTGACACGAAAGATTCGCCAGGCCAAGTGACTAGGTTACGAGGTTGGTCGATGTTTAAGGCGGAAGGAGAACCAATCAGCTAGGTCAAGCTAAATCTGTGTCAGGTGTCGGCCAAGGGTGGGTCACCGAGCCGATGTGGAAACCTACGTGGATTTGGGTCCAGCTTATAGTTCCGGTTCGGTTCACGTCTTGAACGTCGTTTGCACTTTTTGTCCGTCTGTGTGGATGAGCTAGTGCTAACATTGTTGTGTAGGGGAGAGGGATTCTGTGAACTCTGATCGGGTTGGGGTTTCTACCCCACTCCCACCCCCTGTCTTTGCTAGTGATTCTACGTGCATTGGCAACCCCACACAGTCACGTGTCAACTCGGCTTGTCTGAGACCGCTTTCCATACGCTCGTCAGTTTCACACCCTCGACTCTGTTCACCCTGCGAGGCTTGGTAACCAGTAATTGAGCTGCTGCGATTGCTTAAACGTAACGTTATGCTACTGAGTAGTGGCGAGACCGTACCTGGCGGACAGGCAAACAGGAAGAGATACTTGCTGTGCCCGTGACAACTATTTTTTGAGTGGTGGAGTAAATCCCCGCAATAACTCTGGCAGCAACACCACCTCTCTGCAAGCTTTTAAGGATGCTTTGATTTACGTTAGTTTTACAAAGTTCTGATGATCAAGCCACCTGAGCAAAGAAATAACTATTCCCACAGTAATAAGATCGGAGGAATGATTAAAAAAGCATGCTGATTACGCATTCTGGTTTGCTCTCTCTGGGCTGACTATGAAGCCTAGTTGGTTTCGCTCAGAACTGAATGACTATAGATAGAAGTTTTGTGGTTTTCCATCAGCTGAGTGAACAGGTACAAGCGAGTTTCATTAGCATATTCAGAAAGGCTAACTGAAATACGACATGTGGTGGGTGGGATAAAACATGAATTCAGCGCACCATTGTCTATTAAAGGGGTTCAAAGGACAGCTGGAAAGGCCAAAATGGACGTGAGTAGTTCGTTGAGCATTGCGGTTCAAGAAAATGAGGAAAAATCCTCAAAAGCCCCTGGCAATCTGACTCAACCCGATCAAACTTTGAATGTGGATGAACTCTTGGAGGAAGATGTTGGACAGCTTGGGCTGTGGCAATGGCTGGTAACTCTGGTGGCTATGTTCAGCAATCCAGCTGCGCTAACGTTTCCAGTGTTTGCCAATTCCATGCCAAAGCATCGTTGCATTTTGGAGCCACAGTTGGAGACTACTCTTAAATCCTACAATCTGACTTTTGAGCAAAGAGCTTTGGTGGTCGGACCCTGGAGTAAGGAAGGTGTCACTGGTTGTTACCGATACGATATAATGTGGAATCAAAGCACTCTGTCCGACAGAATAAAAGATCTTTTTTCGAAGATCCCAACAAATTTATCAATGGGGCTTCCTACAACACCTTGCAACAAAGGTTACGAATATTATTTGGAGGAAGAACAGTACCCGGGAAGTGTTGTGAAAGAATTTGAGACAGTTTGCACCCGTCGCTGGCTAGTTCCTCTTGGTACATCCGTATACATGATTGGTATGGCATTCGGATTTATCCTTGGTGGTTTAGCTAGTGATCGTTTTGGGAGAAAGCGGACCATCTTGGGCTTGGCTGCGATTGAATTTCTCGGAGCAGTTGCCACATCTACAGCGCCAAACTACTACGTCTACACATTAGCAAGAGCATTTATCGGAGCGGCAAATATTGGAAAACTTACAGCCATTAACATTTTGACCATAGAGTGGACAGTAGCACGATACCGAATGATTCTTAGTTCACTAATTTCGCTTGGCGCCAATCTTATTTTTCGTGGCGCACTTTCACTTGAAGCCTATTACGTTCGTGATTGGCGTTGGTTGAATGCAGTGTCAATGGCACCGACGTTGATGGCAGTAGTGCAATTGTTTTTCCTGGCAGAATCACCAAGATGGCTACTCTCACAAGAAAGACGTAAAGATGCACTAAATGTTATGCTACACGCGAGAAGAATCAATCGTTTCCTGCATCCTGGCAGGGTTTATCCAGCAACATGTCTCGATCAGCTGATCGGCAGTGAAAAGGAAGGATGGCACAAACAACAGACATGTGATGTGCCTTCGAGTAATCAGGTAAGCGCAAGACACTGTGGTCTGCCAAAAGGATTCTGTGCAAGCTGCAGCAATTGGCATTTCGCAAAAAACACCGTTCTCGGCACAATGTTGTTTTGTGGTCAGTCGATGTCCTACATGGGGCTTTTATTGTATGGTCGTCACGTTCAAGGTAATGTTTATTTAGTAACTTTTGTCAATGCCACAACCACTGTGCCAGCCATTTGCATTTCTTCAACCCTTTACCGGATGCTACGCCACCGACGCCCTCCGCTCATGGGTATCTATGCTGTGACCTCTGTTCTCTTGCTCACCGGTGGGGTGTGCACCTTTCTCAATGTAAGTGGGACTGATTTGCCGTTAGTAGTGTGTTGCAATATTGTCCTCATGTTTTTGGGGGCAACAGGTTCCATGTTGTTTGTCTACATACCAGAACTCTTCGCCTCGTCGATGCGAACACAAGGGTTCGGTGTTATAGCAGGAATGGGTCGGATGGGTAGCTTTTTGTCTACGTTCATTAATGAACTCGACACCTCTATCGGCCATGGGGTTCCTCTGATTTTCTATGGATGCGCCATGCCCTTTATGTTGTTGGTTATTCTATTTATCCCGGACACAACTGGTGAAAACTTGCCGGATTTTGCTGCCCACCCATCATCAAAAAAACTAGAAAACCAATCGATCGAAACTTTAACCGCTGTTTAGCTTTACCATTGACATTTAACATTTTGTAACTTTACTCGTTGCCGGTATGCCAAAACTTGTCAAAATGCTGATAAATACAAAGTAGTGATTTCCTGGTGACTCTCGGCTGTTGTGTCAGATGTTGCTTTGTATCATCAGAACATCCAAGAATGGAATTTTTTCTACTACTGACGGTCCTGAAAATCCTGTCTTGGTTATGTTTATTACACTCCTTCGAATCTTCGAGCTGGAATAGTTTACTAATCACCTCGCCGAATATAGGTGCTGGTGGGCCTATTTACCGACCCTATAAGTCACAAGTACCAAATGTTTAACGCGCACACTCATCAACCTTTGTAATGTGGGGAAATGCATGTCTGCGTGATGCAACCACGCCTTTACTGTTGTCAAATTAAGCGATGATCACAAATAAGTGAGGCAAGTAAGTATTAAGCGTGCGATATTAGCCCAGTGACCACTGTGGTTCTTTGAAATCTTCCCGACTGTCAGTCCCATGTAATAAGCAGCCCTCACCAGTACTCTTTCGGTTGCCATCGAGGAATTTGTGTAGCGGACGGAGAGTGAAGATAAAAAGTATGGACATGAACTCTTATTTTCCTCCCTTTAAAGACGATGGGCAGAGTCGCACTTGTTGTGGGACCAAAATAAAGGCTAGGAAGTTGGGTTCATACTGCTGGTGAAACGATGATGGAAAGAAAGACGCACTATAAGATTTTGGGTTTCGTTGTATTGGTTGTAGTCCAGTATCCACTGGCTCACTCAGTACTTTGAAGTTTCTTGACCTGTGAAACCATTCCTCAGGCAATTAGTGGAGAACAGAGGCCAGTGTAAACCCTGAAGACTTGGTGGCGAATGTGTTATTTTCTCATGTGAGGGTTAACGTAAAGTTTAGAAACGTTTTTAGATTAGGTAGGGTCAAATTGACGTAGATTTCACACAGAACAGCAGACAGACTTACTATCTGCTTTTGAAGACCGTCGTTCATTTTCGACGAAATGAGAGAAGTCACAAGCGAACATCGTTAGTCCATGACAATCGTCCTGTAAATCCCAGAGTAACCTGAAAATCTAGTTTTCTTTTCACTCTATCTATCTATTACTACAAGCCAAATAGAACCGACTGGAACCGGCTGCTTAGGAGATTGCCAGTAGAGTAGGGAAGAAAAACTAACTAGTATTAAGGGATATTTGGAAAACTATGACAATATTTTTTTGCTTTAGCAAAGGAAGTAGCTGGAGAAAACCTAAACGTCGAGGGGACAAAAGTGATTCACAGTATACTGCTTGGTTTGAAGCTAATCGAAAACTTTATTGATTGATGAAGATCTGGTAAAAGCAACGAACTCAGATTAGATTTTCACAAATACTGATTCTGACAGACGGGACAATCGACTGACACAACCAAGGTGTGTTACTGGGTCACCGTTCGAGGCTTCAGGCCCACCACTCACGTTACTCATGCGCGAACATGTTCGCCTCTTCAGACGCGAATATTCAGGTGTGTACAGCATTAGCTGGTAGAGTAGTGTTAACAAGCTGACCTTGCATTCCAGACGCGTGGTGTTCAAACCCCTGCACGACCAAGGATATGAACTGCTGGTGGGCTCTAATGAGAGCGAAACTCTAGTCCAGTGTGGACTCACTAGAATGATTACGCCGGGACGGGGGGACGACTGTTCATACGTGAGTGTTGTGAACGTGCATTCCACAGATCCCTCAGTCACCTACTAAATGCTTCTGAAATTGTGTTGCTCAATTAATTACTCACCAATCTAGAGGTGACATGTATCTTGAGTTCTTTGACTTGATTTAATTAAATAAAAACTTCGGTCCTTCCTGCTCGAATTTGTGTTCCTTTTAATAATCTGTTGGTTTTGGTTTTAGACATCCGTGGCTTGAGTGATGATTCCTCTAGTCGTAAACTCTGTACATATTTACTCAAACCAAATCCCCTGTGCCGCTAGATCGGCGGGTAATGTTTTAAATGGAAGCTTTGGAGCGCGTTTGATGGGCATGAAGAGTGACGTAGTGACCAAGGCAAGTTGACCTTGCTCCTGAAGCTTCGCAAAGTTGCTGGTGCGGACGGTGGGAACTGTACGATGGACGCTTTAGGCCGTTTCATCTTTTTTAAGTGTGTTGTGGCTAGACCGATGGGGTAAAATTTTGTAGAAAATAGGGCCACAGCCGGAACAGACTTTGTTTGCTCACAGTGGTTACATTACTGTATGATCCAGTAGTAGTGTAAACGACAACTTGTTTCATTTGGCCCTGGGTGCTGATCATGAAGCATCGATGCAATAGGAGATGGTCAAACACTCAGTGAAAAGTAGTGAAAATCTTGGGAAGAAATTACTGTCAGATTTGTCCTAATCTATACAGTGATCAGAATAGTCACTTTCATAGAAACGCTCGTCTGAGCAGACGCCAGTGAACGTAGATTGCCGGGCATTAAGTAAAAACAGCAAATTCGTATTCGGGGGTGTGGTAACGAAACAAGGTGCGATGCAGATGACCCAGAATGCAAATATTTTGATACGTCTGCCCATTCCTCACAAACCACTGCGTCTTTGCTGATAGATGTTTGTCGAGTTGTTCATCAGTGGTTGTCTAAATTAACCCACTCTACAACGAACCGTGATTCGCATTCCGGTTCTTTTTACCCACTTATTTTAAACCTTTGGTTACATTCAACCAGCCTTCTCGCTTGTAAAGCGGACTTTTAAAAGTATGTAAGAGTTAATTCAATTTTCATTGCGGGTCAGCTTGTGGCGATGATTGTGGTGACCGCCAATATAGGGAAGGGAATTACCATTCATTCTCATTTCAAATGGGGTGGAAACGAAGTGCTTGAAAGCAAGAAAAATTGTAGGTGTTGCTTCAGTAAACAAGATGTAAGTGTAAGTAGGCAAGATCCATTCAGAGAGTAGTGCTGAAGCCGAAATTAAACAGGATCATCAAAGCGAAAAGCCCTCAGGGCTTCCCAGTGTGCAGGGGGCAGGCGAAATAACGTCACAAACGGTACCTCACGAATTTTCAAGCAATCTGATTAAAGTATGCTTGGTGGGATGAAATTGTTGACTCCTATCTAGAACGAAAGCTCATGATCGTCTTCCAAACTTTTTCACCGAAATCTAGCTGCATTAGTTTACAGTTGTGTACACATTGAACCGCACTTAAAATCCAAATTCAGCAGATTCAAATGACTGGCGGGGACGGTGTTTCTCAGACAATGAATTGAAACACTTAGTCAGAGGGTCAAACGTGCGATCCCTATAAAATCATCTGAATTCTCTTCGTTTTACTGAGTATTTTGGAACCCAATTACACCTGTAGATTAAAATTAAGGCGTATCTAAAGCCCACGGCCTGGAGATTATTAGATTCTTCAGCGCATCTGATACAGATAAACTAACATCCATAACAAACCGAAAATGTTGTATTGTGCTGTATTATGGCCGCGAAAAATGTCAGACTCTTAAATTTGAACATAGAGGCAGGACGAACAGATATCATCAAACAGTTTCGTTCATCCAGTTTAAGATTTTTTTCCCTTTTTATGGAATTTCGCAAGTATAGGACCTCGTGCGATAAGATTAGATAATTCAATTATCGAGAGAAATTTTGATGTACACGAAAGTCAACGTAAGCTGCTTTGTCGGAGAAAGGCGGTGTATATATGAAAGTTTACTTCAAAGTGAGCTTTTTACTGTGGTTTCGCTATCAGTGTTCATTTTTTGGCAGATATTTACCGCATGCTACATTCCAGGCATTGTATCGGCGTGGGAGTAACATGTCGCGCTTCTAGGATAGGATCCTCCGTAATGTAGTTATTGTGCATCCATTATTTAGCTCACGAAAATAGGTGACAAAAATATACCGAAATTTCACTATGAACACAGTGGATGAGCGATGTTCAGCGGTCACCTGATTCACTTGAACATGACATTTCAAATTCAGTTTCATAAGCGTTGACATCCCGTGGGGGTAAAGAAGAGTAAAGAGTAAAGAAGATGCATCACGGTGTAGCTTGTCCACAGCATACGTAGACGGGGCCAGTTATGTTCGGTCTTCATTCAGAATTCGCGGGTGCAAATAAGGAAAACTTGTCTGAAGAAGTACGTTTTTTTCTTCTTTTGTACTTCTAAGTGCTTTGGAATCCAAGATGCAACAGTTCTTTTTGTAAGCGCAAAATCTCCGATAAAAACACAGGAAAATCTGGGAAATACATTCATTTTCAACCAATTTGGTATTCACGAAAGACTCACCTGAATCTCTTGTTTATGATATTCTTCAAATGAGTGTGTTGCAAAAAGGTCTCCCGAAGTTTCAATTGGTATGATATTTGAGATATTGCAGTATATTTTTAGAGAGGAGACTACTCACAAGGTCGCTGATAACTCTTGGACACCCCATCTATTTGCATAACAACTTGGTGAGTCTCCAGTGAAAACCAAATTGGTACACAAATGAGTACTTTTGTCGAATTTTGTACAACTTAGGCTCAAGTATAAAGTAAGGTTGCCGGAAACTTGAGGACTGCGCCGACCTGATGAACCCCAAAAAGGGCGAGAACGGTCTTGGATTGACGAATATTTTCAGCAAACCTGTGAGTAGTTTCCTTTAGGAAACAAAAGAAACCTGCTCGAATGAACTAAAATAACCGAATGTAAGGGATAAGCAAGACAGTGTGCCGTTTTAGTGCAACATGGACGTAACAAAAAATACACATCACACTTGATTGGGTATTTTCACTTGGTTGATCGGAGGAAATCTGCATGGGCTTTCTCATTCTCTCATTCCCACGCCGCACAAAGAAATCAACGCTGGCTCCGTGGACTTCGTAAGATGAATCTTCAGGTCAGAGCCTTCAATAGCTAGCTTTTTCCACACAGGCTACGACCTAGCTCACGTTTGTTGCAACATTCTTCTTACCTGTTAATTGTGGATGTCCTTTTAAGGCCAAAGTTTGAGTTTTAAACACGATCATTTAAACCAGTGGAGATTGTATTTTCGTAAAATATCAAAACGGCTAATCGATGCACATTTCACCCTCAAATCCGGCAAAAGTGATCGGTCGTCGGAAGTACAATGCACTACTTAAGCGCGTTAACACCACTACATCAGATTGCGATGCAAGCACTTAAGTAATCAGTCTGTACTCTGAGCGATAGGTGCGGTCCAACTGACCGCTCATAATAAGTAACTCTTCTGTTTATGTCAACTACTCGACTGGCTTAGCAGGGCAGTTACCGTGATTTCGCGCCAGTCATCAGAGAAACGAGTCGCTTTCCCAGGTTCGATCGCACTCACCAGTTCATGGGCTTATAACGTGCGCTGGAGTATTGATGTGAAACTCACATCGCATGTTACACAATCGGATTTCATATTTCTGCACAACAAAGAATACGAAACAACTGATGTGCTACGAAAAAGGGAGAAACTGGAATACCTTGACTTGATGTGTACTAACCAGAGTAGTCGTTTTTCGACAGGTTATAGAAATTTTCCATGATAGACGGTAAGTTTTCACAGGATGTCGGTTTTGCACGGACTGTTGTGAGATTCCCTCACCAAAGCTGATACCATATCCAAAGCTTCTGTGTTCATGCCCTTCGTCACGTGGAACTACTTTATGAAACAGTCGTGTTCAGATCTTTGAGTTTTGAGTTTTGTCGCGAAACTGTTTTCCCTTAGTTAAGCGGAGCCATAAATTCGGCCACGATATATGTGATGTAGATGGAGTTGGGTGAACGCTTCCAAGAGGGTTTTTCAAAACTATCGAAACGTATAAGGTGTCATACTGTCGCACCATTTTGCCCCCATCAATCTTCCTCTTGGGCGAAAGGGGACCAGTTTTTCAGCAACGCAAAACGCAAGGTATGACGTGACAACAAATAAAACACTCAATCATCTTACTGATTATATCTTCTAAAGGAAACAACAACAACCGACTAACCGCACGTCGTTGATCATCATTTTTGCCCTGACGTATATCTTGGAGAAAACAGAATATATTACCTAGTGCACCAGGTGATAAAGGGTGACAAACATGTCGCTCGCCTCTACTTTCTTCTTCACATAAGCCAATAACGGAATTCGGACTGAGCAAAGAAGATGAGCACGTCCACCCAGCGACAGTATTGATCTGCCCATTTCCTGACGAAATTTATTGCCCAGCATTAGTGTTCTCCATCTTTATTGCCTGTCAACATCCACAAAATTCCTGCCTCACTTGAAGAGTGGCAAGCTAGTTAGCAAAAAAAATCAGTGATGCAAACGAAGGCTACTTGGAATGATAATATGACGAACGAAACTGGTGAGCATGTCACAAGTTAGACAGTAATGTAAAGTGAATTCTAATACGTTTAACGGTAAACATCGGGGTATGTGTCATTATAAAATATCATTTTATGCTTATTAAATGTATGTCAAATGGTGATGTAAGCCTAGTTCTTAATGGAAATCTTGCCGCGTTTGGAGGACCCAAATGAAAGCTGGACGGGCCAACATAGGTCTGTCAAAGGTATGCGTATTTACGATAAAACTTCAGGTGACAACTACTGGGAAAGTATTTTGGCAAACTCCATCAAGTGGGAACTAAGTTTAATTTGGAGAAGTGAATTATGTTTGTCAAACAGACGTTTGTGTGTTTGCAAGCTGGCTCCCCAAGCATGACCAGCGACATCAAACTAGGTGCGTTTTAATCAGGTCTGACTGCATACACCGGGCGAACCGGTAATGCAAGTCATGTCACGCAATGGTTGCACTTACTTGCTTAGCCCGGTAAAGCTTACATAGTATCCCGTGTCAATACATTCCGTTAATCATCACGTACACTAACGAAGTTGCCGTAGATCCTTTCAACCTCAGGCAGACCTTGCTAAACTGTACTCGATCGAATAGTAAATGGGATCATCAGTGACAAAATGCATTAAATAAACCATTGTCTCTCTCCGCAAGTAGCGCTGGCAGTCAGGGCTGGTATTATGTTTTTAATTCAATCATTATTTCTATGTCTTATTATGTTAAACGACGAAAGTGTTCGGTTTGCCCCCTTTGCGTAGGTACACCCCTGAATGAGTGTCTTCATATATGTGGTGTTTTCTCTTAAGCCAAGTTAGTTCTAATTTTGCAAGATAATAATGTTAGCAGGATTCTCGCTTCATTTTCCAGGGCTTCTGGATTCGTTTCCTCTAGAGTTCATTAGTGCATATTCGAAAATACACGTACAGTCATAAGTTCTGTTCAAACGTACTTCTTATTTGAAGATGCTTTGTATATACGGTACTAGTTTTGGTGTTAAAAGTTATCGCAAGAGACCGGGGAAAGTTTTTGAAGGCTTTATAAGTTAGTTGCAATCCTTGCAGTCGAGACCGCTCTGAGCAGAACTAAAAAAAATCCGGTCCTAGTGAAGTCCTGGTATGTGGTAGAAAGGCACCGGTCTCCACTACATGTTTGTTGCATTCCGGATGTTGGCGTAAATGACAGAGGCGAGGTGGGTGTGTTCTGACCTTTGGGAAACTAAAATCTTGACAGTTGAATCATGCCTGTGTTGAAGAATGTGGCCGCAGGTTATTTGTTAGCAAGGTATGTAATAGCAGCTTACGTGCTAAGTGGGAATATCCAGTAGGGGAACATGGGGGCAGCCTGAACGGCGATACTTTGTGAAAATGTTTTCATTAGTGCTAAGCACTTATGACTTTATTGTCTGCCAAATAACTCCTAAATTTTTATCAGTTTATATCAGCGAACCTCTAATTATTGGTTTTTATCAATCGACGCTGTCAAATAGAAGGACAGCTTTAGGCTGATTATCTATTGGGTGAATGTGTGGCAAATTTTATGAGGAGTTCAATAGCAATGGTGCGGCGTAAAGCGTCGTGTTTTGGCTCAGACGGTAGAATACCTGTTCGGCAAACGGGAGTTTATCAGGTGGGTTCCACTCGGGGACCAAGTTAGGTTTCTGATTTGTCTAGTTAGACTCTTCAACACAAGATTTGCCAAATGCTCGCCCATATACTGGCAACTTCCTGAATTAGCCAACTTTGAGTAGGTATCAGCAGTTTTCTTGCTATTTGTGTGGGAGGCGAAATGTTTTGGCGCCTGCCAGTGTCCTGCCTCTACCTGTGTTAGCCTTACGTCTATATTAAATGGAGTTAATGAATATGAAAAAAGCAAAAAATGTGCTGACAATTATGAGTTTTACTGTAAACAGAGTTAGAATAAAAGAAACCCCAGAGGCATCGTGACTTTCGAAAATCGTACCCTTATCTCGTTTTGCCGTATTAGATAGTGGGAGGCCTGGGTATGCTCTCCATTGGAATTCTAACTGTCTCACTCTCAAGCTGTTGCAATACGTACAAAGCATGACAAGCCAAATGGTTAACTTTTAAAAGCGGAATCTGGTGCTATCTAAATGTCAATTTCCCAAAAAGCTTGCGTACTAATCCCAAACACTGATATTTGGTTCAGTCTGGGATTTTATCGGGTACAGTGCACATCCTCACTTATGGTCTCATTGTGTATAGAAACCTGGCTCAAATATGCATTATGAGTTGGCAGGCCTACTTTGTTTTCCAGATGGGCTGGCTCACATACCTAATGAAATGCCGCGACAAGCCCTCAGGCATTACGTATACCATGTGCACAAAGCGAGTCCATTTTACCTTACCTGGCTACAGAGAGTTCTCTTTTTCAGATAACCGTGTAAAAAGAGCTCAAAGCACGATTATTCCTGCAAATGCCGAATGGTATAACAGAGCAGACTTCGTCCGTTGTAACTGACATTGCGCAAAATCCAGTCAGATAAGACGTTTTGAGCTACCACACTCCGTAGATTTGATTTACATTTGACCATCTTCATTCTACCTATCGGTAGATGACCATTTATAGGGCAGTTGGCCCTCTTCGTACTGCGCTACACTAAGTGACAGAAGATTTGTGTTTGTGTGAATGGCTCAAGACGTCATTGCCTAGTATTCATTAAGCATTCCTTTCTTTGCTCTCTTTGCTGTTTTGCGTTGTTGTTGAAAGTGTGATACTCAGTAACTTCTCATATACTACTGGACATGCGTTGCTCAGCACATTCATCACCTCAATTTTTGGAGTGTGAAAATTACGAAAGGACTGTCAATAAGAGCGTGTTCGCCACCAGGCCACTATAATCTCCATCAACGCTGTTTCCCTTTCCACCCACGGTGTAATAAACGGAACTGTGCGGAGAAAAACACCATTTCTTGGAAAAGTGGGCAGTTATCTTGTAAGTCTCTGAGATATGGCGAGATGGCTCAGTGGTTAGAGCGCGAATTTACAGACCGGAAGGTCCGCGGTTCGAATCCGACCTCTGCCTCTGGACATCCCCTGTTTAGGCTTGGGCAGCCTGGTAGTATCCCATCCCTCGTGCTTCCTTCTGGTGGCATGGCAGTTAGGCACCGAAAGGGTGTTACAGCTGAACGATTGTTATATTATTTATAAGTCTTTGAGAAACTGACAACAAATTTCGAACCGTAACCTTGAAAGTAAGGGCACAGCCACCACCGCAAATGAAACTTAAGTTTTATGAACTCGTGAAATACTTGGTTGAAAGAACAAAACTTACAGGGGAAATATCCTTAGACGGATTGCATCATGGTAATCAAAAAGGAAAGTTACTACACATTGTTCATGAACTGAGAAGTTGATTCAGTTGGCCCAGTAACCAAGCTCCAGTAGGCTACCGGGATTTCACCGTTATTTTAACTTACTGTAAAGGTGATAGAATGAGGAGGGAATAGTATGATCAGATCCTGGAGATTTAGCTTCACCTTTGTACGTTTTCCTTTATTTTCGGAGTTAGACATGCGTTTTTTCGTATTAAATCTTCTTGATAATCCGTAACTATTTCACAGGAAGAATACTTTCACAAGACGAGTTAAACTTCCTTTTGAGAAGTGATCACTCGTGGAGCCAGTCAATGCAAAATTACGTGATGTGAGTTGCGTGACTGAAAGATAAGCGGCGCCGCATCCTGTCTAAATGCGAGTTAATCACAAACTGAGCAGCTACCCATAGCCGAACGGTTGTGTTCAAACTATTAGCCGCAGGGTCGCCGGTTCAGAACTTCTTGGGGTTTCGTGAGCTGCGCACTGCTTATGATTTCCAGCTGTACAGTACTTCTGGGCTTCCTAACATAGATTGGCTTCGCATACAGGAGGAAAGCTCAATTAAAATTCATATAGTTCTCCACATTAACAACTCCTGGAGCATGTATGAAAGCAATGGCTGCACACCTTTTTGTCACCTATATGGTTATAGTTTTTATTACGTAAAACTGATTTTGTGAGAGGAAACTTAGGGCGCCGACAGATATACGGGTTCCGTATTTGTGACCAGAAACAGGTCATAAGCTGGGAGCAATGCAGACGATAAAAAATCTGGTAGACTGACTGTAGATCTTGATGTTAGAGCGTTTTATCTGGCTGTTCTGCAGTAATTCCATCCCAGGATTCCTCTTTTTACTTGAATCAAAAACGGCTAACCTCATCACTGAATCTGGCTGTCGAATGCTTGACTTTTCGTGGCCATGAATATTAACCTGCCTGCATCCGTACCGGTGGTAGATGACAAGGACATTGTTATTAAACTACTCAAAATCATCAGGAGTGAGCGGGATGAACTGGCCAGTTTGAAAGAATAAGTTTTCAAACTGTGATTTAGTAGTTAGTTGACAAATTTTTCTCCTGGGAGTGGAAAAGTTAGACAGGAGGCAAAACCTCGTCAGTGGAGTTTGTAAGAAGACATTCAACGAAATGTGCTCAAACCACTGGGGTTCATTTGAATATTGATTAATTTCCATAACCTCACTCACGATACAGGGTAAATTAGCAGTCTTTTTGAACGTCTGCTTTAAGAAGGCAGATTTATTTTCTGCAAACATTTATCCAGGTAAAAATGGATGGATTGGACCTTTATTTTGAGACAATTATCTTTGCTTCACATAGCTTTGTCCGCAGCTTTTCACTTTAACCTGACTTATGGCAGTGACTAAACATGTGGTTTGGTCGATCATCGACTCAGTGTCATCCAGTAGTAACTTGGGCAGGTTTGCTTCCGTACGCAATCAAGCACACTTTCCAAACCAAAATTTGTCCATAATGTTGTGGACAGCGTTTGTTAAAACGCAAAATCTTAGTGTTTTTTTGAAACTGAACAGGCGGTAAATATAATAAATCAAACTTCCAGTAAAAACTACAGAAAATTTCCCCCCATTTTCTACTTAAATTGTATGGGAAGCAAAAACGAAAATGGAAGAATGTGTACGGATATTCTGTATCTTATAGACATACGTGCCCTTGGGTACTATAAGATTATTCTAATTTATTACGAAGGCTCGCTGAATGATGTATGCTTCTTTTGATGTAAGTTACCGCTCAAAGGAGAGCAAAACACCCAATTTTTTTCAAACAGTTTTTGTCTGTCGGAAATTTAAAACAAGAAAGAGGGATGATGCATGTTAGGCATCTAAATACTTTTTCCGAGGAACATTCATTATCAGATAAATGAGTTTAAAAGAAATCTCATTGCTACCTAAAGAGTAGTAACTTCTCAAGGGTACAAAAATCTGCCTTTCTGCTTTTCGTCATCGGAGATGCAAGTCATTTCTGAGTCCCGTAGCTCGAACAAGGTGACCGAATGTTGTTGGAGTCATTTGTGGTCAGGTGCAGATGACACCACTGAAAGCCGATTGTAAGAACCGTACTTCAAGGATAAAATATTTGCAAAATACTTCTAGGGTTTTCAGCATGGTAAAATTTTGGTTAGGCGAAAATGTTTATGTTGTTTCGAGTTGATCGTCTGAATCACGGCGATAATAATAATTCAACCCAACCACCTGGAAAATGACCTTGGATCCTTTAACCAGATTTCACTTAGGTCTACGTACCAGTAACTTTAGACCGGGTGATACCGATCCCACATGTTAAAAAATTACACACTGAAAAGATAAGTCAGCCTCATGCAGCTTTTAGCAACGGCTGAGCAAAACAACTGGTATAACAACTACTCGTGAACGAATCAATCAAAGGTGTTCTACAGGGGCCCGAAACATCCAATATTCCATTTTTTTGTAGTATTATGAGTGCACTATCCCACTTTCTTGAAAAAGAAAGATTTCTGGTGTTTCAGTGTTCTAACTTTAGTTTCTGTTTACGAACAACGAATCAGAAAGGGACGTGCTCGGACTCCTTACCATTTACACAGAAAAATCCCGCAACATTTGGTGTTAATTGGTCCGAGTTGCTAGCAAGACAACTGCAATTAAACATATCTAAAAGTTAAGAAAGTTATTTCCCTCTAGAAGTTTAAATAATGCACGGAGAACATGCTGGCTGGTAGACCCAAGCATTTTGTATTGGTTCGTCAATACCAAGTCAAAAGACGGAAAAAACAGGTTTTGTAGGAACTTCAAAACAATGTTTAGCTCAAGGAGACTCATCGGACTACGAAGTGCGGTGGCTTTAACCTACTGATAAGGCGAGTTCAGTGAATTGTATCTAACAGCCTCAGTGTACAGCATCAGTTGTTCTTGAAAAAAAACTTGTATTAAGCTTGGGAACTCAAAGAGTCGTGCATTTTTTCTCGTCCACTGAACTGCCCGATTCTTGTTTGTGACAAACTTTGTTCGCAGAGCTCTCATAAAACGTGTTTTTTTCGGTTACTGGCCATGCTACCGAAGAAAAAATACGAAATGCCTGCATCAACCGGTAACCGTGTTCTCATTCTATTATTCATACACACACATTCGTTTTTTTGTCAAGTTTCTGAATTGTATTAAGCTTGTTCATTGGACTGCTGTCAAAAGGACTTCATACGGGCGTCTTACATACAGACCGATAATTCGCTCCTCTTTAACTGTTTTGAATTTCACTTCCCTATTCCATGGACCGCTGGGAAGTAAGGCACACCATGTGAGTCTTGCTCCTGTCCACAGATCACTGTAAACAAACCACGCTTTCTTCGCCTGATTAAATATAAAAGTCGATGACTCTTGATTACCAGATGTTAATGCAGTAACTCTTGATGATAGAATCGGTGACGATCCACTATACCGAGGGCCTGCTTTAACCGTCAGCTGGCAAATTGGTTCATATTTGATCTTATCCACATTGCTTTGCTTTCCATCAAAATTGCCCAGGACTGACTTTTTCAAGGGTGGTTTTCAGAATCAACCAAGGATTCGCAGTGAAGTACGTGATGTCGATCGGTGTTATAAATCATTTGGAATAAGGGATTATAGTGGACTTTTAAGATAGAACTCAGAATAAATAGGATTCCAGGAAATGGAGATTTTTGTCCAATTCTCTTTCAGCGGGATTTCTAAATGCGATAAATTTGGGATGTAATTTCAACAGCTTTTAAAACAACATTGCTTAAAGCAAAAAATCAGATACCTTACTCATGGAACCAACCAAATCGCTTGGGTAAATTGACACTTTTCCGCCTTAACAACAAAATCGCGACATGTCGATGGAAGTAGCTTTGCTGCAGCTGCTGTTAGGACCTGCATTGAACACACAGACAACCAGTGTTGCTTCAGATTATATTCTTATTCGTTCTGGCGTCACTGCAGGGCTCGAGCCGAGACCAGGTGGATATATACTGTGCCATTCAGAAGATTAAGTTGATATTACAAATGAGGCCAAGAAACTTAAGCTTTCCGAAATTATTGCTTCTTCAAGAAGGCAGCCTATCGCCTGAAAAAGTTAGTTCATGACCGTATTCCTGACTTTCACAGCTACTATCCATTTTGAAACTTACGACAGCCAGAACAAGGTAAAATGCATTTTTGCTTCGCATGTGATGATAGACTTATCATCCCATATTGTTGTAATCACAAAAAAGGCTGGTAGGTTTTGGTCTTAGTTTGTCAGTCGAAGCGGTAAATCCATGTGGAATTCACTTAAAACATGGAGCGTGTAAAAATGTCCAAAAAAGCACACACAAGTCTGAGGTTACCTTAGAAATCTTTACGGATTTTTAGTTCCTAAAATAAATGCAGTCTGTTTAGTATTTACAGATTACTAACTGCCAAACCCTTCAATCTGGTTAACATTAGGAGTACCTTGGATGCTGTTTGAAAGCTTGATGATATCCAAAATTTATCGGGTGGTCGTTTGGGGTATAGTAATTTGCGTGGGCATCTGAGTAAATTTTGTTCATGGAAGTTAACAGGTCAGAAACAAAGCTCTTAATAGAAAAACTTAAGGAATGCTGTGATTGCTGTGGTTAATTCTTTATGGGTGGTCCAGAATTTATCCCGAGTATCAGCGCAGGAATTTTTCTAAACTAGTTTTTTAATTACAGAATTGTGCACCAAATGAGGTTTAGTCGGGGTGTCAATTTGACATCTGAAGAAAATCGGGGAAGTTACCACCGATTTGTCAGATTATCCCAAAATTTGATTAACTGATAGATTTTTCTGGCTAAGAACAATATTCTGGCCTCTAGAAGTTTCGAAAAAGAAATATCCGTCACCTCAAATTTTACACCTGTTTTCTGTTCATTTGTAGACTCAGACAGCTTTGGTTGACACAATACTTAGCAAAATGTTCATCATCCATTTCTTTTATATGCGGTGATCATCAGAGTTGACCAAACATAGATGCAAAAAGTAGGCCTTGGTTGAACTACTCTGGCAATACGTGCAGGAAGTGTAGGTTCCTCAGCCATCTAAACCTATTTTAACAGAGCGCAAAGGAACGACTATCCTTTATTCAATTATACCTTGTTATTTGATTTGATTAAAGCAAGGCGTGGTCAAAGTTTCAAAGTGGTGTGCACACGTACTGGTTCGCTTTTTTCCAGAGAATTGATTTTGTCTTATCTGTTACTCATTGACGCTAAAGTTCCAAACAACAGTTGGGCTGTATTTGATGAAACTGTTTAATTCTTCTTCGGTCAGTCATTTTGTCGCAAGGTTTAAAAGGAATAGTAGAGCTCACCTCTATGACAGATGTTAAACAGATGTCTGGACCCCATTCAGTTGAAGTCATAATATTATCACACATCTTACATCACTTCTATAGTAAAAAGACTCAAAAATCTGAAAAAGGTATTCCATCTAGCATTCGGATAGAGAATCCAGATGTCTCTCTCCAATCCAGTCCACAGTAAGACGTGCTTAGTTAGTTATTCTAGGTGGTTCCGCAACTTACATTTGAAGATCTGCTATTTTAGTCGGCACGTTCCTCACGATCTTAAAGTATCAGAGATGTGGTAAGTGAGGATGATCCATTAATGCAGCATATTGCCGATAAAAATTACCTTCAGTTTTTAGATTTCCGAGTTTGTTCGTGCTACATTTCAGGTTCTGCGGCGTAATTAAGGAGGACCCCCGTTTCCGGTATTCTTTTGGGTCGATTAACGACATACACCTTGTCGGATCTTTCCTTGACTCAGCTCGTCCAACGAGTGATACAAAGACTCACCACTACATCTGAACAAAAATTTCAGAGTTCCCACATTGTGTTAAAATGTAAACGATGTGTTCAAATGCAGTAAAACAGTCTACCCATTTGATAAAACTTTAGTCGAAAAGATATATAGATTCCCACAAATGAGACCTGCCAATATTTGACATGCCCGTTAACCCAACTGAATAGTGTGTGAGCAACCTCGTTTCCATGAACAATCCAGATGGAATATGGATATATTCCATCTGGATCGTTTTTCATGCTTCGCTTTGCTCTGAATATCATGTAATAGACGACTGCCAAGAAGAGAACACCCTGCAAAATATACCCAAATCAACTAGTGCTGCTCAAGTAAAGGTTTGTGCGACCTTTAAAGGAATTGAACGTCTCATTTGGCAAACCTCGGTAAACACCACCTAGAAGATTTAGGTTGATCTGGAAACGTTTTCGGGTGGACACTAAAACTTTGGTCCAGAATGACTGCTTCATTTTAGGCCTGCCAAATTGTGCAAGCGGCTTTTCGTGCAACCTGCAGTGTTTGACAAAAAGTGCAATTGACTTTTGACGAGTTTTTTTAATTATTATAATCATGCAGCATAGCGTCTCAAATCCACGGGATGTTTAATGGCTCCACATGTGCATCACTTTCACATGGTGGGCTTTAAAATTGTCGGCTCTATAGACCCTCGTACTTTGGAAGTCACTAAAGCGCAGCCTAAGTGCCCCTGAACCGTGCGCAAAATAAATCTATAAATAATAATTATGTGAGCAACCTTGCGTTATCTAACTGTGTAATTTAACTTGAGTAAGATAAATGTGAATTAACTGTACTACCAGTTATGCTGAATGATTAGTCAGTCCTGTTCGAATAATTAACTTGATGATGTACCGAAATACGCTTTAACCTGTTTTCAATCATTTATCCACGGAACAGTTCAAGAGAGCTACATTATATGTCTTTAAGCTGACCATTTGGCGAGTCGTTTTAAAAGTCATAAGTTTGTTTTTATTCGGTTCCTAATTGTAGTCTAAAGGACAGAAATACTGCAAGACAAATTTTTATGAAGGTGGAGTTCCTCCATTGGGAGATCTGAGAGACCTTGATCAATACATGCTAATAGTCCAAATGGTAGGTAAAGTGCATTTGGTGGAACATTTGGTAGAATTCTAGAACAGAGGCGGAAATTTGGATGTGACTACCAAAATTGCGGTTCTCGAATGAAGGCACTCAAAAGGGAATCTTGGGCGCCCGCGTAGATTTACTGCCGTTTTCGCTGGACAGGCTGGTGTGCCTTGCCTAGCTATTCCAAGATAACGCATTTTCAGTCATTTTGGTGCAGCTGTCGAAACGACCCCACAGTGCTGCTCGCTTAGTAGTGAACGAAGGAACCAGGCGCCTCCCCAAAGAAGGAGTCGGAATCGCTTGCTCTCAAATTCAACCCTAACAAACACTTTGAAAGTGCTTTTTAGTCTAGATAAAATGAGGGAGCAGTCATACATTTTGGAACTAAACTCATGGAGCACCTGTGAAAACAACTCCGGAAAACCCAGTAACCACATCCGAGATCTGCCAGAGCCAGAAATATCCCGCATACCGGACATGGTATTAACTCATGAACCGCCCTTATTTCCCTCATGGGTCAACTAAAGAGTTCGCATTGCGGAAACTGTTGAAACATGTCGTTGAGACCATGCTTTATATGTTCAAAATCAACTCATAATTACGCGGCACTAGTCTGGTAAGTCACAACACTACTTAGTCATGTTTGCATTACGTCTGTGTTATCCAGTTGCTCTAGGTACACACGAATTTAAGGTCACTTTGCTATCAAACACTCCAACCCTACATCAGACCGACACTTAACCATGTATGTTTTGTTCAAGTTATCACGTGCTTTCGGCCAAATGCTTGGTTATAATCAGTTGGGAAAACCCTCTGGTTTACTGAGCATTCACATGTTTATCCTGCCATTAACAGGCTATATACTGATATAGTGTTGTCGGAAAGCCCATACGCAAGACGTCCTCTATCATGATTTTTACTCTCTTCAAGTAACTCTGTGAACCAGTCTTCTCAAGTTGGTGAAACTAGTTTGTGTTGTGCTGGCGCAAATTAGTCCACACAACTTGGTGTGGAAACAAAATTTTACAACGCTTTTCTTCATTCTTGGCGAGGCCTGCCGAAAGCCGATATGGCTGCGCCTGGAACACCAACCCTACATTTTCAGTGTCTTTTGGATTTGAAGCAGGCACGCAGAGCTGGTGAAAGCGTTGCCTGCTTCTGAAGTGATATACCACTGTAACCATGGCAACTACATCCGGGAGGGTGACTCTGAACCAGCGTGGCATTGATGTTTCAGGTGTATTGCCATAAAAAGCTTCCAAGGTCAAAAATTTAATCAGGTACAAAAATTCGTCTAACAAACAATGAGGTTAGTGAATCTCTATTAATTTGTTAGAATATCGACAAAACATGTTGCGAAATGCAATCAATTTATATTCTCTTAAAAACGGAAACATACATGCAGCAGGGCATACAAGCCTAGGAGTGTAATTTCCGGTGTAACTTGTCCAAGCCAAACGACAACCAGTAATTTCTGATGCAACAGATAGTCCTTCAAGGAGATTCGAAAGGGAAGTTTTTTATTCCTCCGGTTTTGAAGTGCTTACTCCTGAAGCATTTTACACGACCGTCAGTTTTGACCACCAACATTAGATCTAAAAGTTATGGGGTGACACACTGTGGTACCACACTGTTGGTGTATCTTACTGTCCAAAGAATTTAAAAATCATCAGCTGTACGATTAAGTAACCCTGTTTATCTTTTCAACGAAACTATTTTCGCTAGTGTCAAAAGGAGGCAAGCTCTCATTCGTTGCCCATTCAGAAATGAGCAAAACATGTGTATTTTTCATATTTAATCTGCCCCCAAGATGAGAAAAAGCATTTCTCAAAGAACTAGATACCCAATATACCGAGACTGGTGATCGGAAAACAGAAGTTTTGAGACAAAAAAAGTATAAGAGCTCGGAATTCCACACTTTAACTGACACTACTGTTTGAACTTAACAAAGCCTGAAGGAGAAGTTAGACTTTCGTTTAGGATTTCGTTCACCTCAGTTGTAACCACGGCATGATCTGGTAGTGGCAACTGAACTGAGTGAGTAACGTTCGTGAATGCACCTTTTAACCACAACACATTTTTTCACTGTTCCATCAAAATGGAGAATATGACTGGTGAGAGTAAAAACCAATGAGGTATATGCTGACGCACTAAGTGGTATATGCAGGGTATTTAAACTAAGAAGACCAAACACTTTGAGAGAAAACTATCTACTTTGCATAGCAGACATATGTGAAGCCGCTTGGATAGCCTCAGGATCAGATGGATACAGAGGAGTTACGGTATTCCCTACTCCAGGTTACTGGGTTTTGTCCATAAAGGCCAGCTACCAGCTATTAAGCGCATCATACTGGTGCCAAGGTCGCAGTGCTCAGTTTAGGTATATGACTTTGTAATGACACACAGGTGGTTTCTAACATAAGAAGAGTTTCTCACTATGTGTTTCCACTACTGTGTAATCTAATGGTTAATAATTCTCAACAGTGTTTACAGGACTTTCCAATAAATTTCTTAAAATGTCATAAGAGAAAGCTTGGCTTCTCAGTGGAGGTCAGTTCAGGTGATCTGTGCCTGTACAGCGCTTCTGAGCTCGTACCAGAATTTGATTCCCGCGTGGCTTTATCTTGATATCAATTAATCCTGTGTTCCATGGAGAAATTGTAATGTTCCTGTCTAATTGTCTTGGTAACCGTATGGGCTGTCTTTGCAAAAATGTCCAGCACTAAACTGTCTTTCAAAAGGTATAGTAAGACACCATCCATGGGGAACCACGGACCTGAATTACGCAGCACATTGATAGCTAGTCATCGATAATAAGCGAATACTAAGAGCTATTGAGTGACAATGCCATGCAAAATCCATCTGATTAGATTTCCTCTAACCACAGGCTGACTACCAACAGCACATGACATTTGACGGAAAGTAGACAAACGCGTGAGAGAGACATCGGCAATTCCGAAATTCAACCCTGCGCAAAGTTCTCTGGGGATGGTTGGCTAAGTTTGACTGTTGGAGTTTCTAGAATTATAAAGTGAAATCCTGGCCAAATGAATTCACGCAGTCGTGCGAGTTAACATTGGAAACGCAAAATTTGAATGGAAAATCTAGAGAGCACTTTTCAGTGAGTCTCACTGCTCAACATATATCTACGGGTAATATCTTGCGTTTTATTTTCTGAAACGTCGTTTTTTCGACAATTCCATTATGTTTCCTAGAAAACCACTGTGTGCACGACTTGCTAGAGCAAAAAACACATCAAAGCATTCTGAATACAGGTGATCGCTTTGGAAGAGAACAGTTTTAGAATTAATGTATGCAACTTACGGCCAAAAAAGCGATGTCGTGTACGTTTGGATCTAGTCAGGTTTTATTGAAACCGATTTTTACTTTGCCAGGGATAATCCCAACCGTGTTCTTGGGGCTAGTAATACCATTCTAAGTATTGGTAAGGACAACAACACATTTCGCCTTATCCTTGTTATCAGCCAGATAAACAAACCGGGGCGTGCTGCTAGGCACAAGAGGCATTTGTGTTGTTTTGCTTTTCTTACGCAGCGACCCTTTGGAATATCTCTATTCGCACTGACCCCAGAAGAAAAGAACACTGATTGTTTTCAGAGGATCATCGAAGCGGAGATAATCACGATGAGATGCATTGGCGAAGTCAATCAACTCGAAGAAAATGGGTTTAGCAGATAAGGGCTCTCCACTAGTAGCTTGTGTATAAAGCCGGGCTTAGTAATTTATGGATGTGTAGTTCGTCCAGTAGAAGAGATGCCAAGATGTGGGAATAATTGAAGCAACCAACCGACACACTCAAGTTACACTAATAAGCATCATTGTACATTATTTATGGAAGGTGGATTACCAGAATATGGATTCCTCCGAATGAATTATTATTAACCTTGTTTCTGAGGGAAGCCTTTAGTCGGGTGAATCACGTCACTGCGATAAAACGGGAAGTAAACCTGGTTCTTCCGGAGATTGACAGCGGGCAAACAGTTTGCATTCTTCCGAGATGAATATTCTTTGACTGCCCAAATGAAGCGTAAGTTTTTGTATGGTCGTAGGTATGTGATTGTACCGTCCCCGTCTTTTTGTACATCCACAGGTTCATAACCATTACCAAGAAAGTGTGTTCAGTCTTTGCATAAGCTTCCTCAACAATGTGGGGATAAAGTTAGATGTTACGAATTTAGAACCTCTGTTGACCCTCACAGCAAGATTGCAATGGTTTGCGTTGTTATAAAACCAAAACTTAGCGAAGTAATGATCTGTTTGGGGGCTTGATGCTTATGAGTAATACATGCGGTAAAAGCCTGTGCTGACCACTTTAAATGTCATCATTGACGTTTTTTGCGATTCACGAAGCTTAGCGCTCTTAGAGCATTCTTAGCTAAAGGTCATGAGTTGTAACAAGGGTAATATTTTTATTTCATATGTCGACCAGCATTAAAGACTTCCTGAGGAAGGCGCCAACGGGACTTTAAAACGTTGCGGGCTGAAACAAAAGTAGTTGTTTTCATAACCTAAAAACATTCAGCTATTTCCATTGGCGCTGATTTACCACAGAAGAATTTGTCGACGTTCCCTGTATGATTTGGTGTAGTAATCGTAATGTACGTTGGTTGCAATTAAATGCATAATACAACACTTACAATGTCCAGTCTATAGTAGCGGTCTACGTCAGCAAAGAAGTGGATAGCTGAATACATTTGTTACAACATACGTTGAGAACAGACAAACGTGAAATTCGATTCAACCTTTACTTCTAACGCACGGTTTGAGCCCAGCTGCTAACATAAATCGCACTTGACAGCATACAACCGCAACCAGTTCAAGAATCACGCGAGTTGATTCTGCAAAATTTTAACGCTAGGCACGTCTGCACGAACTTCGCAGTGTAATTTAATTAGACGTCTGTTTGGTAAAAGTGGACATTGGAATATTTTATGGCTGGCAATATAAAATATTGAAATTTTGACTTTGTTTTAGCAGTATCCACGCTATGCACTTGATTTAAATTTGCATAAGAACGCCCTGAATCGAAATGTACTGGGCGAATAATACTCTGACAAAATATAACAAGGCACTTACTACATAGCCAAACCATTACAACACACTTTTTCGAACCATATGTATAGATTTGTGGAGTGCAGCTGTAAGCTTCTTACAGAAGTGCATTGGAGGCCATTATGACATCAGCGCTATTCAAAACTATTATCAAAGCTATGTCAAGAAAAATTACTACTTATTTAATGCGTAATACGTAGGACTAATTAACATGACAGCTAACATATATGATAGCTTCGTCTCAGTAACATCACTTTAAACTTTTTAACATTCAATCCGTAATGCTTTTCCGTAATCGAGCCTAAGATCTATAGAGCGCAGTGAATAATATGAGGCTTGTTTCTGTGACCCCAACGTCAAGTGGAATTTAGCGTTGTTGGCAATTACGCTCATGAAGGAGGATGAAACAAAGTATTGGGATTTCATTGAGCCTTTTTTTTACTGCATTCGTGTTGAATTTCAACTAAACTCGCTGTTCTGAGGGAATAACACGAGGAATGAAAGATTGCAGTCACTCTGTACTTTACTCTGTTTGTTCCATTTCAAGGACTTGTGTTGCATTGCAATATGTTGCGGTTAGTAAACCTCCATGTGTTTAGCTGTTGGTACCCAAAGAAGTTTTTTAGAACAAGCATTTTCATGAGGTGAAGGGTCACCTGTATCCCCAAGTTTACACCACCCAAAGTAGTATAAGTAAAGCAAACACAAAAATCGTTTCACGCCCCTTGTTCAAAGAATTCACAATCCTTACATGAAATAGTGTTTGAAGTTAAGATCACACTACCTTGTTTCCTTAAATGAATACGCTGCATGTGACCTAGGATTCCAAGTGAAATAACGCGTTGCAGTCTGCGCGACTTTTGATGAAAATGGATGTACACGCAAGTATATTTTCCACAAGCGCAGCGCTCTTGCGACAAAAAAGTAAAACGGATCTATTGATCTCCTCATCCTTGCCACATAGCCCACGCAATCGCCGCTAGGAACAATAGTGTAGTCTCATTCAGTCTGACACACGGAAACATATGCGCAGTGAGTTTTGCGTGCAGTCTGCAGCAAGCAGTTTGATAACATTGGAGCTTGTCCGTCCTCTAACTTAGTAGTTTGGGGATCACCGAGTAGGCATATACAATCTGGACAATTCCATGTGTTACAGTGCGACCTCCTAATGGGATGCTTTTGGGAAGGATTGTTTCCAAAATGAGTTGGATTACGATAGGTGGATGGTTCCTAGGGTGGCTTACTGGCGGTGGTAAAAATTGGCTTGTTACACATTTACCGCCATCTAACAAAGGAAGAGCTTTGATTTTGTGGAGAGCCAATCAGTAGGCCTGTGGCTTTCTGGAGCAGTAACCCAACTGACTGTCATGTATTGATCACCAACAAAGAAGAATTCTTTGTCGCAGTGGTCTGTTCAATGCACCAGTGCACGGTGATCAGAGCCGCATTATATATGTGTGCATTTATATAATCAGTGCATCTAAATTTCATAGTGCCGTTTAATGGTAACACTCAACCAGCAAGTACTAGGCTAAGACGGTGCTGGTTGCAAATTCCTGTTCATATTAACATAAGTTGAGGACAATGCTCAGATTTCTCCCTGACTGTCTTAACTGCACCTGGCACAATATTACTTCCGAACCTAGCCCAGTAACTACTTCGGATATAAGGCACCCATAATCGAGTAGTTACTTCATGTATGGAGGGAAGAACTGCTCCCTTAGACTGTAAGTTTTTTATCAATGAAACTCAGGTAGGTCTAAAGACAAAGGAAAGTCTAACTCAAAGATGAAACTTCCGAATTTAAACATAAAGGTTGGCATAAGTCACCACTAGTCTGGTATAGCAATAACTCATTGCAGTTAGCAGTTCTCCGTGCTTTTTTCACCGGATATCCGTCTTGCAAAAATGCTGTTAGACAACCAGGTCTGAACCACATTTTCCGAAGATGCAGGTACATTGTTCCGTTAAGATAACTTTTTTGGTAGTATACCATTAAGGATCATTTTAATCATTTATCCGTATCTACTGTAATTCTGGCAGGAGATTTTGCATCTACAGGGTGGTAAAAAGTATCCCTTAAGACTGCACTTTCAAGCAATCCGGGATTATGGCCGAGGGGTTCGGCCTCTTTAGGGGAGCACTCTACTGAACGTAAATGCCCGTAGATAGTCACTCCAGTGTTCAACATCTCATAAAGGATCTTCAGTGTGCAGCGCAGATTAGTCCTATGTTGAAGAGCCGTTTCAATAAAGGTGACATCCCTAGCAGCTGCTTGCTTACTGGCACTTGCTAATGGATGTGAATTACAAGAATATTCAATAGGGTGTGCGGCGCACTATAAACAAAATTTTGGATGATATAGCGATTGGGTCAAAATGAGATTCTTTCGTTTTCTGTCTGTGCTGAATGAATGAATAAGTACAACAAACAGTTTTGTATGGCGTCTCAATTTTACTCAGAACGTTTCACATCTCTGTTCTCGATTTGTACGAAGACAGTTCATATAAGAGGTGTGCTACTGTGTTTATTTCAGAACAATCTATAAGTTGAATATCGACATGGTTGTGAAACGTGGACGATGTCACAACGTGCCGGTTGTAGGAAGTAACCTGGGTATATATTAATGTTTGCAATCAACATTACTTTAGGGATTCAGTGAAATTCATCCCGGGCTACAGTTTACGTTATTCGTTAGCTATTTATGACAAGTCATTAGGAACAAGTTGACTGACCTCAGTCTGACTACCATGAAGCATTTTACGGAGTCCTAGTGGAGCGTTTGCCTGCATGGATGTAGAATTGTCACCAAATTTAATTTACTAGAGCATGGGATAGGTAATGACAACCCCACCCTGTTAAGATTGTTCTCCTTCGTCTGCTCTAAAGAAGAAAACACAGACTGGGGTTGTGCTTTGAATAGAGCGTGCTCACATCACTCTGGTTTGAACAGTCGTCTTCCTGGCCTGGCACGTGTCCTGGCGTGCATTCTGCAAATTCCACAACCACCGACAACTAATTCAAAATTAGTTGTCCAGCCGGTTTCACGCATCAGTGGCACTACCTGAGTGGGAAGTCTTGACAGGCGGGTCAATTGATTTACACAACTCATGATATGTTACTGGGTCGTCGTTCGGGCCGTCGGGCCTACCACTCACATCACTCAAGTATGAACACGCTCGCCTGTTTAGACGTGAAAATTCAGATGCGTCCAGGGTGCGCTGGTGGAATAATGGTAACACGCTCACCTCGCATGTCAAATGTGTGGAGTTCGGACTCCAGCGTGGCCAAGAATATGCACTGTTGAGGAGCTCTAATAAGGGTGAAACTCGAATACAGAGGTTTTATCAGAACAGAATTCGTCAGCTCCGTCAGTCAGATAGCTTAAAAACGTGTCATTTATTTTCACTGGATGGCTATGATGAGTAGCCGACTATCGTCCAGGATGAATCGGTTAATGATGCAAATTTATATTAAAACCTGATTTGCTGGGTCCACTAAGACAGTTAAGAATTCTATGCAAGTGTTCCAGGTGCTTGCACTTCCACTGTTGCAAAGGGGGGAACTGGTTTGAGACCACGATCAGGATATCCTGTTGGTAAAACTTTGGATCATCGTCTACAGAACAGGTCCACCCAAGGGCGATATCGTGAGCGAATTTTTCTACAATGCTGGAGTCGTCAAGATGTGAAATTATCCGTGTAAAGTGCAAACTTGACAGAACGATCCTCCTGGGCACACTATGGTCGTTTGTGAACCTGGTTGATATTTCTCCACCAGTCTGTACTGCTCAGTATGTACTGCTTAGGACCGGTTAGATGGTCGCGTAAAAGGGATCGGACAAGCCCGTGAATGTCAGTCCCTTGAAGTTTCTGGAGGATCAAAACTCTACCAAGTGAATGTAAAGCAGTGCTAAAGTCTGAAAAACAAGTGCGAGCAAATCTATTGCCTGCCGTCTAAGGCACTTGATATGTGATGCTTTAAGCAAGCAATGACGTCCGTGGTTATTCTTTTAGGTTCATAATCAAACTGATATACAACCTTGTAGGCGCCCAGCGAGAGTTGTACAATAATAAACATCAACGTCTCTTGCAAATTAAGGAAGACAGAAATGCACAAAACAGAGGGGAATTTGACGAAACCACAAGGTGTGATTTTTATTCTAGAGGTCGGCCATCCTTTGACAATGTGCAAATCCTTGAGAACACGCTTGAGGAAATGGTAGAACATTCAGCTACACAATGCTTCAAAGACAAGGAAACAGCTTCAGGTCCACAGGTCTTATTTACAGAGTTACTTTTTACCTTTTTGCAAACGTCGCCAGTAGACACCCCGGTGGAATAAAAATGTCTAAACGCATATATCTAAAGCATACGTCACCGTCACAGGAAGCCAACGTACCATACGGCGGATGGATATTTGAACAGATAGATATGGTGTCCGTGGGATGGCATAAATCAAAGCAGAATTTGGGGTTGTTTGCGAGCGCACCGACATCAGAAAATTGGACACTCCTATCAAAGACTAAAAGCTGTCTTCCCAAGTGTCATCCGGAGGCACCTCAGCTTATCAGAGCTTATATTTCCTTTCAAGTAATGCGCTCCCGGGTGCTCTCACGAGTCGCTTGTTGTCTTTCGGATATAAATTGTAGAGAATTCTGAACATGCAACGATTGAACTTCGATAAGAGGGCCTTTCCAGGATAGATCTTGCTTTCAAAAAAAGTAATAAACGGGAACAGACTTTTTTCACATTCCCAATTCCCATTTATAACTTGCTAACCAGCCCAATGATGGCGGCTTTTCCTTCTGTTGTGTTATTCCGGCTTAATGAATTTTTTGAGAGCAGGCATTGGAATCCCATCAAGTGCAAAATCCTCAATTGGCAGCGTATAAACAGCTTGTAGATTTTGCGCGAATTCATATCTTTGTTACCAAGCTGAAGCTAGTCCAATATGTCTATTCAAATAGTATTTATTTCAAAGGAGAATGATGGTGAAAAGCACAAGCATCCCAATTAGACGACACTCGGATTGATGATGGCTGGCAGCTGCGACCGAAACTGTAGAAAACCCGGGCTGGCTACTGAATTTTAACTTTACCGCATGATACGCATGTGGATCTGTGACTCCGTGGGACCCACATTAATGAGTCCCTGTGCGCCGAAGTTACAATTATCCGCGAGCACTTTTTCAGCCACCGTCATTTCGAGCCCCAATGACAAGCTGGCCAAGTCGGAAGATGAAAAACGGATTTTAACCGACCAACTCCATAAAACCCTTGAAGAGAGCGCTGAATTGTACAAGAAGCTGTTTGATGCTGAAGCCATCCATGATGCGGTGTTCGCTGAACTGGATAGGCTCAATCTAGCCATCAGTTCCATGTATCCGAAGTTGGCCGAAGCGATGGCTTCTGACTATTCAATTGCTGAATTCGTACGCACTGTGAAGGAAACCCTGACCGCTCTGTACTCCATGAAGGACACAAAACATGCCGAGCTCATAATTTCTAAAGTCGACGAATTGTACGAGGATTGTTCCGCCATTCTGAAGGACTCTTTGTCTGTTGGAGATTCTCCTGAAATTGAGAAAACGGTAAGAAATAACGGAACCCCAGTATCGGCTGCGCAGGATCACCTGGTTACCCGAACACAGTCGAATGTGACCAAGGCCTTCGATCGCCGTGGATCGGAGATTCGCGCGTGCCATCTTGCATGCAAAGAAAGAATGGACTCTATCAAGGCGAGTATCGAGCAAAAACATGCTCTTCTGGAGAGCCTGGAACGGGCAGCTAACCAGAGTGAAGAGTCCTACACTTCGTTGATTGAACAGTACGAAGCCCAAGTGCGTGACCTTGAATCCCGCATCACTACCTTAGAACAAGAAAGAAAGAAGCTCCTGAGTGAACGTATGAAAACGGGTGATGAATCCAAGGAACAGCGACTGAAGGCGATGGAGCGGGAACTTGGCCAAGTTCGTCATCAGCTTGCTGATCTATCACGACTCCGCAAAGAGAAGGAGGCCAGAGAGTCAGAGTGCTTACGCTTGAGGAACGATATCTAGACATTTAAGGTTTCTATGGTGCGCACTGCAAAACAGTTGAAAGATGAAAGTGCTGCCTACCGAAAGTGGCGAATAGAGAAAGAGAGTGAAGTTCGGCGGCTTCAGGAGCATGATCGCCACCTTCGGTTCGAAATGTCTTAAATGGCCTCGAATTACGAACGTCAACATACTGTGTTGAAATGTCGCGTGGAAGCTGCAGCTGCCACGGAACGGCGGTTGAAGGAAGTCCTCATGCTACAACGAGATCGTCGGGAGAAACGAATGACGGAGAATACGACCTCAATGAGCAAGCAAGATCTGGCCGTGCGCGTGCGCTCATGGGTGAACGCGGACCTCGACATGCAAGTCAGCATGGGCGAAGCCCGATATCATCTTGGTCACTTGACTGAATCATGTCGAACTTTATGTGAGCAGCTTCGTTCAGAAGAGACAATGTTGATGGTCGCTTCGGATACACAGGAACCATCACGAGAGGAACGCGCCACCAACATATCACGACTTACTGAGGCGATCGAATTACAAACGCAGCAGATTACGGATCTGCAACAGAAGCTCATGGATGCCGGCGAGCGTGTTTCCAATGAACCGTCATCTTCCAATGGCGCTGCATCTGTAGACCAAATGCTGAGTGCCCGCTTGGCTCAGCTGCACAATATTCAGGAAGCACGCATTGCCATGCGGTATTTGTTCAAAGAGGCCGCGTCGTGTAATGTCGACAAGCTTGTGTCAGACAGTCGTCTGTCGGATTTGGCACTACAGATGACTTCCAAAGAGGAAGAAGCCGATCAATTACGCCCTCGGGAGGCTGAGTACTCAATGAATCTGGCTTCAGTCGAGGAGTAGCGTAAAGCTCTCCGCGGCAGCATACTTGCTTTGGAATCCGATAACGCTGCCTTGCGCAGCCAGTTGGACGAGCTTAAGCAAGCTGGTGAATCGAAACCGACCAGAGGCCAAGTTCAATCGTACATTATCGATTCTGCCAGTGAAGTGCGACGCCTCACCGGTACACCTGGGTTCTTGCGGAAGCAGAAAAATTTGGTGTGGTATGGACTGTAGGGCACAGACTATCCACCAACTAGCACTGGCTAACCGTGTGGGCCTTAGGCATATCTTATGAGTGTTGACATTCACTCAGATACCTTTCGCAAGCGCCTTGGATTTTTAAAGTTTGGATGCATTCACATGATTTGACAATTAATGAGCCGCCATTTTGGCAGGCTATTGGCTTCGGAACTGCCCCCTGCTCTTCGGTCTCCAGTTTTATTCCATCAGGATACCGCCGATTAAAGGGGGTTTAGCTGGTGCACACCTGGCGCATAGGTAGTAACACTTCTATGTGGCGGTAACTGTCGAATTTCGGTTTGAAATATAAATATGGAAACACATAGTGCATAATCGGTTACATAGAACATGGTACATACGGTCGCATTGGAGTCACTTTACAGTGGATCTTTGGCAAGCATAAGAATCCTGGTGGCCGGTGGTACTCAGAAGAGCCAGGCGAACCAAACAAGCTTCCCTTTGATTTCTTGTTTGTAGGTACTATTGTGGGACGTTTTTATTCAAAGTGACTTTTCAGTTATGTCTAACAGCACATTCTTAGAGATGTAATCTGCTCAATGACTCTTTGTTGAACCTTTTTGGGAAAACTGGGACATTCACGTTATTCCCCTTTTCCTATCTTGAAGACTTTAGCGAATGTAACTCAGCGGTTCTTGGAGTGGATATTACCGTTAGATTTTGTCAATCCTTAAATTGTCCTTATTTGGAGACTCTGAGGGTAAGTTTCCAAAGGTGGCCTGCTTTCCAAACTATCAGTTTTATTCAAGCGGCTTTTCCGGATAACGAAGCCACTTAGTTAATCTGAGGATCGGTTGGCGATGTCATCATCGCAAACAGCTACTTGAATTCTTACTTAATGCTAGTAGACCTTTACGCGTTTTTTGTGTCGTTATTTCGACGAGCCCGCTACAGACGCTGATCAAATTGTTATGTAATAAAATTGTCTTTACTGCTATTTCGTTAACCAGCCATAATGTCGCATGCCGCTGTCTGTCTGTCTGATTTTGCTTGTACTGTAAACGGCAAGAATAACCTCCACTAAACAACCTCAATCTATATTTTTGGAATGAAATGGAAAACAGATGTGTTTCAGCAAGAAGACCAAAATGATACCACATTTGCTTCCACGAAGATCAGTTCTGATATGGCTGCTTTAGTAAATGTTATTCGGACTTTATTCAGCTATTTCCGCTCAAGTGTGCTGGTCGTTAAATAACGCTCACCCTCACTATTGTCGGAAGCAGTAAATTATGCAGTCAAAACAGCATTCCTTGGGAGACAGGTGCTCATAAATTCTCAGCAGCTTTCTGTCATTCATTTGTGAAACCTTGCTCAATACCCATTGCTACTTTGTTCAACGTCAAATATGCATTAATTTCACCAGCGGAAAATTACAGCAATAAATCGCTCTGACGAAATACACTCACTTGCAAACCACGTTGGTGTTAGCGTAAGACTCAAATAATCCCACTTGAATAGCTCTTTTATGAAATCCTTTGACTGGACGTGCTGGAAACGAGCCGCCTCGTCTTTTAGATGGTACGGCTTTCGGGATATTGCAGTTTTTTCTTTCTTTCAGTAGGGACTGAGTGTGAAAGTCCACTAAATATTAGTTTCTTAACCACGATTGCCACCGACGGGCCGATTGATATTTTTTTCAAAACGTGTGTATTACTGAATGCAGAAACTACATCGTATTTCATGCCGCGTCGACTGAAATTCGCAAACTTTGTTAATATTTAACACTAAGTCAGACTACAGTACACACGTTAGTCTCCTTGCTACAGCAGGATGCACGACACTGCAGTATTCGGACAGTATCAACAACTTATCTCCGAACCACAAAGGAATTTTTCCTTTTTCACACACAGCACTACACACTATATTATGTAGAAACAATTATCAATTGTTCCCGCTAAATGTAGCCCTGTAAATTGGTTTAAAGTCTAAATAGAACTCGTTGCCAGGAAAAAAACTTTGTTTTGTTTTGCGTCGGGCCAAAGTTTAGCACCAATTTAGTCACAAGAAGCCTTTTGGTTTGCTGATTTTTCATCAGTTATAGAGGGGAATTTTTTAAATTGGTGCACAAAGTTCGTTTGGTCGTAAGTAAAGCTTCACTAACGTCTTTCTTTTTGTTTGCTTACGGCGGAATTCTTAATCGCGGAAGGAGAATTGAGATATATCACCTGGTCACATGACGTAACCTGTGTGATTTACTGTGGACGATGATACATCCGACCTATGTGTAAGTTACTCAGATCAGCGATGAGGTATCCACCTACAAGAAACAGTTAAAACTCACAAGATGTTCAAGGGTTGCGCAAAAATGAAGAATCCGTGCAAGGGTAATACACTAAAGGTATTTCTCAGTTGTTCAACATAGGCTGAACCTAACCGAAGAAGGAAATCACAGCTGAAAATTTGAAAAACCGTTTCTATCCATAAACACCGTAGCATGGGTTTGGAAGACTAGCTAGTTAATTCTTTTGGAAACTTCAGATGAGTCTACAGTCGACATATTCAGTACTATCATTACCTTGATCAGGTTTTCCAACAACAAATTTTGGTTGAGTTTTTTTCTTACAATGATTAATAACGTTGGCATTTTTGGAAACTTTGGCTGCGGTCGGTGACTTAACGAAAGACAAATTCTGCTAAATGCGGGCAATTTGTGTGACCACCATCCAAACGAGTTTCGTTCGGGAATTCCAAGTAAGTATAGTTCTGATCAACTCTGATCTGGCTATGGATGAATGCATGGTGTAATCTGCCTAAAAGTTAATTATCACTTATGATTCGCTTTTGTACTTTAAACGTCACAATGACACACTGAATTACTTGGCAGGGTAGCTCTCGTGGCCCCAGATGCGATCATTTCTATCTTCCGTTATTTCACTTTACAGTTGTTCATTTTTATCGCTTGGGCGCGGTTTCCACAAGGCATTGCGTATCTTAGCTCACAGCAACGAATTATTCGTGTAGCATTCAGCACTACCCATTATTGTGGTGAGCAGAAGTTACCCCAGGTCTTCATGTAGAACAGTTACTTAGTCACTAAAACGTATTTGTTTTTGGCAGTGATCAAAACTACTGGAACTTACAAGTAGTGCCATATCTTCAGTACCACTGGAACTGAAACACGAAGCTAGCTTCTCGCAACACATACATGAATGATCTGCACTATGGATCACGTTCATCAGGTTTAGCTAAGAGAATTAGAATGTATCCCTGTCATCTATCTCAATCCAATTGACATCCATCCCAATTTTCACTTAATTGGTTTTCTACAACCACAGGATTCTTTGGGAGACTTTCTTCATTATAGCTACTTATTACCCGTTAGCGTGTGATGACGGATACATAATAATCCGTGGGTTAAGGGTGACAACACCAGCCTAAGTAATTGTCATGCACGGAGCTATGAAAATTATAAAGAACTAAGGCTGACGCGTTAATTCAGACAACTTTGCGTCGGAATTGCACTAGCTAACTCAAGTTAAAAAATTTTGAAATGCCATATGTATGCTACATGGAGAGTAAAATCATCCACATCCTTAGAAGTGGAGCTTCGCAGTTTTCAAAGATAAAGGAGGAAAGAACAGACGGTTCATCCGTGCCTAAACTAGAAACCAAAGTGCATTAATACATTTGAAAGCGACGGCATTATGGATATACGATTTGTCAATTTCACGCTAATGGAAGCTGGTTCGAAGCGTCCAGATGCCGTTCCTGTACCTCAGGATAAATTTCACGCGCAGCAGCGGAACAGGTAGGTTGCTGAGAACGGAGTATATTTGTCTGCATCTTTCACTTACTGGCGTGTACTATATGGACAAAACTAACCTTTTTCTAGCGACCCTGTTTCTAAATCTTGTACTGAAATTTAAAATTTCACTTCTCGTCCAATACTCACCGATGCGTTCAAATTTTCAAAGAAAATACGTCTGTGTAAAATAGAAATCCTACCGAAAGGATTGTCCTTAAAAAATTTAAAAACATTTGCCCAAAAACAGTTTAAAGATAAACATGCATACTTGATCTCTTGAGAAGAAAAAACATCCGACACATTTCTTTCAGATCAGTCAGGTCTCTTAGGCTGAATCCAATGATCGCCAATAAGTTTTTGTAACTCAGTCTGGATGAATACCCAAGAGCGGATATCTCAGGTTTAGGTTTTGTTTGTTTGGGCAGTTCTTCCGTATTGATAAAATACTGTAGTTTCGATCATGCTTCACTAACATGTTTGCTTTGATGGGTGGTTCAATCTATCACAGTATGCACGTGCGGGACAAACTTCAACTGTCCTTAACGCACTTAATCGTGTTGCTTAGAAGTTCAAGAGCTTTTTTGCTTTCCATCACCATTTGTTAACCAGGATTGTTGTTAACCCTAGGATTGCAAGACTTTCGTAACACAGCTAGGATTTATGGAAAAGACATAGAATATCATAATCCTGTTTTAGTTTGGCAATGCTCTACTTCCGAATTTCAAGAATGTACAATTTTAGGTCAAAACAATAACTCCGTTCTTCTGGAATTAACGATGGTACCGATGATGGAGAAGCATTGCTGCTTTGTTTCCCATCAGTTGTTCTAAACCTACAAAGAAAAAACGTAAACTTTTGGTCTTAACTGGCTCACGGGATAATCAGTAAAGTGCTCAGTAGATGTAGACCATGCCATAACATTATTTTGTTTTTCGAGTGAGTAACGCCCTGCAACAGGGCAACATATTGAAACCTTTGTCGTTTTCAAGAAGAGAGACTAAAGTTTGCACTAACATGAATCGACGACTGTCCTATTCATTTAACAATTCGACGTGTGCTATGACATTTGTGGCAGCAAATTAGCGTGGTATCTTTCGCTGTCATACTAACCCTAGCTGTCATTCTTACGCCATAGCAACTCGCAACTTGAAATTGAATGCTGCAGTTATAACGTGTAAATGCATTTCAACTTAAGTTAGTAGCTGTAAACAGATTTCCGAGAAACATGGTGGTCTCTTCCACTTTGCAAAATACTCCATCTGATAAGACGTATGTTAAGGTTTGTTGTTGTAGGAATCGAATTCTTCGGTGTGTTTATGGACGTGCATTTACTCTTCTGCTTATGGGGCCAAGCAGTTTGTGATACAATAAAATCATAAACTTTGATGTCACTGTTGTGTAAGCGTGACCAGAAATTTACTACCAACTACAAATCATGTTTATGCTTACTGGCCGTCTTGATTTATTTCTGTCTGCAAAGGGAGCACGTCCGAAAAGTATTAACGTTGCAACCATTTATTACCGTGCTTCTCGCAATTGATGACCTTGCGTATCACAGCAGCATAAGCGTTCAGGACTTTTCATCAAAGTGGTTGAATAGTTTGTTGGAAAAATAAATATTCTGGCGAGAAAAATAGACTCAGTACGAGAACAGAAATCCACGGTTAGGTTGGTCTCTTAACACCTCAAACCTATTCCGGATAGCAGATTATTTCATATTCGGGAGCTTGTAATTGAAACACGTACTAGTTATTTATGTCTAATGAGACTGTCGTAAAGGAGGTCGTTTTACAAATCACTCCTGCTCTGCTGGTCTGGTAGTTCGCAACAAGCGGATCTACATTAAAACCGTTGATGTTGCGTTTTTAACTCGTCTTTTGACCCATAATTTCATGCTGTCAAATGAAGCATTCCCCAAAATGTGAAGGGAATAGTTACGTTTATGGGTGCGTTCTCTTCTATAGCAATCTTGATGGGCACGTATTAGATACTGAAAATAAAGCGGTATCTCGAAGTAGCTTTTTACAGAATCGACTTTAATCCATGCATGACATTTGTAACCAAATTGTCCATGGAGAGTTTCCTCATTGGGGACGTATGATTTATCAAGTTGAGCACACAGCTGACGATTTATCTCAACGTTTCAACTTACTAATTCAAACAAGGATTGATGCGGGTGTGAATGCCACGAATAATACCGTTGTTGCTGTAGTCAGTATTTTATCAAAACTGGTATTACGGAGGACATATTTTTTAGCGGAGGACGTTTGACTGATTTCGTCTTTTCCACAAGGCGCCTACACGAAAAGTGTTTTGAATCTGAGCAACGTTTTTTGTAGAATTTGCCAGTCTTCGACTCAGTTGCGGTATGCATCATCCCAAGCAAGATTCGCTGTGTGAGCGTGTTAGTCAACATATCTTACTTTGGAAGGAATGCTTTGGAAGCCTCAGCCAACACGCGGATTGAAGACTGTCACAATCACAAATTTAGTTATGATGGGCTAGATGGTCTTGACCCGTTTCGTAGCGTCTACTTATGAAAAGCTGCTGCATTAGGGCATTGTCTAAATCCTGCTGTGCGCGGGTTAGACTCCCATATTTTTGTTTTATAAGGCAAAATCAACGTCAGTGAGCATAAATGTTTGTTAATTGCATCGTACTTTATCTTAAACGTCAACGTTTCTGAAAGCTTGCCGTTTACCGGTCTGTGCCGTTGCTAAACACATACCAGCAAGCAGTCATTTAAGTGGCTTTGCGGGAGCCTGCTTTAAAATCTTGCGTGCTCCCGGTGGCATACTATCCGCAGCCTTCATAAAAGCCCAGTTTTGGCGGCCAATATGACGCTTAATTACCTTAGAAAAGGAAGCTGTACACGGTATTCAATAGGCAGCACTGGTATTTATCGTTCAGCTGTCAGCGTCGACCAGCTATTCCCTGACGATGGGTCTCTGTGTGCCTGTTCACAGATTTATCTCTTCGGTTCTGCAGTTTTACTAGTGCTATATGGAAGCTGTCTGTTGATTGCCAAACATATGGCTGCCTGAAGGTTTTAAGCAATTGTGCAGTATTGCGTATACACAAAACCAAGGACAAACTATTATCCATTTTGACACCAGGATTTCAAGGCTGTATATTTTGACCTTATACTGTGAACTCGAATAGGAGCCCTAATGGCAAAAGTGTCAGCAAAAGTTTTTCTCCTAAAAGCCCGAATATATTCCAGGCAATTGTCAGTCTACCAATGCAGTATCAAAGAATTTTGACTTGTTACACATTCTTGAAACTTATCATTGCCCACTTCCAACAAAAAAAGTATCACCCAAGTACTATCATTTGGGACTTTAAACTTACAGGAATGTAGGGTTTCCGATGCAAACACTAGGATGCTTATTTCTGTTCTCAGGAATGTAGTTAAGATCGAACGTCGGTAAATACATCATATGAGCACCCATTTTTTATTAGCTTTGACATTCGTACAGTGTCTGCAAGCAGTCTACGGATGTATGTCGCGCTTGAAGAAACAGCATTTATAACCTAAGGGATATATTGTGTTTGAAATTAGTGAAAAAACAGTTAAAAAAATCATATATAAACCCCTCATAACTGGCGTCAATTATGAACTGAATACAGCCAGAAAATAGGCCTTAACTTTACGTTCACGATGCAGCTGTATGCACTTGGAACCTTGTCTCTGCAAACAGAAAGCCAGTATGCATTTTTGGCAAACAGTGTCTCAGAAATACAGCTTATGTTAACGTTTAGCGCCAACTTCACAGAACATCCTCGAGACAAATCACTTGACTTAGGTGTTCCACTATTAGTCGGGAGTTCAAGGGTTAAAACTCGCCTAGTTTTTGTGTGAAGCGCCTTACTGGTGATTTCCAGTAAGAAATGAAACAGTCGCACAGCGCTTCTTGGTCTTTCAGCACGGACGGGCTTTATTGACAAGATGAAATTTCCAGTGAAGATTCTCAAATTTCCTCGCACAGCCAACAGAACTGTTTAAGCTCAATGTACCTTAGAATTCATGTCAAATATGTACTAAACCAAGATCGCGGCACGTCATAAAAGACAGAATAATGTGTTGATAGTTATAGGAATTTCAGAAACGCTTGTTGATAAAACCAGATTTTTGCTGCATTTGGATTAATCGTTGCCATGGACTCATCCATCAACCGTTGGGATCATTGTCAGAGCACTGTGCCTATGGCGTTCCATCTGCTATGCTTTACTGCGTGAAGTTGGACTTCAAACAAGTCATGGCTGCACTGCAATCGATCGATGGTGTGATTTCAAAAGTCTTCCTGATTCCGATGATAAGTCTGGCTTCTAAGATAATGATTATTATTGTTATTATTAAGGCGGTAACCTGTTACTAGAATAATCAAGATATTAAACACTAGATAGTACTTAACTAGTGTTCTACATTTACGCAATCCCTTTCAACTACGTAAAGCCATTTTTTCCGAAAAATTCCTGGATAAACTTTTACGAAGTTGGCGCCCATTGAAAGAGGGCTAATAAATCACGTACGACGACATTATGCGTAAAAAAAATCCGCACGTAAAATATCCGAAACAAGCTTGCTTTGATGGCAATCTCAACAAAACCACTTTTCGCGGAAACTCCATTTCAGTTTTGGGTATGCGTCATGAACATCGGTAGGTGTCACTGAGGTTTGACTGATACAGATGCATCAAATTCGGTGGTTCAATATTGCCATTACCAACCTGTTTGAAATTTCCTTTTGCCCATACGCTTTCTTCAATTCAAATGTGCCAAAATACCGTATCCAGGATGAGGCACCAGACATTCATTAAGGCAGCACGTCTGTCTGGATATGTCTGTTGGTTAAAAACTTTGATTTTTAGGAGGAGAACGTCATTCAACCAACTTTGACGAGGAGCTAAAAATGCCGCTCTGTTTGCCACGCAACGCGCTGTTACGTGACATGATGAAAAACTCAAGGGCAGGAGATCCAGAGTCAAATTTCACCTGTGTTCAGTTAGAGAATAAGAAGAGTGCAAAGCGACTTAGATTTCCCTGTGGTTTTTGATTTCCTGATGAGCGCATTTTTCAATCTCGTAGCGAATGCGTAGTTGTGCGAAATAAAACTGTACCCACAGCTACTCTATACTGGTTATGGGACAGAGTTTTGCTGTGTCAGTGTATCAGCAAAATAAACGACATTTTGGGCTTATTTAAAAAATGCCATAAAGCGTCCGAAAACAATGACTTTTAAACTCAGAGAACCTCAACCCACTCGCACTGCTTTTATATCCTTGTTACCATCATTGTAGTCATCTCACCTGCTTATGAGTAGTAACTAATAGTAACTTCCCACTTTTCTAATTTTTTCGCAATCTGTCCAGATGGATTTCACCCACTGTATGTTCTTCATCCTTCAGAATCAGTGCGACGGTTTTGTGTCGTAGTAAACAATGAATACATCCACCTTACTCAACTCGAACGCTAGTGCCGGTTACCTAAGAAAAGTTAAGTCTGTTTTTACGTCTATTATCTGTGTGTTGCAACTAACTACCTTGCCCCTAAATCTCAGCCTTTCCTGATTGCTCACAAAGTAACTATCTAAAGATAGATCCTCGATAGTTATTGCAACGTATTTTCGAAGAACGCTAGGAAAAACGGAGAATGTGAATTTACGTATCCTGCTGTGGCGTTTAACTAACTTTTCGATTTTGGATGAGCTACCCTCTATAAAGAAAGGAATATTGGTAGTATGAGGAGATATGGGAGTTCTGGTGGAGGTTTTGTCCTGTAAGTGAAATAACTATACGTTGAAAAGCCGAGAAGCAATAAGCAGCTGTATCTTCCTTATTGGAAATCATCAGCAGTGTGCATCTCACAAAACTCCAGAGAGTTTTGGCTTCTAGACTTTTCAGCATAGATAGATTTGCCTTACGGGAAGAAAAGTCTACCAGGGAAGGGTATCTAACCTTTGTAAGAGGTACCCTGTTCCAAAGAAAACAGTTATAAAAGGGATTTTGAGTGCAATAATTTTCTGTGATAGTCGCTGTCCTCCTGGTTAATTTAGGCGCGGATAAATTAAACACTGAACATAAGTAAAACAAAATCTAATAAAATATACAAAGCCAAATGAGTATTATTGAAAGCTATGGGCACAAAAATCAGACGTTTACAATACACAATTGGTGAAACGAATTCAGTTCAAAGGATGCAAACTAAGAACCGTCAGATTCGTCCCGCTTCAAAAAGTAAACATGCGAATAAGGTCGAGCAAAAATCAAGCACAATACGCTTGCTCACAGTTCGAGTCTAGACCCTCTACAAACTGAATGTAGATTTTGCAATCTTTTTAAACATTGAATTGTGTTCGAAAAAAGATGGTGACTTCGAGGCTTTTTTCGAAGGTAAACTTTTATACGCCTCGAACTCTGCTGCACACAAAAGCGTATTAGGGAACGAATTTCTGGTTCCAAGTTGTCCGAAGCAGGCGATACATACTCAAGTTATTAATGGAGGAGGAAAGAGGAAACATAATTGTAATCACAATTGTGATTAACATAAAATATTTTTTGTTTGCATAAACTGAGAAACGTCGGTTGGAGTCTACCGAACATTTAAAAGCCATTTAATTACTTATTCTGTAATCATTGCAAGGCATTTCTCAATGTCATTTTGGTTGGGAGAAAAGTTCTGATGGTAGAAGTTAGTAATAAAGTTTAGTGAGGAAAATCGGATGTAGGATGACCACCGATAGCTAAACAGCACTCAGTGAACACTGTTGCCACAACATTTTGGGCCAACAAAATAACTGAACATGACCTTATCTGCAAAATCTCTGTAACTTAGTGAGCCAAAGATGAGCATTTAGCAGCTGCATGAAGGAGTGGATCAAGTCTAATCAGTATTGTGAAGAAAAGTAGTTTTGGATTACCTTTGTCTGGCAGAAAGTGATTGCGGCAGTGGTTGACATTGACGCGCTAAAAAGTGGTATTACTAAGATGTCACGGTTGAAGACATCATGCTAAAAATATGCTTGTATTCCGACCGGGAGACAGCAGAGTCGCATTTGCAGGATCAACTTGAATAGATGCATCAAAGCAAGAACATTAACACCGTTTGTTTGCTGTGTAGGCTGTTACAAAATCCAACTGAAGAACAGTGGAGGCTATATTGAGTTTTAACCACCTTTCGGGTAAAACTGCTAAAGGTGAAAAACCGTAACACGATTCGGATGTTCCGACGCTCCGGTTAGTGTCCACCTTATTTTTGAAATAGATATCAACTACTAACTATTTTATTAATAAGCTTACTAACTACCAGCATAAAGGTCATCATAGCAAAGCACATGTATTGCTGAAATATGAAAAAGTTGCGGCTCAGGACGTGAAGATGTCAGAAATTGAGTTTTTCCAATAAACGCGCTTTTTAAATTCAAAAAAATTGCGCAACTGCCGCGAGGACATTTAGTTAGGGAGTGGGTAGTACAATTTTCAGAGGCATCTGGACATTTGAATATAACACATGGTATCGGGGTAATTTCCGGTGGATATCGGCGTGACCTTTATTATTCAAACTGATACTTCGGCTAGCACTGGTTTCGAAATCATTGTATGAACGAAATTGGGTGGTATGTTGATGTAGTTTGCATTGGAACGCGCTCACAGTTCATGGTGGAACACAATACAGAATTGGCATTTTGTAGAAAAGGTCAGTTAGACTGCAGTAAATCGTCTTGTATTTAATAATGTCCAAAATTACATCACATTCCTTTGGTTTGCCTTCCTTGAGGTGCTATTGAATTAGGCGTGAAAACCAGTGATAATTGAATTTGGAATAAACGTGCTTGTGATTAGTAGCTCGTTTTAGAACGTAATCTGTATATTTCTGTGGGATCTTGTAAGGCGTACCCTGAGGGACTAGAGGTCTTCCGAAACAAACTTATCCAAAAATGATTTTGTTATTCGTTCTGTATGCTGTGTCCATAACAAGTGAGTGAGAATAAACACTTTCTGTAACAATCGTAGTTTTCTAGTAAGCACAAAGTGATGGTCAGTTGGTTATTTCTTGACGAACCGCTATAATTAGTGGCAGATCAGGCTGTTCACCTGGTGGTTGAATTTCAGCTTACTTGGCGGCGAAACGTTTGCAACAAAATTACCAAACCCATCGATCAACTCAACCACCAGATGAAAAAGCCTGTGCTAACAACAGCTTGTTACTTACCGGTACTAGCAAATTCATTTGCGCCAAACTAAAACAAAAAAAAACACGCTTATAATTTACAAGGAGTAATTTTTTGCCTAAACTATTATCTGCCTCCATATCACCTTTCAACTTTACACTACCTTACGAGTACGACAGGTCGACTTAAAAATCTCCTAAGTGTTTTATACATTGACCCACTTAATTCTTTTTCCGCACTAACGAAAGGTCTGTTCGAGATCTCGTTAAATCCGTGCATTATTGACTCTTTTCTGGATTTTCTTAGAGTCAAATGAACCCATACATTAGGCTTATTAGCTAAGAACTTAAAACAATAAAATCATGGATGCTACTCGTTGACCGAACCGAGTGGGACTCTAATTCACGGTTTAGGCTTTCCTAAGGTCCGATAGCCGGTCAACAAAATTGCTGCGTATAACAATAGAAACACCCGTAATTCACATAAAGTAAATTATTTTGGAGCAGTTTTCGCACATTTCTCTAACAGCAAACGGCTTTACACTGTAAATGACTTGAAATCGATCGTCGGAGCATGGGATACCGTCGAACAGCCTTGCGCCTTACTCGCGATACAACCCACCCAGAACCGTGTCTGCTTGTTTGCAGTAAGACTCTCCTCCTCTGAATGAACAGTTTCCACCCATTCGTCTCTTCCACGAAGTAGCTACTTAGGATAAAAGCATCTTGCACAACAATTTATGTTGCTGATACGTTTCTGAAATTCCTATTCATACATCTCTTCTTGGAAACATTGTGATAAAACGATGCTGTACACAGAACGAGTTAGTTGTGCCCTTCTCTTTTTCTGTCGCACACCACCTAAAGTATATCACAAAAGAATTTGTCTGATCGTCTGAGTGAGTGCCGTTGTGATATTTTATCTTGGTTGGGGGACAGCAAGGATGAAATACTAAAGTTTTTCGTGACTGATCAATAATTTTCAAACAGCCTCGACAATTCAGCGGGAGCCAACAAGCGATGACATGTACTTAGTATGGTGGTATTTTTGAAAGTAAGCCGCTAGCCGAAGACGAAATAAGTCTACTCTGATGTTTTTGCTGTTGGCCTAATCTAAGTACTTGCCATGCTGCAATAACTATCCTAAGCATAATAGATTTTTAACGAGTATGTGAGGGCAGTCTGAGAGCCACTTGCATAGGTTTTACCACGAAAACTGGCTGAAAGATTGAAGTGTTATCCAGCCGATGGCTTTTGGTCCAGGGGAAACGTGATGGTACCCGCCCAACCTGGAACGTTGTGGACACTGGGAAAGCACCTTTTGGTAAGCTCACGTTTATCCGAAAAATGGTACCTGAGAGGAATATTTCTACGGATTTTAGGCCCCGAAACTTATGAAACTGTCTACTTCGCAACCATGTACAATCATGGCAACGAAGTGCCAGTAGTTCGCTCGACCCCAGATGATTTGTTTTGTTGTGATGTGGGGCCGGCACCCTAGGGAGTGTGCATTTGCGGGATATTCCTGTGCTTTAACTTTAGAGCTAAACATCATGTTGAATGTAACCTACTGTCATGCTGGTTACCTCATTTTCCTACTATCCGTTTCATCTAAATTTTTAGAGACAATTAAGTGATAATTTTCACACCTTGGGTCGAACTTTCAAGTTTTTTATCGAAGACTGTAGGGAAGCGCTCAAAATTTTCACGCTATTTAGTGATTCTAGATACCCTATTAGAGAGGGTGAGATGAAATGCAGCGAACGAAGCGCGCTTTGTGTTAATTGACTAGAAGTTTACTTGGCACAACCATAAATCTCGTGTACTGGTCATATGGGTTAACAAGCAAAAAAGACACTTTGGGTATTTGCAGAAGGGACTTTTGTTTCTCAGGTTCAGCGACCAAATTTTACGTGTTATGTGGTCTAAACTGAACTTCATTTTAACTGGACGTTACTTGTTCTGACAAAAACCACAAAGGAACTAACCATTTCAACATAGATGCTCACTCTCGTGGCAGATTTCTTCGGTAAACAAGCCAAGCTAATTGCTAATTGACAAATTGCAGCGGACTGCAAATGATTTAAATCAAAACTAAAAATGTTCACAGAAGACGTGTAAACCAGAAAGCATGCAGCTCTGGTAATTTTAGGTAATATTTCGTCCATATAAGGTCGCGAGTTGAAGCATACAGGAACAAGAGTAAGCAGTGGGGCTGTTTCCAATAATTTAATCAATCAGCAGAACCCACCGGGATGCGATATACATGTCGTTGTGCACCGATAATCCAACAGATAGGTGTGGATTGTAAAAATCAGTTGTGCTCATCCAGGTGTGATAGTCATTTTCGAATTCAGCAACATCCCTAGTGTGACCAGAACATGAGTATTGGGTGCGTTCTTTCAAGGCGGCGTTATGGCTATAATGTAACTGAAGGCTCTTATGGAGGACGCAGCACGATTCATGGTTCACAATTCGTAAATCTACAGTGAATCTAGAAACACGGAACATTTTAGGCGGAGTACTGTGTGATCTTACTTGATACTGTACATTAAAGCTTAAGCAGGATGCTGGTTTCTCGACGAGCAAAGGCCTGCTGGTTATTCACAGCAGTATAATAATAGTAATACCTATCTGTAATTTGTTAATTTGAAGATGTCAAAAGGATTACGTCACCATCTTTCTGACTACTGCGGTTGACAGATGATTTGGTAGTCTCTGTCGACTATTAAAGCGTCTGACCCACTAAATCTGAGACAGTCCTGCGACTTATTGCCCAAAGTATCGATAGGAAAAACACAAGCCACCACTAGGCGAGGAGAAGTAAGCCCTAACCCTGTGAACACCATCCGGTTTTGCAAATCGCACTATGCGACCGTACAGCTCAAATATGGTTAAACTTTTCGAAACAGCTGAATAATGTTTATCCAAACAATGGATTAGCCAGACTCGTATGCTTTATGTTAACGACAAAAATGCAACCATCTATTCTTGAAAGCACTAATATTCGATGCATCTTTCAGAAGGACTATGCGCCGTCCGACGCCACCGATTTTTGAGAAATTAAAGGAGAACTCCTACAAAATTAGTAGAAAGTATCCAAGCATGAAAGACATCTCTCCTCATAGATAATGGTTTCTTAGCCGATTAGAAAGGGATCGGTCATCGTTCAGGCGCAATCAGTATTCCCACAGTCCTTTTCGTGGACACATTAGTTTTCACAAGTTAAATTAACACATATTTTTTGCTCATGGATACAAGATGGCCGATTTTGAATACAGCGCACCAGTGCTTTCTTTTATTTCAACTTACCCACACCATTTAAATTGATCTATCGCATGTTTTCCTTACCTCCGAAATCCTTGTGCCCCACAGTTTGACATACTTATAATTTGGAAACAAACCTTAACATTAAAGGCCTCATTTCTTGGGCGTGGCTCTTCCCATTCATGTGATAAATAGGATTATGTCTCAACACACCCACATTTTGACATTACAGGAGAATACGTATTCAATACTATTTTAAACGGTTCTCAAAAATGCTTCCATTCGAATTATCGCCTTCAATTTACTTGTGAGGGATGCCTCATCTATTTCTGATTTTTGCTGCTCGTTGGTTTTATCATTATTTGGGATTTGTCGAAATTATGCCTGTTAAGTTGCAGTAAATTACTCTCTAAGACGTTCAAGACTCGTAAACCGCGGTACAAGACTTTTTCTGATTTCGGTTTTTCAGGTGCAAGTGGCAGTCTATGGCAGCCCCGAGATCCTCGAGAGAATGTACGTACTGAAAAAACGTTAGTTTACAAGTCCACCGAAGATAAGTTATTTGCGTGTATCTGATTACGAGAACCACCGTTATCGCAAGCTATCGGTGAGGTTTATGTTGCACTGCGTGGCTCATTTTTACCCATGAACAAATGGAAGTCTTCAGTTTACTTTTAATTCACTAACTGGTCGATTTACTGACTAATTCAACATTCAGTAGTATTTTCAGCCATTCAAGATTGGCTTACAAGTCGAGTACAAACTTAACGGTATTTGATGGCAAGTGATTTTCGCATCCGGTCCTTATAATGACAAGACAGCTTGGTGTATGAGCTAGGTGCGCTCTGATACCATTCCTTTGGGCATTGTAAAATGAGGAACTGACCAGTCGCTTTTTGTGTGGAAGGCGGGGTTTGGTTATAGACAGAACACTTGTCCGCATAAAAATTGGCGTAAGAATGAGCTTCAATTTTTATTTTAAAGATTTCTTCCTCTTAGAAATGTAAAGCACGAAGACTAAACCAGTATTCGAAACATCTAAGTGTTTTTCTTACGTGCGGATTATCATATACGAAACTGGTTGGGGTGATATTTTATAGCATATGGAGATGTACTCGGAGAGCTTTCGTCAGGTTGCTCTACGATGAGTTGTCACATGTCTTTTCAGCCAATGCTCATCCGGTTGACTGACTATTGTAAACATCCTGGGATCAACTTCTCAAACTTCTGCCAAACATCCGGCATTCATTCGTTGTGAAAGTACTGTTGATTTGGAAGTTTACTGCACCGTATTGTATGCACCAAAATTGCAAGTCAGGTCGGTATTTTTGCTGTTGAAAAAGTATGTGGAAGCACGTGCACAAGCAAGGTGGCACACGGACGGATTGGAGAAAATGAGAATCAAGAAGAAACCTGTCAAGATGTGACACATCAGAAAATATTTTTTCCGGTCAATTAAAAATCGTGATAACCAGGAAGGCTATATAATCCTCTTATGCGAAAAATTACCCAAACGTCTTTCGATAGTCAGATCCATTAGTCGATGAATTAGCAGACTGACTTATGGTCTAGACAGCAAATATTATGTGTAAAAAATGAGAAGTTCATTGTTCACTAAACTAATCCGTAGAGGGACGAATTAATAAAGTGGGACCACCGAGAACGGTATGTGGTACGGGTATCAATCACTGCACCACTTAGCTTGGAAATGCCTAATTCGTTTTACTATTTCAGGAAAGCAAAGACGCCACCAAAATCGGGAAAAAAGTCTCCATGACCTGTGCGCACTGATTTGCATATAGTACTTGGCTATCCTGCGGACAAGAAACACCGGAAAACAGACCAACAAGCCAGAGCTCGCTATATGCTGCTTAGAAGCTGGTATCCGGTTATTAAACCAGTTCTTCAGGTACTGCTAAGGCAACAGTACGTTTTGCAACAAAATTCTAATGTGCGCCGTACAACGACCACCTTGTGAGCTCAGTGTGTTTCACAAAGCTGCCAATGAGCATCCAAAAGATGGTGGTAAAGACTAAATTTTGCTAACCCCAGTAGTACTGAGCAAGACACTGCCAACAAACATGTCCCTCAGGATCTTCAATCTCTGTTGAATTTATGTGCCACTTCATGTGTGGGTAACTATTTGGATCCTCAAGGCGTGATTTTACTAAAGGGAGGACGCAAAGTTATAAAAAGGGTAAACTCCACTGTGTTTCGGTTTCACATGACAGGATCTGCAGATCACAACCACCACATTGGTGGTTTGCAGTTGCTCTGAATCCCATGGAACTTGTGTCCCTTGCTGGATGATTGCTAGGTGTGATTTCAGCAGAAACTATCTTCAGACATAAGCTCAAACGGCGCGCTTTAATCGCTGCCTGCTCTACTTTATAAAGATGTGAAGCACATTCTGCGGCCCAACTCAAGCCATCACTAGGCTAATATGGCTAAACAACCCAGAATGGACTCAGCCTCAACTACACAAAGCTGCAAACTTGCATCCAAAAAAATTCCACTGATTTTGGGGCGATCACCTCTATGAAAGACCGCCGAAGCAATCAATAAACTATTTACAAGCGCATCTTAAATAACACGACTGGGAGGAAGAGTTTATCTTATTTTCTGCTAAGTTTTGAGATTACAGAAATGCATTTTAGTTAATGAAAATTGCGGCTAAACATAATAAATTAGTGTGATAATAATACTTTAGTTCAAATGGTGCCAGAAATGTATCAAGCTAACTGGTTATTACGCTGCGAAACACCATTTCTCGCCTCATAAAGTTCACCCCTGGAAAATTGTCCCACATGCGGAACGTCAAATGAAATGGCTACAGCTTTGTTTTATCCACTCATTGAAGTTTAATGAATTGAATATGTTGTGTGTCATGACTTTATAGATGGCCAGAGATCTATTACGAAATTGTACCAAAAAAGTGCAGATAATCTACCACTACAAATCATTTGTTTTCCGTTCCGCTTTTAAAGTTGATACACTGGAGATTTCACTGGACAGCCCCCAAGTTAAGTTCCCACTTCAGTTATGTTTCCAAATTCTATTTCGTTTATCCGTTGTCATTAAATTGCCGGCCAAATCGGTCCATTTTAAGTACATCATGCATAAGTAGACAGCTCAAGTGGGGCTATCTGTCTTGCTCAAACTAATTTATTGTATTCTTTACTGGAATCCGACCACGTCTAATTAAGTGCACTCAACTTGCTGCAAACTGTAAGTCTGATTAATCAAATTGACCATGGTTTGATTCGCTCAATCTGCAAGCTGGTAATCAGTGTTAAGCATAGCCACAACACTGTGCATTTTTATGGCAATTTCAAATGATAGGATGTTTAGAGACACTAGTTATCTTCCATTCACCAGACAAAGTAAATATTACATGGTTAAAAACAAGTATGTATAGTAGTAAACAGCTAATGGTCATCCAAAGAGTTCCTCACTTTAAGTCTACCAACGCGTCTTATTGGCAGGTGACGTTTCGTTGGGCAGTCTTCTTCGAAAGAAAATATTAGGGCTGAAAATTTGACGAAAAACTACATTTGGCGATTATCAGACCAAACAAATAGGCGCAGCGATGTGCCCTAACATAAATCGGACTATTCGTGTCAGATCTGTACTCCTCAAATTTGCGGGCTTTTCACTTATCTGTGACTGATGAACTTCTCAGGCCCGCAAAATACTATTTTAAAATTTATCTGGTTGTTCCATTCCTCGTTGGCCACGATGCTATCCATTATTTCTTCCCGGACTAAAAGCAAAGTATTACATTCTGCTTTTTTTCGGTTGTATGGGCTGTTGCGGAAGGAAAAGCAATTGAGCTTATAAAACACATCCTAGTTGATTTTATATCTTGCAGGTATTTTAACTGATTAGTGGGCTAATAAGAGCGTTTTATCCCATGTTCATAACAATTGTATAGACGATGGCCTTTTGAAAATCATTTAGAAAATCTTGTATGCATTCACGATTCAAGGTGTTTCCGAGTCATGCACTACTTACACACATATTGTAGTCTATCGTTTAGTTAGAGTCTTAGGTAGCCATGAGACTGTTACAATTCATTCGTTAACTATTCGTTCTAAATCTTCTTCAACTTTTCCCTCGTTCGTATACACCCCATAATTTACTTGGTTATTATATTATTCACTTACCGACAGTTATTACCGTTTTCAAAAAGGGTACGCGGACGCTGTGCGAAAACCACCATGGTATCAGCCAGGTATCTGTGGCACTGAAAGTGCCCTCTGGAGTTATCGGTGGAAGCTTAACTTAACACAGGGAGAGAGATCTGTGAAAACCAAGCTGGTTTCCATCCTGCAAGAGAGTGCATCTTTCATATTTTCATTCTTGGGCATATCCTGAATCCTGCTTCAGGCAACCAACAACAGTGGTCTTACTTGACATGAAATCTACCTTTGATTATGTGGAACGAAATGCATGATTTTAGGGTCTATGGAGCAAAGCAGACGCCCATAACTATTTAGCCATCGGCGGGGCGCTCCACGCTAACTCCGGCGGACAGGTGAACGTCTAGGTGGAGTTCTCATATGAGTTCACCACATCAAGGGGTTTTAGGCAAGGCTGCCTTCTTTCACCTTTCCTCTTCATCATCGATATGATAATGGTAGACTCACTACCAGCCTCTAATTCCTGTGGGGTTGAAGTCCTCTTGGGGTATTCGCTCACAGATATGGAGTGCGCAGTCGGTGTATCTGTTCTTGGGTCTGACGCCGTCGTATTGTCAAAATATGAAATAATTGAAATAACTCTGCATTACAGTTTGTCATGAGCTTCATACCTACCAGTGTAATGTACTGCTGCAAGACTGGGTGGGCTCAAACCCTAACCTCAGGCTTGCGCATGACATAATTGAGGTAGTAGACAAATTTATATACGTGGGGACCTGTGTCAGTCCCGATGGTCTAGCCAAATATGCTATTCCCATCCGGATTGGGAAGGTCAGAGCAGCTTTCGTGAACCTACGTCACCTGTGGCATAGGTGTGACATCAGCGTTTCCGTTAGGGTTCGCACTTACACTATTGCGGTGCGCACCATATTACTATACGCATCAGAAACCTGGTCGCCACGCGCTGAGGACGTCAAAGGCTTCCAGTTTTTGACCATCGATTTCTTCGGAAGTTGGTGAAAACACCGGATCTGTAATGCCAAAGTACACCGAATGGTTTTCGGAGGAAATAACTCGTCCACAATGGATGAACTGATCGCACACCATAGGTTGCTTTCTTAACCACGTGGTGCTCCGTATGCCACCTACACAAAGAGTCATTTTCGCACAACCACGTGAAGGGTGGAAACGAGCCAGTAGAGGTCAAACAATGAGTTGGCAGTGAAGTGTGAGAGCCATCACTAGCAAACTCAGCTGCGATGGTCATTGCCGTCCGCCCGAATACAGTCCCCGAGACCAGGCACATCAAGGGTTACAGACATTGTAAGACATGCTCCAGTCGCGCGCCCATGTGCCTCACTAAATCAAGCGGTTGCCTTTATTGCATAGCTCCCCTCCTGATATCCTCAATGAATAGTACCTTAATACCCGTATCTACGTATCAATTATATCAGCTACCGCCTCCAATGCGTAGCAATCTACCCCAATTCCCCAAATCATCAGCGAAGGAAACTGTGATAGCTATAACTACTGTACAGTATGTACGCGGCTTTTGCAGTTGGTGCTGATGATGAAGGTGAATCGCTAAAATCGGCGAACAGATCAACAGCCACCAGTTCAGCCACCAATGAGCGCATGCGAGTTACCAATATTCCGGCACATACTCGGACCTGTACAAGTTTGGTACACTCTGTACGCATCTAGCCAGAGCTTTGCGCGTAAACGATCAAAAATTAACAAATTTTGCGCTTCTCATAATTCTTGGTAGAATGCCCTAACACTACCAAGCTAGAGGAGAAAACTGCAGTGCACATTCACGCCATTCACTTCAAAGATAATGCTGCGTTCATTTTAAAAAAGGATTCCGTAATTCCTTTAAGATATGGTAACTGATCCATATATCTGCTCATATACATTCTTCGATGTGAGGAGATGTAAAAAAAATCATACTACCCTCTTTTTCGATAGCTTATTACTGACTATACTATCCTCATCAGTTCGAGGGACAAGCTAACTGACTGGTTCGCTTTTACAAATTCATTGCTGCCAATCAATTTAAGGGACATAACTAATGTAAGCACTCTGCGTTTTCAGAAATTGTTTATCTTTTCCGCTCACTAGTTTCTTTATGGATTAGATTCAGTTCATTAGATTGCGTATATTGTAAGGCGAGCAAAGTTTATAGGGTTCCATATCTTACTCGCGTGAATGGTCCTCAAAGTGCAACATAGTTTGTCATTTTACCAGGAACTATCCACTTTTTGGGCTCTTCCGCCTCACGTGACAAAAGCCAAATATTTTCAGTTTCAGAACCAAAAACTATCATGTTCTAAAGATTTCTATGGTCACTTAATTAAGACATAGGTTTAGTTAGGTTGCGAAGACCATGTTATATGAAACATTTGTTCCCTGTCTGGGCTATGATACAAGTGTGCGGAGTACGTAAATAATAGGGCACTGTGAAACTTGAGTCAGTTTGAACGAAATGCCGCAAAATGTGCTGTTCCCTGATGAAACCGGTTTCCCGCAATATGCATGAAACGGGTGAAGCTAAGCAAATTGCACGAATGGTCGCAGCCTAAATGTAGATTGATAATTAAATGAGCCCTTGCTGGCAGCATTCACATTTGAATCCACTGATCACTGCTCAAACTTATGTGGTCGGGTTCTTTCTACTAGGAACTGAAAAGAGGGCTCTGTGCCTCATCTTGCCTGGATGCCTATGGATGTTGATTTGACTTTTGACTCATTTCAGCCTACATTGCACAAATAGGTTTCGACTATCTTGCTTGCATTTCCAGGCTTCGGTGATCGTAAATACATTGACAGACAGACAACTGTCTGTAGCGTATGCCACGGTATTCAGCTGTGTTGCAATAAATATTGGATGCGGGGTCACTTGAGAAGCCTGGATAAATGGCCCCGAAATATGGTCCGCAGCGTAGAAAAAGGTAAACTGAAATGAATTTTTTTGATATCGTGATTCGTGCTTCCTCCCTGTCAGTCGTTCTGAGGTGTCTGCAATGCACTGTACAAGGTACTGTACCGCATAAGGCCATTGTGCAGTCCGAAATCCCCATTAAATGTCCCTTACGGGCACACAATTCCTGTTTTGTAGAGCAAGGCACAAACCAAAAAAAGTTTTGTGCTCCTCTGGACAAAGCCTTGTAATGGTCAGTTATTGTTCAGTTTAAGATGGCTTCCTGCGGATAAGGCTGGATAAATTTACATCAATTTTTCCTGTGTCCAAAACGTCCAAACAAGGAATATTGCTTTTCAATTCAAACGCAGTAATAACAGTATTGCTTTGGTCGACTGAGTTGGAAACTAGGAGTAATTCTGCAGCATGTTTCCAGTCTTCTATTACAAATATAATCACTATCGTCGACCGTAAACTGTGCATGTGTGCTGCAGCGGTCACATTTACTGAAGTTTCATTCGTCGATGAACTAGGGGAATAGGGATGGAGGCAGCAGCTGATGCCGTTTACGCGTAAGTCGAGGAGTAAGAGTAGAGTCTTAACTGAAGCGGTTGGTTGCACTAAAGGTAACAAACCAGTGTAGGTTTACACTGAGTGCCTAACTGAATCACGCCTGCCGATGTGCCTGCTTGTATGCCCCTCTCGGGCCTAAAACCAGGGTAACGGAAATTAATTCCACAGCTTATTCTGCTGGTAATGGCTTTCATATCTTACTGTAAAGTCTTCGCTCAAACTCCTCTGACTCGTTTTCATCCTTCACGCGGTTGTATGAAAAGAAAATGGATTACCAGGTGCACGTGACCAGGCCAAGGCTCCCCACTGCGTGTTCAGTTCACTAATATTATATCAGTAATTTTCTCCGAGAACTATTCGTCGGACCTCAGCAATACTTATCTAATTTGCCTCTCACCCTTCCACAACAATCTGAAAATAGTGATGGCTACTCACTGAAAATTTTAATGTCTTCAGCTTGAAACTGCTACCTGCTAACGATTTGCAATGCACCAAAACACTTTAAATTCAATCTCTGATAGATACCCTGATCTCGCGCCTACGCCACAGATGAACAGGCTAACATAAGCCGTTCTTACATTTCTAATAAGGACGTAAATATCGTTTTTAGCTAGACTGCTGTAGCTGGTACGACTGACAATTCAGACAGATTTGGTTACCACCTCAGTAAGGTTGTCCTGAACCATCAGATTTAGGTTTGATTCTTACCCGGTCTTTCACACACACCAACATCATCCAACCGTCAGGCTGAATTATTTATATTTTTCAATATTAGTTACATTTTGGCGGAGTTGCACTCAGGCTCTGTCGACCGCATACTCGATATGTGTGCGTGAAAACTCTGGGTGGATTTCGATCTCACAGGTATTGGATGCTGGCTCAAGACTTTCATGAAGTTGGCGAAGTTCAAAAGATGAGGAAAAAGATGACAACCATATCCGATACTGACGGATGTGATAAAATCGGGAATGATCCGACTTTCTACCATCACGCGGGAGTTGGCATACAGTGTTTTAATGATAGCGAATTGTTTATGGGGGACAACTTGGCTCCACACACACTACCGTAGTGGCTGGCGTTCAACAGCGACAAAGACCGTTTTCCAGTCAAAAAGAAGTACCTTTCTAAGTCTATAGTCGGAGTGTCACTGTCCCGGATTTTGCCGGAAAGTAGATATGGGGTCGACGTATCCTCGTTCAGGAAGGAACATGCGTTGCTCTTTTGCACATTCACTTCTCTCTTGTCCAGCCAACCTTTAAAGAATAGAATTAGAGAAGTTCTGAGGTTCCACAGCTCCCAGGTTAATTTCACAATGGTTCTCACATGGTCTTCACGCTTCTTATGAAGACAGCGAAGACTGTTGATGCGCACCAAACTTAAGACGCTGTTTCTTTGTTCCAGGAAGTTCTGTTGGGCGAGTGACCAGAGATCCTATGCCTACCTTAAAGACAGCTGAATAAACCTGCCGGTCCTGGTGCCTCCCTCCGCTTCAGAAGAGATAATTATTACCTTATTTCTTCTTGTTCATGACTGCATATTTCACTGGCCATGGCGCCCGTACCGCCAGGCATACCTTAAATAAAGCGGGAAGAGCCGATATTTATGCTGAGCGCTTTAAAGTGCATGATTGCTCTTTGGTATTGTATGCGAGATGTGCATGCGTGAGATTCAGCATACATAAACTCTGACAGCGAACAGTCCGCACGAAAGTTGACTGTTTGGTAATTTGACACATGGTGCGGATACTAAAGTCCTATATGTTCAAAGGATCTCGTGGAGTTACTGAAGTGTTACTTGTTTTGTTAACGTGCAATGAGTTTGATGCGACACATTAATAGTATGCCTGAGGTTCAGATGATTATATCAGACGTTTACTGTGGGGACTAAAAATTTGGAGAGGGATGTTGGCAAACTGTCAGACCCAGTTGCCCACACCGGGGAGTGTAATTTGCCAGACCGAGGAAGGATGTTTTGTTAGGGTACCCGAACTTGGGCTTTCGACTCATCAGTCAACAGACTGTGGAGGAGTTTTATTTGGGGGCCGAGCCTCTGACACAAAAGTATGATTCTCAAAGCAGCATTTAGGAGGTTATTCTTGAACGACCCATCCTGGGGCCGATGAACTATTAGTCTAATTTGCTCATCCGCAGGGGCTGGCCCGGTTCGAGGATGAAGGAAGTGAGACACGGATATCTTACCCTTGATGCTACTGCACAAAGCAGGTGTGGCTATAAGCGCAGTGGACTCCTGGTTGGTTTTAGTTATAGTTCGACTATATTGATTAGTTCACCCTCATTAATGGTCAGTCGCTGAGTGACTGCAGTGTGTAATTTCTACACCTAAACGTTTTCAACCCGCCCATCCTTAGTCAGGAGCATCCTTACTGTTTCTAATAAGAATTAATCGGCCGAAAGCCTGCGGGAAACACCCAATTGCTTCTACAGTCTCATCGCAGAGGACAACATGGTTTTGCCCCAACCAGCCTCGAAATAGAATCACTCATTTGAAGCAGTCTCATGTGGAACGAAGTTCCAGCTAGCTCAACCCGCTGGACGATTGTAAAACCAAAACACAACCGCTCAAGCAAGGTGGCAGCTTTTGACTGATGTCACGGGTATAACGTCATCTAACGACACTTAATAAGAGACAAGTTTTCTAAAGTTGTACGCTGCTGGCTGTTCCACTCTTGCCACAAAAATACCTGTCATTGGTGGTTTCAAAGCCTAGTTCGTAGCAACACTGGTGCTTTGGGGATAAAGTATGCAATCTTAGTAAAATGGGGACCTAGAGAACGGGGTTGCTAAGCCAATCACATTTGGATTAATCTCTGGCGGAACAAATATCAAGTTCATAGCTCCTGTAGGGGGAAGTTGTTGAAAAGAGATTGAAGAGTAAACGAACAGATATTTCTCTGAGATGTACTAATATGCCCAAAACTCTATTGAGAGCCATCTGAATGGTTTAATAAAATCTTATGGTCATTTAGTTAAACAAGATGAGAAAATGAACCCGCATTTTAAAAGGAGGCTGGTTAGGGTTTTGTTCGTTGATGTAGTGCAACATTCTAAGTCAGAATAACTCTACTGGACTAGTTGAAACCTGGACCCGGCTTCAAAATTCTATCAAGAAAAATTTATCGCATTTCCCTAGAGGTGGCGTTTATACATTTCTTTGACCTCAACTGCACCCCCATTGGCATGGTTGAAATCCAAAGAAATATATGAGAGTAGCCACTTGTGTAGCGACCACACAATATGTGTTTTCGAAAGCACGCAAAAGTATAATAGTGGCTGAACAACAAAGAATAGCATGATAAGTAGTTCAGACAGACATTCAGACATTCGTATAGAGTCCAAAGGTAACATAGTTTGGGCTGATATACCAGGGACACCTCAGTCACGTGGTATCGGTCCACAAGCAAGTTTTCGTAGGTTAAATCTGTCTTATTTTTATGAAAGTAGCTTGCAGATTTAACTGAATTGAATTCAGCCCAGACCCATAAACTGAAAGCACAATTTTACCCTCAATTAGCAATCAGCATTTTACTTTCTCATCGTTGCCAGTCAAAGGACTGTTGGGTCTCTTTAAAGCTCTCACCCAAGACGATTTTGAAGGTACCAGTGAAATGTTAGCCCATTTTAAACACACTGACATTCCTCAGAGAAACATTTGTTCGTTTGCTGCTGAGTCACTTTTCACAGACGTCCCCCTATGGGAGCTACAATCTCGGAAGTTGATGCCCAAGAGACTAACTCAAATGGGGTAAACTTACCCGCTCATTCTCGAGGATATCATTTCACGATGAATGAGGCATTTTATTTACAAAGCACTAGTTACGTACACATTGTAAGCGTTGCAATGAGCACTGTTTTGGACCGACCTGGGCTAAATTCTTATGGCACAACAATCCGCAGTAGGTAATCTTCAGGAATTGTCCTTGCATAAAATATGGTTAAATGTCAATGCTTAGGTTATAGCGCACCTTGACAAAACACTGATATTTCCTGTGAACTGGATACTAGAAACTGGGCCACAGTTGGCTCTTCTTAGCGGGTTATTGCAAGGGGCAGCAGCATAAATCAGTTGATTCTTACTTATAATCTGCGCTGTGGAAGTTCTGGTGATGACCACCACGATTTCAAGGATGGAACGCGTTTTGATAAAACCCCGTATATACCATGGATTTTAAGCTGTTGTCCGTGTCATTTGATCCATTCGACGTGTGTTTTGGTAGGCCAGATTGTACAAGCTGACTGGTCAATAACTTTGCATGTATTCCACATAATTTAGCAACCAAAGCAACCAACCTACGAGTTTTTCAGCAACCAGGTCTGCAAGATAGGTGGTCCGTGCATACAATCACAAAAATAGAACATTCATCTGGTCATCAGTTAAAATCACACTTGAATAGGCAAACTAAGGGCGTCAGTTGCAACTGGGTGATACTGTTCAGGGCAAAGGGTAAAAAGCCAAAGCTGTTGCATGCTTCATTTTAGTCACCAATCTTGCAATACTGTTCGGCCAACAATTTTGTCGGTTTATCATCCTTGGTACAACCTGTCACCCGGATTATAAATGTAATGGCGTCATACAAACTGTCTCCCGAACAAATATCCTATGAGCGACTGTGTTCGGACGACAACGTCCTATAACAGAATGAACGTAAAACAAAAGACGCTTGCTTTCATTTTTCATGATAAGACTTCATTTGAGCGAGCAATATTTCCGCTGAAATGTACGCCATAAATGTACACTTATAGGTTTATAGACAGATAGATAGATGGATAGACAGATAGCGAGATAGATAGATAATTAGTTAGATGGTCAGATAGACCGACAGATGGATATCATGTCACGCATATCTGAGGTAATAAAAAAGGTACTGGTATGTAAAAAAATAGTGGTGACTCAGACTGTAATGCTGAATGTGTATCTGTTTGCTGAGATGGGCAGTTCGGTTCAAGTGACACCGATAGTGTGCTGTTGGTTGAGTTGCCTCATTACTGGAAGTGTGTGGAGGTTGTTCTTACACTATTTTATATAGAGACTGCTCACTTAGAGCGATGTTGGCTTATTGTTGGGTTAAGCCGTGTTGTTTGTCCTGTTGACTGACTACCCTCCGGATCGGATGATGTCCGGGCTGCCTTGAGAATTTACTCTGTTCCTTCGGTCCTACATTTTCTTCGATTACCCCCCATAGTTGGTCTGATGACTGGGTCTGATTCAGTGTTAACATACACTTGACGGCCTCTCACTCGTCGTGGTGTAGACGGGGTTGATTTCAGTGTACGAAGTGAATAAATCCATTGCGAATTATCACGATTTCAGTAAATTCATCTCAAAACGTTTGCCCGGACGTGTCAAAACCCTCAAGTCTTCTGGAATGAACTAGTGTCCTTCAAGACTTCCATGAATGGAGATAAGGCTTGGGGGACGATCTTTTATCCTGCTACTCGTATTATTTTATCGGTATCCGGTTTCAAGCTAATTCCGATAAAATTTCTGCTAGCTCCAGTTATGAGCTAAAAAATATGTGATTTTCGTCTTTTCATTGAAGTAATTCTGCAAGCTCTCTTGGATAGAGACGAACTGCGACTTTTAATGTTGTCCGCGATAATACTGGTATGATAACTCAGTATTTGACAAGTGGGTGCATTGTTCCGATATACAAAGCGTTTTTATGTTAAAAACCGCTTGGCTGGCACGGTCGACTTACCTTGATAATCTAAATGACAGGAAGATGATGTAAATAACAGGTTCGTGTCTTCCCACTAGCTTTATGTCTGGCTACGCACAACCCTCGTACATTTTTGTGCACCAATAAGCACATAACAAGATATCCATAGCACCTGACTCCAAGTTTGTAACTTTCGATTGATTTTGTTTCGTGGTATAACTTCACACGTCCATTACGACTCAAAGCTGGAGCAACTTATGCAGCAACAGTCAGAGAATTCGGTGCATGGTTAAATGGGAAACTTTACATTCTTGCGGCAACTACTTTACTCATTTCTTTGGGCTCCACTGTCATCATTTTTGACCCTCTTGGATATACGGAATCCCTCGCATTTCCCGTTTCTCTGAATCTGAGATTAGGTCTAACAATTGTTGATGTTGCAGTCTGCTGGCGTTGGCCATGTTTTTGGTTGCAACGTTGCCTTTGTTAACGGATGTTTCTGCCACACTTTGAGTACAGAAATAAAGTTCGATGGGCTCCTCCTGGCCTAAATGAGTTCGAGTGCTTTACGGAGCACCTGCTGGATGCAAGATGATTGAGCTGCAGAAAATCTAATTTGACGATCGTGCCAATTCAGTTTACGATATTTGCAGAATAAAATCTGACCCAGTTCTGTCCACCACTATCAAAAATTCTGCTTTTTAAACGCAGTGCACATAGGTATGGGTCAGATTCATGAAGTGATTACCACCCGATCAAAGTTAACGATTTTTCCGCATGCTTACATGTCCACAGACGTGTATGCCCTGATGCTGACCACTGACAAGCACTGTTAGTGGAGTTGAAAACTCACGTGAACAATCTTCTTATTATTTAGGTAGGCAGTCTACATCTGGTAAACCGGAAACATCGAGACAGCTGGCACCCAAAAAGAGATTGGCTTTAGTCAGTACCAAACCTGAGACAAAGTAATGACGACTTCATAAAGGTAAGCCGGCCGTTCCACCCGAAAAGTGAACGGCATGAAAATCAACCCGTATATACGCTTAAAAAGTTCAGCCCACGGTTCTGCACACTATTTTCTCTGGAAATGGTATTTGTCTATTAGTTTCATGTTAGTTTGTCAGCCTGACGCTTCAAATGTCGTACTGAGATCTTTCAACCGGATCTCGCTTCATGACAATGCCACTGTCCTTCACAATGCGTATCCATAGCCTGGATAGGAACGTTGGTGGTACACTACTTTCCAGCTTCTACACTAGTACTTCAGCAATGAATCCAAAAATTGGCGATCTCACTGTAGACCCTTTCAGTTCTTTATGGGTTTGCCCCTCGAATCTGTAAAAGTTACCCATACGCAGGTCAAAAAACTTGTGTTGGACTCCTCGTAAAACAATTAAGCCATGGTCTGCTTGACAAGTTTGTGCTTGACTGGCGTGAATTGGACGTTGACGTCAAATGCTAGCACAGGTTCCTGCTTCATTAACTTGACTTCGTGCGGTTTGTTTGGTGATTGTCCGGCACTGTCTATAGCGTGTTCTGATCTAGATTCCTCAATTTCCTTTATGGATCTCCTGCTAACTTGAGTGTTGGCATTCTTCTCAGTGAAAAAGTAAGTCGTACTGTAGCTTCCTCTTCTAGTAATTTAGACAGTCCGTGAAATAGTGAGATTGTAGTGTCAGTGAATTTCGTCATCCTTTATTTTTGCCGGTTATCGCGTAGGATTTTCTGAATACGGTTTTGGTAACTGGGGTTCTTGCTGAAGATCTCCCTAGGGATTTGGTAGCCATGTTTGAGTACACCAGTACATAAAAAGAAGAGACGCAAGAAGTGCTGAGCTTGAGACAAAAAGTGCTGAGAAATCCAAACTGATGAAATTTTTGAAGGGAAAGAAGTTTTTACAAGTTTTTAGTGAACTAGCGCTACCGGAACCACTTCTAAACTCTGCTATATACGTACAAGTGAAACCCCCGGGATGAGAGTCATTCAGAAACTTGACTGGATTTCTCCTGAGGCAGTTGTTTGCCAGATCGGACTTATTCGAAGGGCAGATATCTGAGCCTTTGGGTCGACAGCTTTTGTATTATACCCGAACGATTTATACATATTGGTTACCATAATGGGAGTCGGATAATGCAGTTTTTGTAAATCTTGAGTTTAATTGAAGCATCCGAACTAAACAGCTATTAATGTGCGTAAATTACAATCTGGTAACATCTTCCTGTATACAGGTTACGCAAACCTGGCACAAAGATTTCGTTGGAACCTGACTTTTCATAGCATCTAGATGGATTTACATCAAGCGACCTAAATTAATCAGAAAATAAGAGTGATACGTGATATGTACCAGCATTCCTTGGCAGTCTCCCAATGACACTTTTGGAACACTTGTTCCCTTTACAATCTAAGACGGGATCGGAATATTCTAAAAAGCATGGATTCTGCCCACATGTGGTACCCGTTTACGACATTCTTGAAAGATGTTATGTTCTCAGGGACATTTGCAAAGCAGCGTGTGCTAGAATAAGCGGAACCGCCCCAAGCATATGCATGTTTACACAAAAACCTTGCGATTTTTACGGACGTGAAGCATACTGTTGCGTGATATGCTCTGTCCAGTAATGTGAATAATAAAATAATAAACCGGACAGGTAGAAGAACAGACTCATTTGTCTGACTGTGGCTTATGAAATAGTATCCTAATTCAACCTAGACAGTCAAGCTTGATGCCTCAGCGTGCACCAGACTAACTCGAGACGTTCTCTCCTACAGCAATGCATAACAGGAGGCGACAGTAGTCTGGGATTTTTTATTGGAATCACTGATCTGTGATTTGGGTTAAAATGACCAGCCAGTTAGTTGATATTCTGAGCTCGTAAGTCATAAAGAGCAATTAAAGGGCAGTTTACATGCACCCATCTATACGGAGACATGCTCTCTACAAGCCGCATGGTGATGGCGACTATCCATAGAGTTCTTACCAGAGGGACGGATGTTGAGAACTCCCGTTGTCAGTTTAGTTCACATAATGCAGTCCTTTTACCATCTCGTGAGAGATTACCCTCTTTCAGCTCTGCTAATCTGCAGTGCTACGAATAGTCTGCGTACAAATAAAAAGACGGACACAGTAGATGTGAAATCATTAAGTTCATTGCTCTATACCTAATACCAAGGTCTTCTGTATGCATACTTTTGGCCAGTGTTGGCTACTCTACCGCCTCGCCAAACGCCAATAGGTAAAATTTGCAGGGCAGCGGTCGATCAGACGACCGGTGGTTTGAATACAGCTGACAATCAGTGAGACCGGCTTCCGGGCCCGATTATGAACTCAGCTGACTCATCTGACAAGGCACGTGTACACACAGACTCCGGTCTATCCTATCACTGTAAGTTTCACCGCAAATGCGGGTATATCTGTATACCACGTGAAGCAGATACTGTGGGTGCGTTGGGCACTTTGCACCGTAAGCTGATTTACTTCGTTGTAAACATTGGGAGTAGCTGGGTGGCTGAATATGTATGACCACTAGCTGCCTGATGCGTGTGTTTAATGGCTGTGGCTAAATAGTCTATTTCAAGCAGCAGTCAGACGAAGATACCTTTCTTATTCCATGTATGCATATTGTCTTGTTGTGACGTTCGTGAAGAGCAATAAATTATTGTGGATAAGCAATAGACAGTAGTGTTTCGGTTTAAGCTCCTTCCTCGGGAATGGGAATACAAGTCGATATACGTCGTGCAAGCTCGAAAAGTCCTAACTAGACTTCTTTTGAAAGCAATTTGGGCGAAACTTGAAAATTGTAGATACCACTCAGACCACAGTGGTTTAAAGTGCTCTAAATGTTGGGTGTGTTTTCTGGTCTTGCCAGAAAAATGCCATGTTTTCATTCTTTTCTGCCCAAAAAATGCAAACAACATTGGGTGTATAATGATGATTTCATCGCAAATGTGTTCTGAATCCTTAAGAATTAAGGTATCGCTTGAACACTGTTTGCAGAATGTTTCGAGGGAATTCATGTGCTAATTTTCTTTTAGGCCTTGCCAAAAAAGTCACTTGGCCATCAGCTTGCTTGTATGTAGGCTTCAGTATGAACTCAAGGAGGATAATTTTGGTGAGGAACAGTTCCTGCTTCAGAAGCTGCGGCGATTTGTGTGCGAGTACTAAGATTGCGGGGATATCTTAATGTCTGGTGAAGATGGGATTTGTAAATAAGGAACTCACATCAATAATTTACCTACATTGTGTACTCACCGACATGGGGCCCATGATTCGTGCAAGCTGGACTGCATACTTCACAGAATACTTAGCACACAGTTCACGAATTGGGACTAGAATACCTGTTAACCAAGAAATGGTTTACATTATGCGGAGTGATCCTTTTCAGGGATACGGTTTCAGAGGTATTACATTTTGTATGCCGTTGAGGCTGCTTGTTGACGCATAATTTTGGTTCGGCTTCAGTGCAATTTATATGCAACTGAAACTCAACCAGCGCTGGCCGGAAGTTCGCGGGATCGAAAAGCTGACTTTTGTACGGCTCACGATGCATAACAAGAATTAACCAGCTATAAATGCCTTTCGGCATTGCAACCCAGATTGGCTTATTTTACAGGATGAAAGCTTAGTTGAAATCTTGATTTCCTGCTCCCACACAGGCCATTCTCCTTCCAGAACTTGGATGCATTCAAAATTATAGTTCACACGTTACGGTTATATTTCGTCCTCTTTGTAATTAAAAGGCCGGTACCCTTATCTGAATCCAAAGTTTTAAGTTCATTCACCGACCTCAGTGCTTTCATAGCATTACAAAATTCGTTTGTTAGATAACAGTATTGGTGAAAGTAAAATTGCAGAATACATCAACAACAATAATAATGGGTGGTGAATGAAAGTAAGCCATGTTACTTTCACTAGGTTGGCAGAGTTCCACGCATGCCACCCAAGAGAAGAAGAAATAGAGTAATTAAGAGAAAATAGCAAGGTTGTTTACATCATTTGGACATGTCATTCGATTGTATAGAACAAGAATTTGAGTGATTCTAAAGCAAACATAAATTACTGGGAAATTTGAACGGATTGTTATCAGCCAAATTTAGAAAAGCAGAGAGTTATTAGTGCAAGGCTCTTGTTTTAGATCCCAAATGACATTTTTATATTTGTTCTGCAACAAACCCCAAATATGACTCAGAAACGCCAGGACCCAAATGGAAGCAGGGAAGCTAGGACTTAATCTGTCACTGTAGCAGGTCAATTTCTCTGATACGCGTTTCACGTGCCTTACGCCCGCGAACCGGATATCATTCTCTATGAGCCATTTTCATACACCTTTGTAATCTCTTCGATTTGTAATGTGAGAAGGTTTTTCAAAGAAACTCGTTTCTAGCACTAAGTTATGGTTACTGGTAGTTGGTTGTGATTCCTAGTCTGTGTAATGATGCATAATTTATTTCGTGAAAACCGTGAAATTATTTTATCAACAACGCGGTCAAAAGTGAATAAATTTTCCCGGAACGTCGTAAATGTTTAGAACTTTGTAGATCCCGCATGAAAGCCCTAAAGTTGTAGACAGTATCACAAGGTAATTCGGAAATTTAGTGTGCTAGTATATTCAGTAGTGCCTGTACCTCCGAAATTTCGATAATTCTCAACTCCATCCAGCCAAAGAATTAAATTTTCCCTGCATACTTCAAGAATTGTCCAGGAGGTTTTGGGCTTAGAAAAGCAGAAATTCGTTTCCGGCATAGAAATCCTCCCCGAAGTCTTGTGAGTCAACAGCGCTTGTTGGCTCATATCCGTTAAATCCACAAATATTTGAAAATTTCCCACGTTTTGATCTATTTTCATAAGTTGTGCTGTTTAATTCCAAACCTCTCGGTGGAGCAAGAAGTGATTTTTCGCCAACGGTTCATTTTAACCTGGCCAGCAGTTAAGTTTTCATATGAGTATTATAATCATTCCAAATGTTTTTTTTTTTGGTTTTCATAGACCGTTCATATTTTTGTCATTTTGAGAGGCGTACTCTGCAGGTGGATGTCGGTTCAAGTGACACCATGCAAGTGTAAATTCGACCCACTTCCGCAAACAGAAAAAGAGTAAAAGTATATTTATGATACAATTGTTGTGAAAAGCCTGCCGCGGACAAAAAGAAAAATAGGTGTCCTTGTAAATTAGTATGTTTTAGGAAATGTCGCCAGGTCTAAAAAAGTGTCACTTGTTTGTTCTTTTTGTTCTGTTTTGGATTTTTTGTCCCCCTTTCAACAGTTTGGCTCTGATGAACAAAAACAAACTAGTAAAACCTGCCAGATTGTCATTTCTTTGATATTTTTAGTTAGAAAAATAGTGACACACCCGTTATTGAAACACGTGCAATAAATCGTTTCTGGCCTAGTCTGCATAGCAAAAGATAACTGTGAAAAAATAAAATGTCGGCTGCTTTGTCCTAATTCACATAACAGCAAACTAGCTCGGAATTTCTACGTATCACATCAAAATACTTACCGACGTCATTACATATGAAATCAAAGCAGTAATGTAGAGCACTTTTGGTGGACAGTCTGACGTTTTGAAACGGCTTTGAAGGGTACTCCAAACGGCTAATCGGGAATATGCAATTTGGGTTTTCGGTTATGAAAATCCCCCCCTACTGTCACATAATAAATTTTTGCTTCTCCTTCTCCCAAAGCTAGTCTTTCACAAAAAAATTAGCTTGGAGTTGCCTGAAGCAAACTACTGTCTGCTTACGATTTCATATTTTCGGGGTAAGAGAAACACGGAAGGAGCCACGTTTATCAGATTTTGTTCGACTGCGATTACTACTGAGGACCTCAGTTCCCCTGACGAAACTCGTCGCCCTGCCACAAATAAGCTGTTGTAAGACATGATATCTCGGTGACAGCGATTGTTACGTCAGTCGATCTACTAAAGTGTGATCGCCTATGCAGCGCGATTCCTGACTAACCTACTGCTTTCTGTCCAATGTAACTAAGCAACCGTTGGTGTACCAACCTTACTCTCTATATATGAGGCCGTTAAAAGTTCCTCGATAGCGCGATACCAGTTTTGTGATACTTGAAGCTCATCAGATAGGTTTCGCCCCCGTGTCTTCACCAAGCTTATGCTTTAACTAGACTACAAGTTCAATGTGAACTGGTGAATTCCGATTATATTAAGTGAAGCTCATGTTTATGCTCATCGTCGACTAAATGTTCTGTATAAGGAGCGCCTCTTGTTTCACTTGATATTTTCATGAAGCAAACCCCTCATGAGCTTGCTAAAGACTCCTTTGCAGCGCACGACCGTACTTGGGTCCCATCGGGTAGGCGCACTCCCCGAATTCCTATCAACCCTACGTTCTTCCTGAACTCAAATTAGATGCAGATTGCGCATTAACGTCTTCCGGTTCTAACAGGAGACTCAACCACTTTTTTCTTTCCAGTGGCACATTATTTTGCACCATTTACATACTTGTGGAATCTTTTCCTGCCAGCTCATTTTATGTATATATATTGTTTCTTTCTTATTACTTCTTACACTCATTCTCTTTTACCATTGTTGGAAATCTGCTCATGTAGACACTCCTAACTTCAAATAAAACAAGGGAGCTGCATTAAAACATTTCGGCCGTCAGACAGAAATCGTGTTTTCTCTAAACAGCCAGTGTTTGACATTCGTATCTTTTCTCAGTAGATTTGAACTATCCACTCATTAGACCACATAGGGTTTAAACTGGTGTTCACAGCCCGGATCATTGTGCCAGTTGTTATTGTTACTCACTTGAGTCGTAACAGTTCGTGAACAAAATGCCATTGAACTAGACGGTTCACACACGAATACAATTTTTTTTTCAAGTTTGTGCCACCAAGTCAACGTCAGTCCTCCAAAGACTATCCGCGCGGAGCATTAGTCAGTGAAATCTAATTATATGTTTACATTATCCAGCGAGCAAGATATAGGGTTTTCATTGATATATTCATGCCTCTTTTCAAGGAATTACTGTCATAGTAGACGATTTTCTCATATGCCATACATGGCGTTCAAAGTTAACAATTTTAGTTCAAGATTTTTTTCATGAATTTAATTCAAATTTCCCTGCCTTCTAGGAAGAGAAAAACATTGCATTCCAGGTGCAATCGTATCCACAAGAAATGTATATGGTGTGTAGGCAAGCGGAAAAATAATACCTTCCGGTTCTTTGTTGATATCTCCATAACAATGTTACAGTCCATTGTTTATTATCACAGCCCAGATAATTTCCTGTTTTCCGAGGCACACCCTGCCGTTTTCCATTGTAACGAGTTCTGTTTTCGAAAGAATGTTCACAATTGCTTGACCTTGACTTGAAATACGATCGTCATTTTCTAAAGCGTATATTCTACCGCATCTAATGACTTATTGTATAACGAGAGTAAAATTTAGGTTACTGGGTCGTGTAGTGTGAAGCTTTACGATTATGGAATCCTGGTAATAGACACGCACATATCCACTCAAGATGGTTATAGGCTCAGTAATATTTGAGCGAGCGACGTTAACAGCGTCCACAAAAACAGCGCACATTAGGATTTGCTGCTTAGTTTAGGCTATGGAGAAGCAAAGCTTTGCAAATGATGTATCGCCAATAGTAGTAGAATCCCGAGGTCATCCAACAGGAAGGTGCGGTTTTACACAACCCTAAAATTGAGGGGACATACATTAGGTTACTTCGCTGGATAATTTGAACCCCGGATCTCAACACGACTGAAACCCGTGCACTTTACGGGACGACAATTTTGTCTTTAGTTGCACGTGTACTTCCATTTTGAAATCGCGTACCCTGTCTATGTAGAGCCACTTTGGTCAGTTTAGTCGAGAGCTAACATGGTGATTTGCGTCTGCTTTGAATTATAGTCACTCCAGCTGCATTCCTCAGCATTTATGAAGTACCCACCGATAATGTTTCAGCCACCGTAACCCTATCACAGATTGTATCAATCAGATAAGCCACGTTTGGATTGACTGGAAGACACAGCTCAGATCAACAGCCAATAAACTCACCCGAGCTACTTATATTTCGAAACATTACCAGTAATATATGCGCAACGGACTTAAACTCTTCAATATGGTTCAACTCTTCCTTAACTGGTCTGTACTAACAGTTCACTTGTTTATTCATACTTATATTTTGTCATTGTATTTTCCCTTCTGTTTTTTCATACTTAGAATTAGTGACTGATTGGTCATGTCTCGGTCGACACATCATTTTCTCCTTTTTACACTTTGTTTACCAAACTTGAATTGCAAATAAGCCCCTCAATTTTTAACACCAGATGATAACACATCAACCAGCAACTGAGAATGTGCCCCTGGAAGCTACTGGTTGAAAAATCCAAGCACGTCAACTGTCAGTGTATACGGGCTGCGGCAAATTTGGAGATTTTTCCGCTGAATGGACCTTGAAAGGCTAAAAATATAAGTTAAACTGGAAGATATATGGTTGTGTTTTGACGAGGTAAACTTGTCTCGCATGTTAGGTGACTTGAATTCCCTTATTCAATATAAAATGATAAAACGTGCTTGAGTGACCTGATCTTTGGGTTGAAATGAGTGTAATGAGTGTTCTCAGAAGAGATGGAGAATGCCTATCCAGGAGTAACTTGGATTTTAATTCTGGAAGGCTCATGGAGGCCTACAAGTCTTGTCACGAACTTCAGTAAAGTCGTGCACAACAATGGGCTGAGATTGTTGCTACAGGGTGCTCTCCGTTAATTGCACGTGCATACATGTAAACAATTCCGACCTTTTCCTGTCAAAACGTTCATAACATTTGTAGAATAATAACATTAATCATAGCAAAGTTCAGTATCTAGCTTCAAAATCACTTTCACGAAAATGTCTCTGAGGTTCTGACACTGAATACCGAGCAAATTATTTATACGAAGGATTAATGTCTGAAGCAACGTTCTGTCAACGACCAAATCCATAAACATCTCACACACAAACTATTACACCCTAAGCCACGACTGGACGTCTTCTCAATGAATGCTACCCGTAGATTAGTCAGTGCATCCATATGTCTTACACACCGGTATTTCCGCTATTTGTTATTCGACCTTCAACAGCCTGTTTTTCTTCAGCCTCTTAAAAACATAGCTGTGTAGTAATTAGTTTAGGCACGCATGTTGGCGTCGCTCATTAGAGGAATCTACGGGGAACCACTTCAATTTATCCTCTTTTTTATTTGCATAAGAGCAAGTGAAAGTCTACAGTGGTTCGTGGAATATAATGAATGGAAGTCAGTGACCTAAAAAGTTTTCATACCGCCTGTGTGCCATTCAGTTCGGCGGACTCCCACTCAATATTTCTGTGCCACTTCACTAGGTATGTATGTCGTGTCTAAGTGGGAGAGTTTATTTTAAACTATTGTTCGTGTACAATGCCAGTTGAGATATTTTTCAAATCTTGGCGCCATTTGCGAAGAACAGATTATCATTATCGTGGTGGTTAAAAATATAACACGAAAAGACAGAGTGTGTCGCCTCATATTCCGATTTGTGCCAAAGCGTTTCAACCCACGTATGTGCAGAAGCTGGTAGATTAAAACGAATGGGCTTTGTATAAAATGAATGGATCTACAGAGAAAGGTAGTTGATAGAATATGTTTTACCGAAAGATCAGTAGATATGGTAAAAATGCAATTCATCTGTGATATACTGTGCAGATTCATTGCCGTCATTGAAATTAACACCCGAGCCGAAAACTTATGTGCAATTATCATGCAACCTCGCCGGGTTAATTGAGTAAATTCCTATAAGCCAACAAAAAAGCATAACAGGACGGGAAAAAGGCTCAACAAACACAAGTATTCGAAGTGCATAAGCGTTGAGCACTAAAAAAATCGAGAGAAGTATTTCAGTGTCTCTAGCGAAGCACGCAGAGAGTCCTGTTGGCCCCAACCCGGAAGACAGCACCTTAAATTTTTCGTTACAACCTGCGATTCTATCAATCATGCTATATTTCGTGCACATCTGGGTTATCAACACTCTGAACCTGCCACGGAATGCAACGCTGCTCTTGGCAGACGATAAAGTGGAAGCCAGAACTGCGCAGTGTAAACCCAAAGAAATTGTTCAACGCAGTAAAATATTGTGAACCAAAGTTTCACGTTGGAATTTCCAACATCGAAGGGAGACTAAAGTTTTAACATGTCAGGCTTGTCTCCCTAACGCTTATACTGAAAACCTGTTGAGCAGATTGGTAAACAACACAAGCCATTTCCCTAAGTGAAAGCATGGTCAGATTGCAAGAACCACAGCCACGTGAGTGACTCTGCCTTTGTAGAGGCTCAGCTGAGGGGTCGGACACACAATTACTTTGAACTTAAAAGTCAGTGAGTTTTCTGTAATCAGTTTGCTTGCGATGGTCGGTGGTTAAACAGAAGAGACTTTCTTCCTAGCTGTCAGTCAGGCAGTCTGTATTAACCAGCATCTGGTTAGACCAATAATTATACCGCAAACTATTCCCAAACCTTAGCTTTGTAAGATTCTTCCTCCAGTGTAAAGTATCCACGAAACCCTAAGGACTTGCTGCTGCTTTTTAAACCTGAAGCAAGTTTGCGAGTATTAACAGGCAAGAATGAAGCTTTTTAAGTACCGGACAGTAAGCACGCAGCTGATGTTCACAGGTGGTTTAGATACTTGAGTCAGACAGGTATATTCCTCTGTTTAGGATGATACCAGTTTTTCTTTCACTGCAACTTGAAGAAGAACCAAAGTTTTTCGACAGTTTTTGTGGCACAAGTTAAGATGTATTCTCATCGCACGTCTCATTCACAACACTGAGTTGCATAGATTTGTGCCGTCTGACTTAGTCTAATATTTCACCTGTTGGTGGCGTTACTAAGCAACTACTAAGTGAATAAGTATTATGCAACACTTTTAAACAGGCCAAGTATTACATATTCAGGTGTGCCACGGAGAAGATTTTGTTGCTAGTAAATCAGTTCTGAAAGCTTCATATGTGGATAGGTCAGAGAATATGATTTTTCCTGGGAAAAAAACGTCTCCATATAAAGCAATTTGTAATTATCTGATACAGACATAGGAGGTTTCCTTGTGGTAACAGAAACTAATAATTTTCTATATGCATCACTCTTAAAGCCTTTGAAGTAAAAAATATACTGACTTCGATTAAACGCTCAGATAGCTATCAGTTAGCAATGATTCTTTGTTTGACCTTTCTGAAATGCGGTTAGTCTTGCCTTGTGAAATATGGTTAAATCTAGACCACATTTGTAGAAAATTGGCAAAGACCTGCGTAGGCATGAATACTAACCAGCCCACGTTTAATCGCGGGATACCAAATGCTATAACAAACTCTGGACACTCATTCATAGCTAGAGTCAAAAGCGATAAAACATTTTCAATCTTTCCTTTGGGCGAACTATGTGGATTGTACTGGGTGGAATAAGGGATATAAAAAATCAAAAATGCTTAAGATTACTGACAGTATAGGTATTGCCGGAAGAGCGCTTCTGGAATAAATCGCTTCAAATACTTTATTGGAGGAGCATTCCCCATATGTTTGCTGAAAGCTGTCCGACAGCCTATGACCAGCTATGCCTACCTTGGGGCTCATTAGGTAGGCAAGTTCCTCGAGTTTGCGCCAACCTTATGATCATCATGAGTAGTGTTCCTTCGAGAAAATAAAATGCAGTATCTCGAATATCGTACAATCTGAAACATAAGGGGACCTATATGGGGCACATTCAGCTCAAATATATATGGAGCTACCTGACTGGGAATCCCTGACAGACAGGTCAATTCGTCGACACAGCCAGGACAATTACTGGGTCGTCGTTCGAGACGTCAGGACAACAACATTGATCAAGTGTGAACACGTCCACGTATTCAGACACCATAGTTCAAGTACGCCCTGTGTGCGCTGGTGCACTAGTGATGCAACGCTCACCTAGCTCATCAGGCATCCGGAGTTCAGATATATGGACTTCTGATGAACTCTAATAAGAGCCAAAATCCAGTCAATTGCTCCCCTTCTCGGTGTAGGCACACCGGAATAATTTCGCCAGAACGAGAGAAGCACTTTTCAAATGAGAGTGGAGTGTACGTCATTTTGGACTCGAGAAAGCAGCCAGTTCCATAAATGATGAATCACGAAATATTTTCAGAAATGATCAGCAACTTCAGGTATTAGAATACACTGTGAGGTCAATGCCAAAATCTTTCACCTGAATAGGCTGAAATGGCAATATTGATGAGCCAGTTTCCGATAACTAATATGCAGCTTTGTTTTAAAAACAAGCAATGGAAATTTTGCAGCCAAAATTATTTACCACTGTAAACGAGGCCAGTGTCATCATGCCATTGTGATATTTTCGTATGTTCAGAGCCATAAATTATTTATACACCAATTACAAATCAAATCAAGGTATCTCAAGCGAACAGTTCCGTTTTTACCACATTTTGAAAATAATAGTAATAACAATAATTTTTCTTATGCAGTGTATCAAGTTAATTGCGTCATATACTGAAGAACACTTTGGGGAAGAAGCTACAATGCCTTGAAAAAACGAAACTGCGCAAAATATCCCAAGTTAGTGTAATACATGACAGTATCCGATGAAATTTCATCCTTCACTTGTGTATAGACGAGGGGAAAGTGGGAACAATTACGGAGTTCAACAGGTTACCATCTACAGTAAGAACGACAACTGAAAGCGATATTTTTATTTGCTCGGCAAAATCCATCCCAATTTAATGAACAGCGTCCTAGAAGTTTTCAGTCGTTGGTAGCACTCAATGTTAATAGTAATAGTAACTCAGCAATTTTTCTGCCCTCTCAGCGATATCATTCTTAAGTTGGATTCCCTTCTATCGATTTTGGCGACCACCAATGCTTCACAGTAAGACGAGAATAAAATTTCTCCTGGTAAGGTCTTCATCATGATGTAACAAGATGCACGCGGTAAGGCCTTCACACATCCACCGCGTTCATGCTGATACATTCTGTAATTACGAGTAAAAAAGCAGCGGGTAGTGCTACACTATATGATCCACCTTTCTACTCCCCTAACTATTTTTACCTTTCCAACTTGACAGTTCAATATATTACCAACAGGACTCCTGCAGTATGATGGTTACTGACCGTGTTGTCATCACATGAACAATAATAATCGACTTGTTGCGAACTCAATTAAAGAGGCCTGTATTTTTCGGTAGCAGTAATATCGTTTAAAATCTCGGCCAAGGGTTGGCCAGGTTGATAAGATCGTGGATTACGGCTTCGACATTCCAGGATCGAGCCCAACACGAAACTCCTAAAATTGCTCGCCAGCGTCCGTCATGAGACCAGTGCATAAGGTGTCTCAGCGTCAAAGAGTTGACGACGTGCGGCACTTTGTAGAACGTTCTGGAGTTAGTGAAGAAAACTGCTACAAATTCGGAGACAAACTGATGTGTTGAGCTTCGCCAATCAGTTGATGGAAATGAGTAATACGGCATGTTATTTTATGTCTAAGTCAAGGTTATCTGACTACATGTGGCATGCGTTCAAACGATGTAACACGGAGATGAAAGAACAAATAACCGATTCCTTCTAACACCATCATTCGGCCATCACTTTGGTCATCGATAACATTCAACGGGATAGCTTATTAGTATGAACGGCAAATTTATTCCAAACATATTGGTACGTTGCAATATTCATTTTGTAACCCTGCACAGACTTGCCGGCAGAGGAGGAGTCACCATAAACGCAACACTTCAAACAACTCTTATAAAACAACCCAGAAGTTTATAACTACTGTGTATTCTTACTTACGGCTGTCCCTTAAAACTGTACTATTCGGATTCATACAATCATACTTTAATGGTAGTCCTTACATTTCAAAAGCTGTCTACAGTTCCTAGATTCTCTCTTCCCTAACTATTGAACACGTTCAGCCTAAACTTCCCTTTTAGTATCATACCACTGTCAACATCTAATTAAAATCACACACGTATCTAGTTAACGGCGCTATGCACACCAAGTTAGAGGCACAGCCTGAAATACAGCTGCTTCAGTACGGCCTTCGGTGACTTGCTCGGCGGGACATCCGTACCGTAAGCAGAAGATCAGTGTTCGCAGCCTACTTATAGGCGAGGTGGGTTATACATATTGCGTGAACTTCAAATTATCCTCCCCAAGATGTAGCAATATAGTTACCACGATTGACACCGTTGCATTCCGTGCTGCTTTCAAAGTCTGATGATGAAATTCTCACTTTATTTAAAGACTCCAAAACGGTAAGGAAAGTGATTGCAATTTCAGAGGAATTAAGTGTGGTAGCAGAAGCTAATATTTCACAAGTAACACGCAGGACCGCAAGTTGCCACTTAAAAGAAGCTGCTTATTCCATCAGGTAAAATAGTGAAAGGAAGTCTCTGACCCACTCTGAGGTTCACTGCTCCTGACTTTGGAACTAAGGATAAACAGTGTTTGGGTGGGACTGCCACTTATGTTCGACGTTACTAAAAGATGATGCAAATTTACTGCGATTTTTAAAACATTATTCCAATGTTTTCTCATTGTTGAACCGATGACGGAATGAGTCCTTAAAAAGTTCAGTTTTTAGCTTTTCCGGCACCACGCTGGGCCTGTTTTGGAAGTTCCACTGACAGATGTTTCACAATATCGCTTTTAGAAATTAGACCTAACTGCTCCCACTCAAATCGCTTCAATTCTTTTTCCGGTGAATCAGGCCTACATTTCGGGATGCGTTGAGACAAACAGAGACTGTTTGATGTCAGTGGAACAAGACATTTTATTGGAAAACAGTAGTTGAGGGAAATAATAATGGTCTTTTATCTTGTGAGTTCATATCTATAGGTAACACTGAATGACACACCGTATGCTACGCCAAAAAAGTTAGACACGTTTGAAGTAGTCATTCTCTACCCAGAGACGGATGATTTTTAAACTTGTTTTCTCTGTCACCGTGGTAGATAAATTCGGACTACGTTCAGACAGACAACATTGAAAGTAGCACAGTCGAGCTTAATTTTGGCACTTCTATTGTCTTGGAATGATTTGCTTGTCCACAGTACGGGTAACCCCCGTATATAGAAGCACACACGAGAGCGTTGCGAAAACACACTGTTTCATAAACTGCTTGCACTATTAATGGGATTCTTCTGCCCGCATGATATGGACTCCCAACGGATTTAACAACTTGCGGCAAACTGAGCTTAGAACAGAATATGAGGATTCACTCAAAATAAAGCTTCCAAAATGGCTGAAACTTTGAAATACTTTGAGGTACTCATGCATAGCATTCCCTATCCTCAAAATGATTGAAGCCAAGTTTAAGAAATATGCTAAATGTTTCAGTCTAGTAAGACAAACGTTATTCCACGGGAGTTATATGGGCTTCTCGTTCACGCAATTTTGTAGCTTATAAGCAACTGATGGGCGCCTTTAAACTCGTACGTGTTGATTCGGCTTCTGTTGGACAGTTGACAAATGAAGCAGTATAGTTTCCTAATGACAAATCGCCTACTGAGAGTATATTTAACTCATTAATCAAATATGCTGTTAAACACAGGACTCTAAACCCAGAGAAAAAAGGATGTAAACCAGTTTGATAAAAATGATGTGTCGGTAAATCAACTTCTTCGTTTGTCTACTGAGCTGTTGGCTTGGTTTGGCAATTTTGCTGCGGCCTTTTCAATGCCAGTTTAGGTCATCTTACCAGTACGTTTGCAGCAGCGCAAAGCAGAGTGCTGTACTAATGAGCAGATTGTTGCTCCTGATAGCAAGAAGATCGGTTTCAGCAAGGCTCCGTCTTTGTATCCCTTCAAGGGTTCGACAATTTATGCGATTAAGGTACCCGCCGCTTTCAGTTGTCAACAGTTTTATTTAGTTTTGGGTTTTTTTGCTTGCAGTTTCCTATGTTCGATGTTGATTCGACCGACCACTTTTGGATCAAGGCTTTAATTGCTCCAGCCATATATAGCTGTGTTCAATAAAAATTGATTGCCCTTGACGGAGCAATTGTAAAGAAAAATAATTTATTTAGTTGACGAATACTTATTATCAAGAATGCTGGACGATTACTCAACAGAACACGGGTTGTCAGGATAGTTCATTCCGCCAGTTACAAACCTGCCAAAGAAAACAACAAAATTAGCTTGGAAGCAGTTAGCCCAAATCCGAAGCACAAGGCCAAAAAATGTACGAATATTGTTAGACCGATCCAGGCTTACCTACTTTTTCTTAGATGAGCAGGTACACCAGCAACCGGAAAAAGGTTCACAAAATCGCAAAGTCGTAATGCAAAGATTGGGAAGCACCACATTATCACTCACCAACTCGAATTCTAGGTCCGATGGGTTGATGACACGTTTTTGCTGCAAATCAATGACACACAAGGATGTCCACCAAACTTCTGCTGAAGAACGCTAGTAACTTACCAGTAGTGGATGTGTTATTCCACAAGAATTCCAAGGGAGAAAAATAAGTCGGAAGAAGACACATATGCATTAAATACTGCACCACAACACAAAGCGAAACGACAGTTCTATTCAAAATCCACCTGAAAAGAATAAAATCTCGGCAAAATAGACTTGATAAATCGGATCAAAACCGTTTATTTTCAGTCCTTGTGAAACATAAGTCTGACAATATCTATCAAGAAGGACCTGAAAACAGCCCAGTTGGAGCGACGATGACATCATTAACCGAACAATATACCACTAAACGACTGCACTTGGAGCTATGACCAGATTAGCAAAACCATGCAGACTCTTTTAGCTCACATACCAAGTGTCACTTTGAAAGGACTGATTTCAAGACCGAGGGGCAAGGTCAAAATAAATAATCGAAAATTTGCATCTACCAGTTGAATTGCACTATAATATAAAAACCGGAAGGCAAAGTTCAAAACAGGCGAGTTTAGGAGGAAATGGTGCGCCTTGTCTTATTTTCATACACTGCAAGCTGGGAGATAAAAAATCTGACACTTGGATGCGCCATTCAGCTAAAAGCATGGAACAGATTAGCATATTCAACCAGGAGACTAGATGAACTGGTTGCGATTTATACAATGGCATGAGCAATGATTTGCAGCTTAATTGGATAATTCGAAGGTGACTAAACATGGTACAAATGGGTCAGTGGACAACTAAACCATCGAATCTATCGGTAATAAACTGGAGTGACAGAAAAGCGCAGCTTGGGTGTTACCCGCCTTATAACATGAGAGTGGTATTAAAGTGGTTTGGGAAAAGGCAAACAAATCGTTCTAACTTAAGAAAGAATAAACCGCATGCTGAATAATGTAGCCCCATTTGAGACCATTACATGTGTGGTTGAAAGTAAGGAAGCCATAAATTTTTTCGTATGAGCACATGAATGAAACTGTATTCAGTGTCCAACAGACATGCGACCTCGTGACGGAAGCCAAAGATCTTGGGTATCTACATAACATGTACCAGAGGAGTGAGCAGCCTACCTTTCCCTAAGGAAGTGGTTCTACTTGGACGCATATCTGTCAATCCTGCCTTGAACAATGGTAAGTGACTTGGTGGCTGTAAATGAGCACTTAAAGGCATGTAAAACGCTTCCGAAACGGATACGTACAGTGTGCTAGCAGTGACAATAGACTCCGGAAATCTGGAGATAAGAATCGCCTGTGTGTCACGAGCTGATCCTAATATTGTTATTTCGGAAAAGGTTTGATCTGAACTCGGTGTCATGCCAGTCAACAAAAGTTTTACCATCGAGCATAATTCGTCTGGTGATGGATGTACATTGTATTTGTCGTTCTTTCTGGAATAAACTCTACAGCGAAAGTGTTTAGAAAGCAAGCATGGGAAGCAGAATAGCTACATTTTTGCGATCATTAGCAACGATATCTACTTATTGTCCTCTTAGTGAAATATATCTTATCCCCCATTGTACTGAATGAAATTGACGATACGCCTACGTCTAAGACGGACCAACCCTCGCAGTTTTGAAGTTAATTTTTTGCATGGACTACTAAGATTTAGCCCGCAAACTCTTGCGAGTGAATTTGATTGAAATTGTACTCTGCTATGACGAATGAGTTGGCGTGCGTACGGAATTTTGCAATAAAAATTATTGCTATCTGATAGCGACTGATCGTTTGTGTAATATATTATTTCAGTACTCCACTCGGAGAAAATATTATTGTCAAAATATCCATCAGCCCTGATGAACTGTTGGTAACCACCAAGGCCTTTGTGCAAACCTTACTAGACGTTGGTGGCAACACTGCGGTAGAATAGCAAACAAATTACCCGCGTGCGCACTTTGATTGTTTTTACGTCTTAAAAACGTTTTGGAGCGATGTGGGACAAGTGACTTTGCTTTCAACTACTTCTTGGGTAAATTTTCGGGATAGGACAACACCCTATGCCTAACAGTGTCCCTGGTAATCATCGTCGTTGGCGATGCTTTACGCTTTACGCTACCGCTTCGCCGTCGTAGACAGTACTTTTAGTTGTAAGAATTCTGGCTTTACACGGGCTGATATAATGTTAGGGCCCCCAGACCTAAACAATGACATTCTGTAACTTGGAAATTGAAGAGCTTTGTGTAGAAGAACGCTTAAACATTTTACAGTATTTTCTGAAAAAACGCAAGATTGTCCCCAGAAAAAATGTGTACTCCGTCTTTGTGTCTGTACTTATATTCGGGTTCTGTCAAACCACGCAAAAATTCAAATAATCCGATCGAATTATCTCAGCTGTACTTGCTCTCGAGTACCGATTTCCCAAGCTATTTCTAAATGTCAGTATTTGCCCAGTAAACAAGTATGTGACTTGAGCAGGACGTCTTCCACAATTTGTGCTCTCCAAATAAAGTTGCTGAAAAATCGATACCGATCAAACATTTGGGCATTCAGCACGACTATGCAAAGCATCAAAAACATCCATGCAGTGGGAAATCTGCCAAAAAAGAATGGACTTCTTTCGGCGTTCAAATTAACTGATTATACAAAAGAATGCGAAAGATTTAACAGAAATCAGTGTATTGGGCCAGCAGAACTCGTTTCAAACATCAATGTCTTCTTTGCTTACTGATAAGCGGTATAAATCTTTTGGTCATTTAGGCCGTGAATGAATATGCCATCCTGCGAAGTGATTCTTGAAGCGTATGACCGCAGTTGTGGTATTATCATCTAAGAATTGATGTATAATGGACATAAAACGCTGAGTGTCCAATGACTTCATAGTATAACAAAATTGGATGACAACCATGAAATTAAGGCAATCTCAAGTTAGTTATGAAATTGCCTGGAGCAGTTCGGTATTGCTGAAATGCAGAACCTTGTGGTTTGGATGACAAAACGGGAAGGCGAAAATACAAGACTAAGATACTGCACACAGCTTAGTCAGCTGCAACACATGTAACATAGCCAAATATTTCAGCGAAATGTCAGCCAAGCTGTCTACGTGTAGTTCATTCATGATGGTGTCTCAGTTGTCTCAGACATCTGCATACTGTGGGAAGGATGTTTGTGTTGCTAAAGTCTGAAGTCATTTCAGTACCGAAGACAATTTTGGTCTTTGGCTGAGCTAAATTTTTTCGGCTATTGGGCTTCAAAGGTACACGATGCTATTAGGGATATAATAGATAACCAAAACAAACACAGCGTGAAACCGACGTGTGACACTAATATTCACTAAGTTGTGTCATTCAAAACATGAGCCGATAAAACGCCAAATCTATCTCCGACGGCAAATAGACTCCCCACAATTCACAACCGATATATATGTAGAAGGAAAAACGCCTAATTATACGTTTTTAAGAGGCCCGAATAGTTTTTGAGACTATTTCAAACCGAATAGTAAATGTCTTAAAGCCATGGGATTATCCCGTTAGTTTCCGCGGTATACGCCAGTTTTCTGCGAGTCTTACAGCTAGGTAAATTCGTTTGAAAGATCACAGGCAGCTACTTGTCATCAAAACTAAAAGAAATTTTGTTTTCAAGCCATGCGAAGTTTTAAAAAACGTGCATTTAATCTGTTCTTATCGTATCTGAGAAGCGTAGTCCCAATTTCCTCCACAACATGGTTTCCACTGGATGCCTTTTACAAGTAGTTACATTTATCCAGCAAGTAAGACGCCACCACTCAATTTGCCAGCGTCTCCACTTACTCCAAAATTTTCATCAAATGTGGCAACTAGATATTTTTTGGGCTTTCGAATTTTTTCGCTTTTTAACGGCACTTTGACCGCCATTTCAAAGTACGCGGTTTTAGGCAATCAAACATAAGCATAGCGTGACAGCCACATGAAGCAAAGGTGGCCTCTCAAAAGTAACAGATGAAGCCCATGTGAACAGAAGTGATACTTGTAGAAAGTAGGCGCTAGATTACAGATTAAAGCCACCGATGTGAGAATATGTGAAGCCTAAAATCGAAGGCGTCGATGATATGTGTTCGATGGCGATAATACATGACCGAAGGCTTGAGCAATTAAAGCTGAGGCTGAAATTTTATGACACGCGTATAACTTGTTATGCATCATGAGAAGCATGCTAATTATGCACAGAATGAGAAAGATTGTTAAGTTAAATTCTTTCCGGCTACTTGCAATGTATTTTCGGAATACAGTCGCCGAAAGGCTGCCTCAGTTACGGTATTAATTTCGCTACCTCACTAGGGGTTGTGACGAGCTGTGTTGTCTGACAAGCGTCTACCAGCCCTTGTATTTTGGAAGTGTAAAATGAATCAACCTGTTTTTTAAATCTGGAATACATGGTAACTCTTCTTGCAGAAGAAATCTTATATTTGAAATTCTAAGCTGAGTTCTAAATGTATCCATTTGTCAAATGTGTACAAGAAAATCGTATTTTGCAAATACGAATCTAATATCCGTTTTCAATGAGGTCTATCCAAATGTTCACATGAGACTGACTGCCCTGGTGTAAATGACAGGCATTTAGCAACTTTTGTAGTATTCAGTTTCTTAAGTTACCTATCAAGTTTGCTGCCAATCCACTTGCAAACTTAGTGTTTGGACGAAATTAGATGTTATCAAACAACAGCTGTATTTAACTGGTTTAAGCGAGACTAGAGATATGCCGATTGCTAATTTGAATCGAGTGCTTCACGGAAGACAGCTGATGTTTCCGTCTGAAATTCTGACTGGCATATTAGGCAACACTGAGAAAAACAATCGTGTGACAAATTTGTTAACAGGATATACTCTACATACAATCACAAATTAATTCAGTTAGTCATGTATTCAAAATCAATGCAATGTTATCGGGTATCAATTTAGGACTCACAAACGTTCACAAAACAATTTTCTTCAGTTCGCATTTACAAACTTTGTCAGGTATCCAGTTAAACCTTTTTGAACCGAGTACTAGTTTGACAGAAGTGATTGTTTAATATTGGAAATGGATTTAAGAGACGTCTGAAACGTGCCATACTCCCTTCGATCTAAATCGCAACCGAATTTGTATTCGGTACAAGAGACTGTTTTGGCAAATCGAGGCGATCAGTGTTTTACAGATCAGTACTTGAGTAAGAACTCATGCCGAGTATACAACTTTCGGAATTATGAGAAGCGGTTTGACTGATCAAATTCTAAGTAGTTCAACTCATTTTTTACAATATTTCAGAGTTTACTGCGCTCATGCTGATTTGCTTTTGGTCGCATATTGTACGTAAAGATTTCCAATGACCTGTGGTTATAATACCGATTTCTTTAGAAAATTAAATTGGTTGCAGACAAAACCCAAACGCAAGATATACGTACAAGCAAAACTTTCTTCTCCCACCATCAGAAAAGTTTAGGAAGTGAAAACAGCCTAAATCCCGTCAGCCTTTTTTGCACTTAGTTACAAGTAAAACTCAATCCATCAATAACTATTCGTACTCTACACATTAATCCGACGTGCTGAAAATCTATCCGCTGAGACGGTTGCCCTCTCTTCCAGTCGAGCTATAGTTATGCTGTTATATAATGGGCTTCAAGCTTTTTGTTTTTCAGTTACTATTGTTCGCGTAGAAAACTAAGTAACTGACAAGCAAAGCTAGTGCTTTCTTCAACAATGATGCGTTCGACGCGATTATTTTTGACCAAACATGTTAGCGGTGCTTCTAAAGTGTATCGCCTGAGAAACGGTTAAATTCGACATTCACAACCCGCACGGGAAAATATCAGGTATTAGGATGTTTAAGTGACACACTGGCAACATTCTGTTATAACCCTAACCATTCTTTTTTAACGAAGTGCTCTCCTGAAACCAATAACTGAATGCAACCCGGTCAATAGGAATCCGGCTTTAGAAAATTCGGAGAAAGTTTCTGGCCTTCTGAGAGCAACGGCAAAAAATGTTTGCCTCGCGGCTGTTCTTGGTAAACAGAATTGGAGCAGCCGGAACCGGTGTACCTCAATGAACGCTTTGCAACTCGATAAACCGAACTGAATTAAATCAAGCAAGTAACCTACGTTTCTAGGAAATTGGAAGATACCCTGAGCAGTTGCGTTGAATTACTTTTTGGATGTCTAAGGAATGGCCTTTGTGACACCATAGCCTAATTAGGATTTTGGAAGTGATAATGTCCTGCTCGCCTCTTCTGTTTTGTTGTGACAGACATTCAACACAAGACATTTCACTTGCACCACAACCAGAGGAAATAAATAGGGCTGTTGTTCTCTTGCGTCATTTATGGACAGTAGTAGCATTCACTAAACTTGTAATCTTGCCACATTCTAATAGACTGATTCTGGTTGGTGCTCATTTTCAAAGACAAGAGTTCTAATTTGCGTACTGAATTTGTGACAAGCGTACCCACCGACATGAATCATCAGGCTGAGTGATGTGAGATTCGCAGGTGAACGTTTGCAAGAACACGTTTCCAAAGTGTATTACACACATTTCCAGGTACCGATCAGTGCCGATTTGTTATTAATTTATCGCCATCTACTAAACAGCCGGCATTCTGCATAGCATAATCTCCACCCTCAGAGTGTTAGCACTCACATACTACTGACGTTGAATAACACTCTTAGCCCGTCAACAGAGGTCGGCGATATGAGTTCTCCAGGAAAAATAAGGTCGAATTACAACTTGTTTCCTAACACTATGTAGACAGAAAATATCAAACTAATGGGCTAACAGAGAATTCTGCATGACACAATTGTGAACTTCTAAAAATGAGCAGAGAGCTAAAGTAGGCAGAAAAACTGGAAGCTAACGAATGCGGAACACCGAACAAAGAGTTCGTAGTTAAGTCGAGTGCGCATGGCTATTAAAGTGTATAACCATGGTTACAAAAGGTACAGGTTAATCTCGATGAACCAGTCCTTCTTGTCTTGGTTTGGGCCCGTTTTGTCCCTTAAGTGCTTGGTTTTTCCTAACCGTTTTCACTGCCAGCTTTTTGATAATCGAAACTGCGGATTTAGTTGAAGGGAAAGGAGAATACGTACCCGCAGAACTCTCTCGAAAATTCTTGAGGCTTCTCTGTTTATTTCAAACACAGAACATTTCACTAACAATTATTTTCTTATTACCTCGAGCGTTGAGAAAGGTTTGTTGTTTTTCATTAAATCACGTTCCAGTTTTTTGTGTGCCTAATACAGACCAGCTTTTACGACTCTCACATACATACATTTATAACAAAGCAATTTGCGCTGAATCAACTTAGAAGTATAACGACCCTCGTTCTATTCAGACTAGATATGTGGCAATAATGCAGTTTTCATGTAGTTTTCAATATTAATTGAAAAATTTACGATTCCCAATGATGCTCTAAATTTATGGCCACTAATTAAATAGAAGGCTTACATTGCCAGATGCGTGTGAAACTCGATAAAAGGAAATTGCGATGTAGTGCAGGAAGGTGAAAAATATGTTCAATTATAACAGACACGCCCATGTGAGCGTAACAAACAGCAGGTGCGTGGTGTGAATCATATTTAGCCAAAGAATGACCAAGCAGCCGCCACTTTGCCATGTATAAATATTTTCCTTGATAAAAAGATTTCAGCAAAGCTCTCACCATGTTGGGCACTTAATCCTGAGCCATTAACAAACAAGCCAGCTCTGACGACCTTAAAACTAACAATTGTATCAACGCGTTATCAAAGCATTTATTAGAAATAGGGCTGACCAGTGAATTGATGTAAAATTTTCACTGAATCTCATGGCGAAGTAGACTTTTCCTCTCCCAAATGTGTGGCCAACTGGAGAAGTGTGGTTCACACACAGCTGAAACTTTGCTACTTCAGTTTCCCGAGTAACACCCAAGGGCTGACACTGTTTTCGTTTTTCCGTCTTGCTGCAACCGTGTTGGGAAACAAGATTTTTACCTCAACGATTGAATGGAGCATCATGCAGAGTTGTGCAATACGATTATCCACTTCAATCTGTTGATGAAATATATCGTTCCATCGGGCATATAGTGAACCGCAACACACTGAAATAGGTCTCCGGCTTTCTACGCTCTAAAACATTTATGACCCGAAGATTAGTGTTAACCCCGGATTATCTTGTGTACCCCATCTTTGGCCAACCTAAACTACTGATCACAAATTCTGTACGCCAGTTCATCAATGGCAAAGCAAAACTTTTGATGCCTTTGTTCGGCACGTAGGTACTCTGGTAAGATAAAAGCCCCTGTACAAGAAGAGTCAGTCCTTAAACGGTGTGAGAATATATACTGCTGACTCAAACTCATGAAACACCGGTGACAGTTCATTTTGGTATTTGTGCGAACTCAATCCGTTACGCACTCTGCTGAGTACACTGCAATACGGGAACTGTACATAGGAATTTAAACGTATCGGACGTACGAGCACATTCACTGCTTAAAATTCCTGCTCCTTCACAGTTTAGGAAATAGAAAAAAGGTGTTTGGAAGCGCGGTTTATTTTCGCATGTGAGGCATACATTCTTCCAGTGAGGAACACAGGAAATGGATACCTACTTTAAGTATTCGGCTGTTTTTTGAAGCAGTTGAATGCATGGTACCGTAAGACTGGATGACTGGTTTGGCTAGGTAAATTTGTTGAAATATCTTATCGGGCAAGAAAGAAACAAGTTATCATTAATGAAGACGTTGTCTCAAATATGCAGTAAGGACACACTTGACCGCGAGCCATGAGCGCCCAATATTGTCTAGTGGTCTTAGTACGAAGGAGTATGATATTATACCTTTTCATGCAAGGTGTTTTAAAAATTCGATGGTCTACCTGGTTTCTCCACAATAATTCGGTTGTTAACCGGTGTGACAGTATCCGCTACACGAACTTAGTAAAAAGGTTTGAACGTTGTATCTTATTGCCGGTTTCATTACTTGGGAAGGAACAGAGTGTTTGACTCCTTTCAGAATTTTACTACAAATAAATCACAGCGTCTCTCACTTGTCCGTTATGATAAATTATTTCATTTTTCAGTTGGGGTTTTGCGGGATAGATATTTTTGTTCATATTCACACCACTCTCGTCTGAACGGTCGTCCACCTGTTCTGGCGTAATCATTCCGTTGAGTCCACGCCAAAGGCAAGCACTGGACTCGAGTTTCGCTTTTATTAGAGCTCATCAGCAGTGCATATCCAAAGGCCTTGCCGGAATTTGAACTCCGAACATCTGACATGAGAGGCGAGCGTGTTACCACTACTCCACCACCACACGTTGGACGCATCCGAATTTTCACGTCTGAACAGGCGAACGTGATCACACTTGAGCGATGTGACTGGTGTGCCCGACCCGTCGATCGAAGACCCAGTGACTGTCCTGGTTGTGACGATCAGTTGACCCGCCAGTCAGGACTTCCCAATCAGGTAGCGTGACACACGCTTGAAACCCACTGGGCAACTTTTTGGTTTCAGTTGGGGTTTTGCTGGATAGGTATTTTCGTTCATATTCACACCACTCTCGTTTGTCCAATTAAACACTTCAGTTTATTAACCCACCAAATTAATAATAATCCTTAATATACCATAGATTTAGCTGCTTCAAATAGCAGCTGCATAGCCAAAGTAGATATCCGTTTACTGTATTCTAGCGTGTCGGATTTCTCTCCCCCTGCATTTTTGGAGGGACTTTTGACACTGTAAGGGGTGAACTGCATCTCCAGTCCAACATCCAACCTTGCAAAACAGATTGAATGTTCAGGTTACTACATAAAAACGCGGTAACCAACATTGGAGATTATGTTCGTTCGCTGTCAAACAAAAACCACTTACAGTGTACCAAAATGAAACCACTGTTGCTTTCTTGCATGACCTCAGATCAGGAGTACAAACTAACGACCCCCATTCAAAACACTCTGGAGTTTCGTGAGATGCGCAAAACTGATAATTCTTAATAAGGATAAAATAGCTGTACACCAGCGAAATGCACTCATTAGCATACCAATTAGGTTTTGACGGGAGACTCACCTGGAACCCAGCTTAATCTCTCGTTTATGATGTAGGTTATGAGTAGTTTATTACATCTCTAGAGCTGTACACTGTTTTCTGCTCTTCACTATACATGGCTTCAATTGCAGGACAAAATCTCAACCGGATGTTTCCAACACTTCTCAGACTACCAACAAACTTATTTGTCTCGTCAATTCACGTGTCATTGCAACTGTAGGTAGACTGACAGATTACATGGGTAGCGGAAAGAGCAGACGAACTGTTTACTCACCTGCGCAGTAGTCATCCTATAGTGATTACACTAGATGTAATAATGCAGCCGGATAACTACTTTTAAGTCACTGTGCAAACTAATCCTCAAGCCAAAATAATTAAGACTTAGCGACCATTATGTGCGCGAAGACTGTTGACTCAGACCTTGCGGTTAAAATGGTGCTGATCAAGTGACCATCTTTAAACAGCCGAAATGTATTTGTTTTACAACCGTCGCAGATATTTTTGCAATAAAATCTCGCATGTTTTACGTCCGTTAGTAAATATAGTAAAAGTTGGTTAACATACTAAGACAAATGTTTTCCTTCTGCAAAATATGCAAAAAGGACAAACTGTTTCAAATGATATATCTAGTTCATACTATAAATTACCGCAAATCATCAAAATAGCGTATTTTCCATGGAGTTATAAACTGATAGGTTCATTAATCTTTTCAATATTTGTATGGGGAGGATGGTAATAAAAAATACAGGAAAGTGTACAAGTCAACTGAGCTGGATATATTTGCTCCGTAAAAACTAACAGCAATCATAACAGACATCACATTCAATGGACAATAGAGAATTTCGTGGCAACGGCTCGCGAGGAAAACCGAAGTTTCTGAAACAAGAGCAACGTGGCCATCCTTCTCGTCTTATGCTAAACACACCGAAATTCGTGAGAGAAAATCAGACTTCACTGAATATAATACACAGTATGTCTTCATTAGTCCCCGTGATGAGGGAAAACGGTTGCCGAAATGATTACCATTATATTTAAAACGTGTAGAGCCCACAATTGCCCTCGGTGGGTGGATCACATCTGTCAACCACTGCCGCTAGCATTCTTCGTATTCAGTTTTCCATGATCCTGAGGGGGGTCATATATTATTAACAAAACAAGGTATGTGTTTGGCGGAACCTACCAAAGTTTTCTTTCTTCGCAGGCTCATGGAACCCGTGGATCCTTCTCAAGTGCCAGAAAATTACAACTACACTAAACTTTTCACAGTTTACAGATGGCTTTTAATGGGCGTTGTAAGTTAGCAACTTGGTGTTCTTTTCACCTACGATTGTCACAATATCTAGCCTGAGTTGTTCATATTTTGACCTATTCAATGGAGTGGAAACCACAGATATGGAATTTGCTACCAAATCATCCTCCTCATAAGCAAACCCGTAACCAACCGTAACACACTCTATGAACCCAAATCTACTTGGTTCCTATATCACTGAACACAGAATCGAGGTGATTCTTCATACCATTTGTAATTTTTACACAGTTACCAAACAAAAGCCACAAAATGCTTGTTTGTTACAGGCATTCTGTAGTGCAGACGGCGGTGTAACTCTGAAGATGCAATGGACAAGACTGTCCCTTTTCTACTCCGTGGTGATTGTTCATCAAACCGTTATTCACAGCGCCTAAGTAAATTTATACTTACCTCTAGATACTAGCTCTCAATGGGGACCAGATTATATGGTCTTTCTTTCAGCTTTCGCCGTAAATTTTGCTCCCTACACTTTGCTCCGTTAACTGTGGATGATAAGATTTTTTGAGGGGAGAGGGCCAACCAGCATTACTTCCGGTTGCCTGCTATCCACCTTGAACTTTTCGCCTGATCTTGGTCCACATTAGTTTCATCCATCATTAACACTGATGAGCTAATATCTGCTATCAGGTGAGACATGCGAGATTCATTGAGGGAGGAAACAGCTCCGGTTAAAGAAACATTAATAGGTGCTCCGTATTACTGCGTTCCCAACCTGTAGAACGGGTAAACTGGCATAACTGAGGAATCTATAATGCTCATTTTTGCCTTTCTTTGGAGGAATAATTTTCTATAAAGTGCAGCACCCAGAAAATCCCTACCGGAATTGGTTCCTTAAAGCATACTTTGGGAGATATAACCTCGCAAAAGAAACGGTTCTGTTTCTTTCTGGGGATAGCGTCTGTTCAGAGAGAAAATATGTTTAGGATCTTACTTCCCTGCAAATAAAAATAACCTGCTTGACCTAAGATAATGATCGTCTAGACCGAACCGTAGACATTTCCCATAAAAACAGAAGAATCAACATTTGAACCGAGGTCTGTGGATGTCCTGACTAATATTTCGAACTCACTTTAGCGGATTATCCGATCCCAAACTACTGCTCCCGAATAATCAACACCTCGTTAACTTTTAGCTTCATTTTCCGCGTTTCAATTCATGCGTGTGTCAACATTTTCAAATAACTTAGATACTCCTAAAAACCAGAAAAAAGCTTTTTAGTACAACATCGTCAGGACCACAGTTTGTTCCACCTATTATAAGTCAGTACTAAAAGCAGTTCATAACTTCTCTATTAAACAGCTGATTTACTGGGGTTTTGTTTAACTTATCATGTATTTCACATAACGTCTTCGAGCATCTGTCAAATTTGGTATTTTTTCTCACTGTCATCGCACTACTCTCTCAATGACCAACAACATTAGAGTGCACCCTTACAGAAGAAAAGGGATAACTAGATAGGCTGTTCCTGAGTTTCAACTGTCCAATTGGATTTTTCCGATGACTGACCAATCACCGTTCAGTACATTTCGGGCGATGCGAAAATATGGTTCTAATAAGAAATACAATTGTATCCCTTTGAGAATTTGTGGTACTTACTTCCTCGGATGTAACAACTACTCCGCAGTCTTGTGGAAGCAACAAGTCATTGTATCTGAAACGGAGTGGCTATTCTGGTATGTTGTCACAAAACGTGACTTATTTCGACATACGTAGGGGGTTTCTTTTGTTTAAGGTGCAACCACGATGTAAACAAAGATGTTTTTTCGTAATGCTCATCATCATCATCATCGGCAGCATGACATCAGCGTTTAACAACGATGCTTCACTGCCGTAACACTATTTCCTAAGTATTCTTGTTATCAGTATGGAGTGCCAAAGATAAGGCGAGGATTCTGTTGCCTGACCGTACGTAGTCAAAAGATTGTGGTCAAAGGCGCCATTTGGTAAATCGGATTTTCCAGTGTTACAGAAATCATTCGATATGATCCATATGACAGCCAGTTCTTGATTGACCAAACTATCGGTGAAGTAGGCGCTCTCGAAATCCTGAAGTTAGGAAAGCAACCAATGTTAGAAAGCTGCATTCGCTTGCGCGAGTCCAGGTAAATAAAGAGGATTGCATCGGCTTCAACTGTGTCCATGGGTCGGTATCTGAAAACGTGTTGATACCTAGTACGGTGTTATGAGTAGTTCAAAGGTATAGCCTGAGTTTGACCCTGTAGTTCCAATTGACTGCGTGCTTTAGAAAAACCACTGAATATTGTGTTACATTTTTTGATGATCGCGTCGACAAATTTTCACTTGAACTTTCAGAATACTGCCTTACTTGGGTGCAACAGTTATTTAAAGTTTTGGTAGGTCCGTCCTTCTTTTTCAGTTATAAGAAAGATGTTAATGGTCAAGATTATGACTGTCAAAATAGCTTTATTGGGTATAAAAGATCATTTATATATTATGGTCAACATTTATCCCCAAAGACATGCACAACAAATGTAGTTCAGTCTTGCTAAAATGTTTCCATAGTGTCCTCACGAAATATGTTATCTTGTGGACATATTTCATTGCGAAGGAAATCTACTCTGAAAATCATGCAAGAACTAAAACGAATCATAGTATTTTCGTTTTGGAGTGACATTTTTATTAGGCATGAAACCAATCCACTCAAAGAATCAATCAGCTATTCTTTGCGTCAAACTGAAGACCTAAATAGATTATCCGACTTTGTTTAGTAAACAAACCCTACCAGATGATCAACATAAATTTGGCTGAAACATATAGGTGAGCAAATTTACGGTCTCTGTACATAGATATATATAGCCTGTTTCGCCATGCCTACTCTATAGCATTTTTCGCAATCCCCCACAGTGACCATCACATTCACAGTTCACCACGCAGATTATTAGTTTCGATTTTTATCATAGCGGTTACGATAAGCTCGGCAAATTAGAACAATGCATTCTATGATGTGTAGGAAAAATTTTGGCTGCTTTTATTATCCAAAAACCCGATAGCTCCAAGGGATCTGCATGTTGCTTTTAGATTTTCCTGTTGGTAAACTTTTGGGAAGTAAACAAAATTATCTTGCATTTCCGTTCCGTTACAAACGGGTGTTTTATAGTAAAACTTGGTCCTACTTAAATACAAAATTTTTTATTTGAATGGGGCGAATTGCTAAAACACGTCTGTTGTGATAACTTTAGGCTATTCACCTCCACAGCTAAATGACCGTGAATGCTGAATTTGCCAGCCGCACATTACCAACATATCATCAGTGCAAACAAACAGGATACGGTGACATCACAATATAAATGGCAGGTGGGAAACATACTTTAAGAACACACACACCAGATGTATAAAGTAATCGGCAGCTGCTTGCGGGAGTCTTTTAAGACTGATATCATGTGGTATATTTATTCGGGAAAGTCATTGGGTATGTCGGACTTCGGGTCCCAGGAAGGGAGCATCACCAAACCTATTCAAGTGAACGATCTATTTCACGGTGAAGTCCAAGCCACATGTGCTAAATGGCTTGGCATAATTCATCCCAACCAGTCCACTAGGAGACGTCTGATTGACGATATTACTGCAACCACTTCTAAGGGAAATCATTCCCACCTGTTTGGAGTATAGTTCGAGATGAGGCACTTACGACGGAAGTGCCGTTACACTGATTTGTCACCGTGTCAAAAAAACATTTGTCTGTTGCTAAACAATACGAAATATCACTAGAACGCTTTTAAGGCATAGAATGCCTTGGACGACGACAACGGGATACGACGGGGCTTTGCGTCATTTTCATAAATATTGAAGTATCTCACTTAGACCAAACAGTGCAGTTGCTCCCAATGAAAATGTTAATCTTCAACCAGCCCGCAGTGGCTGTCAATCCGACTGAGGATTCAGTATTTTTTTCCAGCTGTTTTTATTGTTAGCTTTAGATCAGTTCAATTCTTTCGAATTCGACATAAGGTGTAGAAACAACTGGCACGTGGAGGGTTTATAGACCGAATGTCGATTAACTTGCCTCCACCTCATACAGAACTTCCACAAATGGAGGTTGCTCACTTTCATGCCAAATAATAAACCACTGCTCCAAGAACTTATACATGAGGCAGCATTTCTCATGACAAAAACCTACCTACCGTTGACGAAAACGGTTTAGGATGACGTCGTTCCGTAGCTGGAGAAAAATCGACGGAACCGCTTGTCATACATTTGAGTAAATCACTGGAGACGGTTGCCGCTATAATGAATTATGCAACGTGCGCTTATGTCACTTTAGCCCACACGCGAGTTACTGGCACGCTTATTCGTCGGAAACAAATAAGTGACACTAAATAGCATCTAGTCTGGTTAGTAGTGCATTGTGTCATATTGACTGCGCCAATTATTGTGCGCATTGTATGCAAGGTTATGTGCATTAGTTCGGATAAAATGAACTTCGTTCTATCGCTTTTAATATCTATTTTCCAACTGTTTTTATCACCAAAAATAAGATAGACAAATCATCCAGCCAGGGCTTGTCGCTCACTTCAACTGTGGAAGAAATTACTCAATCACAAAGCTGTTCTGCATTCAGCCTGAGATTTGCTTTCACATAATTTATTGGCTTATTCGTTTTTGACATACCTGTTGTGGTTGCTACAAGATATTGTCCGTTGGCCTCACCAATTAACCACAAAGCCTAAATATCCTTGCATAAGAACTTACGTTCCTACTGTTTACAGAAAATGCCTACGCCACGACTGACGAATGACTTCGAACTGCCGATTAAATCCGGGTTGTATATCAAAACTTATCCCGCAACAAATGAAAGACTGATATTCGAATGCCTTAACAATTATGAAGGATCACTGAGAGCGCGGAATATCAGCATCATTAAATGTGGCTCTTGTTTTGGCCTTGCCTATCTATAATTAGCAAAAAGATAAACAGTTCCTCCCACTGTATGGGGGTCGACATTTCCACGTATTCTGAGGTTAGCCCGAAAGCATATACTTCCTCTGTTTACGGTTCAAAACCACCAAATATTTGGTTGCCGTAGAAAGGTAACTGAATTTGCAGAGCTCTACTTAGTATTCTATAAAATCCCTGTTCATCTGGTCGTTTGTCTAGTTGTAGTCGGCGTTTATAAGTTTGCCTGCTGCACCATCGGATAACCTGCTCAACTCGTATGTGAATTGGTAAGCACTTCATCCACTTTCCAGGAACAAAGCAGTGAAAAGATTTTTTGCTGCTTATGTGGCCCATCCAATTGCCATTCATTAGTGAATGGAAATTCCTCAAGACAGTGCCCCAACTCTATCTGTTTGCTTACAAACAGTTCACCCACAAGAAGAGCAGAAAAGTGACCCACTTGGTTACACCAGAAGCCGGAAGGATATTTTGTAAGCTACTGATGGAAGTGGAGTGAAATTTCATCTACTTTGGAGGACATTATCGTCAATAGGAAGCGCAGAGGTAGCAACAAATTGCATCATTTACAAAAAGCTTCTTTGTAAATATTTGCCATCCTCGAATTGAGGAGAAAATTCTGCATGCCTTACAATGAGCATTCGCATTAATTTCGTTTGAATATCTCTCTTCCTTCCCTGACACTGGCTTTGATTAGTCGATAGCAAAGCGTGGAGTCATCAAGGTTTAGTTTGGCCCATAATAGAACTCACTAGCAGCATGTATCCTTTGCCACAACAGGAGTTGGCCTTCATCCAACTGACCTGCAAGGCGGATATGCTATGAGCTTCTTAAAAGAACGTATTGGACACACCCAAATTAATTCGTCTGAACAACCAAAATGTTCACGTTTGAGAGGCGCAGCAGGTTTGTCCTATTAAACGACACACTAATAACCATGCTGGCTGTATTAATCGGATGACCAGCCTGTCAAGCCACCTCAAGCAGGTAGCGCCACAGACGAGTTAAAATTTCAAGAAAATATTCGCCCAGGTGTGAGTACTTTTGGGATTTCTAGGGTTTGTATTCACCACATTCTCGTACGAACAGTTCTCTTGTCTCAAAATGATGACTCACATTTGATGTATCTGTCTGCATCATGAAGCAACGAAATCCTAGGGCCGGAAATTGCCGTTCTCTCTTACATACCCATTATCCTCGCCAGCAATAATCCGCTGATTTTTGTTTCTTCGTTTGGTGAAAAAGTTTGACACTGAACATAGACAGACGAATATATCACAAATAAAATAAATCCGTCTCCGCTTCATATGTGGAGAAATGAATAAGACGATAAAAGGCTTATCTTGTGTTTGGGTGATGATAACACGGCGCACATTAGGGTCCTCAGTGTGACCGCTTAATCCAAGTAGGAATCTGGATGGAACCCAAGTGAGGGAACCATTTGAGTTTCTATTAAATTAAAAGCCAAACCGTAGTCCGATGTTGCGCCAGCCGGATTGTCCCCTTCAGTTACTGAGACTAGCGATCTCCAAAACATATATATATCTATATATGTATATTTATATATATGACAAATTTTGTTTTATGGTAAACCTGACAAATATTATCAAGAATATGGTTTAAAACTCCATCAGAGGACAATCAGTATAATAGCTTTCAATAGGTATGTTTTTCTCAGTGTGCCAAGAATGGATTGCAATGAAATAAGACTAATGAAATCTGTCATTTAGGATGCTCTTCACAATGTAATAGGTAGCAGACAGCGCCAGAAGATTTTGGAAAATGCAGGATTTCGATACGGTTGCTGTACTATCTAAACTTCTGTAATTTTGAAAAGTCAGTGAGACGAGGATACGATGTGAACAGTCAACGAGATAGAGGGTCATGGACGTCCAGTTTGATTCTTAGAGTTGCCTTACAACAGGATAAAAAATTTGCTGCGCGAAGAGTCATGTTTCCGGGACAATACCATGAGGAAAAAACCCATCACAGGTATTTTGTGGATAATGTGACAGAAGAACATGCACTCTGGTCCCTGGTCTACACGATAAAAAGTTGATAGGTATAGGTGTTTTATATTTGATAGCATAAATATTAGTATTGTCTGAGAGAAATGCCAATGTACGGTAAGGAACCAACCATATTCACCTGACAAGACGACTCCGTGTTATTGATTTCGAACAGGAGAGTGATCGACGGCAGGCATTAAATTATATGTTGCCTAATCGCACCAGATTTGACATAGAAATCAAATTTTGAGGTCATAATTCCATTTACACATTAACCAAAAGATAAGAGCACGAAATTGAATTGCTGGCCACCGACTTGCCGCAAAAGTACCCTGCTGATTGCTTTACTGAGGTCGTCCGCTTCCCAAAAGTCACATGTGCTTGAAATGCACAGCTGATCGGTCACATTTCTCCAAAATAAACGGCTAAAATACGTCAGTTAGCGGGATTTCGACGGTTCAAGTACGTTTCCCGTTGTTTCTATTCGTTCGCTGTACGTATGCCTTGACCTCTCATGCCAAGGTTCACCAATCCCCATTCTATATGTGAACATGAGTTTCCTTGGATTCCGATGTGTTCCTGTTTGTATCTGTTTTCTCGGGAAGCAAAAAGCACGAGTTAAATTTCTAGGGAATCACACAAAATAGATCAATGTAGGTGGGGTTCATGGATAAAATTGCACCGTATTGTATAATTTAATTGATAGATCCTTGAATACTATCAAAAACAGTATTCCGTCTAATTAAAATAGTTCAACCAGTCTGGTATTGTATGTTCCCAGTGGGAGATCCAGCCACTTAAGCAACACTAAGCAAGGAACTGTTGGTAGATACCTAATCCACAACGTATGCGACGAACAGACTTGTGGCTCAGAGCCCACACGTATAGCAACTGGTGCTAGCCAGAAATCAGATTGGTTTGTACACCCATGGTCAGGGAATGTTACACCTAGTACGGTTTATTTGGTCGAACTTTCTAGACTAATAAACAGATGGTTTATCTACATAGACCAGAAATACACATAACCAACACAAGATACAAGGGAGCAGGATACTATACCGTTTGGCACAATATAATCCAATGCTTACAAAATAAAAGGAAGTTGTCAATGGGAAACAAATAGATAACCTTTCAGCCCAGATGGTCCATTCCTCGACAATGGACTAGGCAAAATAGCGACCCACAAGCAACTCAAGTGAACCGATGTTGCTGCATCGTTCTGTAATTTATAGGATAGTAAATCTCCACCGAACAACATTGTCATTTTCTTGCATAAGCACTGCAAAGAACTTTAATAAGTTCTATATATGACATCGTATTATGTGACTCTTTTTGCCTTTTATCCAAATTCACCAGATATGGCTCGTGATTAGTGCACTCTTCTACGGCACGATAGTTTTTCCATCTTACACTGGAACTTAACTCTCTAGAACTCATCCAATGAACGACTAATGCTACAGGTTATAAGTATCAAACCCCGCAGTTTTCATGCACACACGTATATATGTATATGATGGGACGCTATTGGATTCTGAAACTGTTTTGTCCCAAACTCAGCAATATGCAAGTCCGGTCACTGCACCAGCCTTCTATTGAAAGCCTGACAATCACTTAAACAGTCCAACCAGATTTCATGTATCTAAGCAAAGACAAAGCTCTCTAGTAAGCCGTGGCTGGAAGGTATCACGTTCAAAATCCAATCGGAGGTTCTTTGCTAGACATATCTCAGCTGGGCACTGGTGTTGACTTCAGTAAGAAGTAGATAGCTGAAAAGCATAGAATGATTTTGATTGTCGGATGAGACACTGGTCTTAAGTGTCAGCATCTTCCTCAAGTGCATGGTTGAATTACTCAAAGAACCGGTTAAGATTAGGTCAGTTGACGTAAAATGAATGTTTTAATGATGGCTAATGCCACCTCTTGTAAAAACCAAAAACGCAAATATAAATGTTCAGTAAAACAATGCTTCACAGACGAATGTTGGAATTTTATGTAGAGGGTTAAGTATTTGACTAGGAGCGTACTACTGGTGATACTGAAAAAGAATTGATTCCACTTACATGACAAATTTCCTATGTGCCGTCCAACCAATCAGAAGGCCAACTATTTGTATATTAGAACAATACAGCCTGTAATTATTCGATTGATTGTGGCTGTATAAACCTTCAGAAAACTCCAGATCAGCTTGCCATTTCTCGGGGACATAATTCTTCATTGAAAGAAATCCAAATAGATAACGCGTGGTTAAAAAAATCCTAATCCCTACAGATGAAACATGTATACTAAACAGTACTTGGAAACAGTGTTTAAAAACACCATAAACGAGAGATTCAGCTGGGTTCCAGATGAGTCTCTCGCAAAACCAAATTTGTTTGCGAATGAGTGTGTTTCGCTCATTTCGTGCAATTTAGTTTCAATTAGAACCTAAGGTTGACGGAAACCCGGGGACTGCGCCTCCCTGATGAGCTTCAAGAAGAGCAAAACCGGTCATGGGCTGTCGAAGAATTTTCAGCAACCTTATGAGTAGTGCATTACGTATATATGTATGTATGTATCGCGATATCTCGAATATGGTGCCAATAAAAACATGAGGCGGCCTAGTGCAGCACATTCAGTTGCCTGGAAACATCATAAACAAGAGATTCAGCTGGGTTTCAGGTGAGTCTCTCGCAAAACCAAATTTGTTTGCAAATGAGTGTATTTTGCTAAACAGTACTTGGTATTTTAGAAAAACGGCATAAGTTCAATCGCATCTATCCAAGTATATTAGTTCTACCAGGAAAATCAAGGTCGCCTTAACATGGACACGTGATTAGTATAGATCAGTGAGCCACTTTTGAGTTTGTTCTGAACTTTTGACTCAGGAAAGCTTGAAACACTGCAATGACTGTGTTCCATTGAAAAACACAACACTCACTTCAGCACAGTTTTTTAGCGTATTCTTGCAATAGTGTATAGAATAACTGCTTGCGTTTGGTGCTATGCATCAAATCCAGTTTGGACAGGCGCTCAAACGCAGCAGCCGGATATGTCATTGCAGGAATAATAGTTGTCTCGTGTATTAGACAAAGTAGATCGGTACACTGTGCACCAGCAGTCCCTCTTCATTTGCACACCGACAGTTCCTATGAAAGATTGTTATTAGTCCTTTCGTTGGTTTCCGGCTCAAGAGTTAGACGGTTGGTTAATTTATCCAAATTTTTCATGACAAATAAGTTTTCGTTCCATCAAGAAAGGCAAGATTTATGATTGTTCAAGTTTTGTCCTCTGACAATCAGAACGGCACTACACTGTCAGACAATTTTGGTTGTCTTGTATACTGTGCTAATCTCACCCCGTGTGACTTACTTAAGGGGAGGAGAGAATGACAATTTTTTTCATTCAACTTATTAGGAACTGTATACCCCAAATCTTTCATGCATTTTAGGAACCTACATTTTCCTCGACAGAGCAGTATTAATCAAGTTTGCTCAGAAACAACAATTTAGAGTTAGTCTTAACGTATCGACCCTCATTCGGTCTGGCTTCAGACAAATACCAGCCTTCTGAGTGTTAATATCAACTTCCCACTTCTTAATTGCGTGAACATTTTTGCATTAGAAATGCCACTTGGAAAGAGCTTAATTTGTCTTTAAAGAGGAAAAGGATATCCAATGTTTCACTGTCACGAATGTGCGCGTGTTTTGGATCGCCAAATGCATGTTTTTGTCACTCAAACGAAACTCACTGGAGAATAACGTTTGTTTTGCATTTATCAAAAGAATGAGGTTTCCTGATTTTCTTGTATCATCGAATAAACAGTTCCGCTTCAAATTGTTACTAGGCTTTCTGCTCCCTTAAGACAAACATAAATGGCTGGTAATGGTTTGATTAGTCCCAACACATTGAGACTGATGCAACTAGCAAGAGGAAAAACACCATAGCGATAGGATTTCATGTGAAGACATGGCGCAATTTTTTTGGGTATTGGCGCACATTTCTAAAGGAAACAGGGCACGAAAGTCGACAGAACTCTAAGGATGACTAGATACAGAGTTGACGTTTTCCAAAGGAATTTCGACCTGTGAAATGAATCTCAGAGTTCTATACAACCCCCGGGAACATTTTAGCTGAGCGTTAAACCCTCTATAAATGCCTCTCAGTGCCAGTGCAGCGCATTGTTGAGGGTAACAAGCTACGAGCTCGAAAGGCCGACTAACAGACTGATTAGTCGACAAACACAAGCAAGGCAGATAATGCATTCTGGTTAAGAACTTTTCAAATACGTTTTAGGTTTGTACAAGACTCCACAAGTTTGCAAATGCTGACACTCTATTAAACAAAATTACCAGCCATTTCAAACGCTCGTGGAGCAACTCGCTCTAGAAGTCTTGATTGACAGGTCAGTCAAGGGAAACGTACAGCACAGGACTCCGTACAAGGACTCATAAAAACTGGTAATTTCTTTTTTAATTACGCACGTGATCGTCCGTTAAGACAGGATATTGTCAACGCATTCAGTTTGCATCAAAAGAGGTAGTTATAATCACCATGGTTCAACAAACCGAAATGATCGCTTAAGCCAAAAGCAGAACTATTCGGTGGGGAATGATAAGCACACAAAACGTACAATATAATGAAGGCTAACATGTCACAACACTGGTTTCAGTTACTGTTCCCGTTGTCAAAAACCATCGATCACGGTGTGCTATATTTTCTGGAGCTTCGAAACTTCTGTGGAATCTGCCAAACTGAGAGGAGACTAATTTCTCATGAGCTATTTTCAGGCATAGGTTGATTTAAACCTTCCCAAAAACCATTCTCTACATTCAATGTCATGAGGTGAATATTATGCAACCCACAAAAGGTTCTCTTAAGTCACAGCTTTTGACATTTTTCCTAGAAATAACTTTCGTGTGTCTATAAATATGCTGGTTCGGACACCAGTTTTCTCGGAGGGAAATCACTATTAGGTCCGGTCACCTGAATGAAGCTGCTGACCTTACAAGTGGCACGAGGTACTATTTTTGTTGCTTGATGACTAGCGCAGATGTGGAAGCTTTACTGACCGGTCAGCATAGGTTTCGTGAAGACATTTTATCTTTTCCGTCATTCAACTGTGTCGATAAACTATGTATGTGAAGTGTGAACTGTATATAATTTAGCGGGGAATGCGCAAAACACATAACGTCTCTTAATTTGAAGCGTGTTTTTTCAGCATTTCATATTCGATCATTTACTTAGCAGTAGGAAAAAAAATTTCAGCAGTAAACCGCTTCTCCGTGCTCTGAATTTACCGCTCTAATGCAGCGCCTTCATCCATCATATCCTATTTGGACGTTCTAATTACAAATAAACTGCTAACTTGTTACCGAGGCAAATAAGCATGTGACTTAGCATTGTTCTGTGATGCATGGCAATCATCTGCTCTCAGAACGCAATATATCAGGAAGACTACTTGTATAAGGAGGAAAGCACTTTGCCTCGGAGTTGCTTATTAGGATAGGTCAGATAGATTCCCAAAGCTACAAGTGGTCGTATAAACCTCCGTGTGTATACAACGCAAAACGTTGCTTTAAAATAAGCAAACGGAACGCTAATTCTTCAGTAGATTGCCCTCTTCTCATTCCACAAAATTTGTTTTCGTTTCCTGAACTTCTGACTTGATTTATGTTTTCTTTCCAGTATAAATACGACGGTTTTGCTGACATCCCTCTGTCAACTGATTTCGTCCATTTGACAAGACACATTTACTCCTGTTAAAGCGTGGGGCCAATAAATAATGTCCTGACTGGCAGCATGTTGACAACGCAACGGGGTTCCTACAACACTGGCGTTTGACGGTTGAGCAGAGCAGCAACATAGATGCAAACTTCTCTCTACGTAACAATTATCAATAACCAGACAAAATGTTGTTCCTTTTCACACTGTACAAGAAAACCTTTGGCTTGCCCGTATCCCTGATGGTCTAGTTTTAACGCGCGGTGAATTTGTACATCCCGTATGTTAGTACAAAAACTGACCAGTAAGCCGGCGGAAAATTCAGATCATTTGCACTTTGAAACTTTAATAAAATATCCAGTTTTACGAAGACCTTGTAATGCCTATAACAGCATGTCGTTGAGGGCATGAGATGCATCTACGAGGAAGCCAAGAAAGCAGTAGCTAACGACTCATCCATTTTTAACTTATCAGTTTCTGTAGGGGTGATACTTGTCATAGTACCTTGTAAATTCGGATTTGAAGATGCCATTAATTGAAAAATCTGCTCCGGTTTACAGCAACGAAAACAAAGCGTGGGCACCTACCTTTCAACATATTGAATTCTAACCCACTGGTAGTTTGAGAACGTTGTAAAACGTGGGTGGCAGCAAACAGATTTAGGCTTGCAATTTTTATCCAAAAATTGCTCCGCACCGCGACTTAACGAGTTAATTTCATGTCCGAGTTTCCCATTCGAAATATAAAAATCTGACTATTATAAAGAAGGCAAATTAATAAGGTCCTAGTGAACAAACTGATCACACAGAATGCACATCAGAAAGGCCGTTCCGTTGTTAAAAAACGGTGCATAGAGCATTTTGATAATCACTTTTAAGAATCCAATGGTGTCACGCTGCTCACAGCTCCTTGAATCAAACGGGCGATTAGGTTCGCAGTAGCTGTAAGTAACGGGTGTATGTGCTCACCAATGAACGTTTGAACCATTTTGTTCACCTTACAACCCTCGTTTATCTGGTTTTTCGCAATGATATCCAACCTTTCCAGCCAAACTTCTGCACACACCTTGGAAGATGCACAGATGCACCCTGGATTAGGTCTATAAAATGCGGTTGAACACAATGGGTAATTAGTGGTCGTACCCAGGCACTGGTCCATTTCTAATAGCAAATAATTTATTCCAAAGTAAGGCTGGGACACGCAAGCATACATATTTAATTCAGCATGCCAAATCTGGTTTACAACAAAACAACAAAGGTTGAGGCATATGTCCAAGTAATGTTGAGGCTTTGGTCCACAAATTTTTGTAATACTCACGTGAAGTGAAAAGACGCATAGACCCATCATTTCTACTTGGTCCAGGAACATGAGGATTGAGAAATCCGTAAGTTTATGCAACTTATTGATTTGTTTCCGACATGAAGCTCAAAGCGCTGGATCGTGCCTAAGTTTGCATACTAATCAAACTGCAGGAAATCAGAACTGTCCAGAAAAGGACTCGAGATTCATTCTGCTGAATTACAGCAGCCCGTTGACCAAACCGCGACTGAATTCTTGCACACACACGATAATTTTTTCGGTATTTTTCCAAACCATTGAGGCTAATCAAAGTGGGTTTTTCCTCTTCTTATCAGCGTTAGTTTTACTGTGTTGGTATCGGTCCATTCTGCCGACAGCCTATATAATGTGGCAAAATGTTCAAGACTCCTTATACGAGAGAAGCTTTAGGTGTTGGTCGTTCCAGGTCCGTTTGGGGGTGAATACCTTCCTGAAAACCTACACAAGACAACAGGAGCGAAGGTAGCTCCAGAAACAACACACCGCATTGTGGTCTGACGTCCACCTGACTGTCACCAGAATCCTGCTAATACTACTGTAGCCATCACTGCATTATTTTATTACACACTTGGTTGTTGTGATCATGGCGTGGTTAGCTTCAAAAGATACCACTTTCGAAACACTAAGCAATGATGTTCCCGAAATTCGACTGCTCACAACAGATCAGTGTTTACCAAGCTTCCAGTAGTCATGGGTTTGTGGTACCGGAAGACGCTTTAAGCATAGAATTATTTTCATTTTGTTAATCATTCGATTTTGACTAGCTGGCGCAACATTTAGTCGTTACGTCGAGTCTTGAGGGTACATCTTATTGATTCACTTTTGTCAGTTTTAATTTCGTATATTACTTTTTGCCTAATTTTCGGGTCATACATTTTGGGTGAGTTGAGCTACCACAAGCTACCACCTGTACCAGGAAACACTAAAAACGGAATTTGTGTACATATGTAAATATACGCGCATATATATATATATATATATATATATATGTACATATGAGTTTGTTTATGGAGAAAGGGTCACCGATTACCGAAAGGAGTAGTCGTGATATTAGACTGGTGATTTCTCTTGTAAGGCTCAGTGTTGTCGGAGAAGACCTGTGATTGTCATTTAACAATATTACGTAGTTTGTAAAATCAAACGGCAATCCAGTGATGTTAAAAATCCATGTATATTGTACTGGTTCACGTTAAAACATGCTACTCGTGTTTACTGATGAAAACTATCAAGCCCTTCACGTCGTTACTTCGAAGACCGTCGCCAGTTTGTCCGAAATCTTCCATTGGTTGCCGTTTATGGCAGGTTGGACAGTGGTTCCCCTAAAAATCAGGATGTCCACTGCCTCTGTCTGAAACCGCTGCGCTGCTTGACACACTACATTCAAAGCAGATGGGTATGACCATCCATTTGCCTTCGTTAGTGGATATCAGTAACAGTGAAAGAGGACAGAGGTTTCCGAAGAAAGACCCATTATCCACACGACGGTCTGAACCTTTTTTATGAAGGCGTCGCCTCTGGTTGTGCGAAAGAATAGATAAGCCAATGGGGCGATTTTCTGTGAGGGACACGACAGCTTGAGGTTGGCATTGTAACTATGGCCCGAATAAAAGCAGATATTTGGCTAAATAAAAACTGAAATGGATTAATTTGCTAACCTTGTTTCACCTTCAGTTCAGCTTAGTGAACTTGGCTTGATATCTGCCACATGATATGTTCTTTTGGCAACTGACAATGTGGCTAAATTTAGCTCGTGAATTTCTAAGGTTTCAGGTAACCCGTTATCTATTACCAATCTCATATTTAGAGGTGATAACTAGACAACACATCTTATAGCGGACACATGTTTCCTGACGTACGGATTATTCAGTTCATCTCCGGTAGAATACATGTGGCTTGCGAGAGAAAATTAGCTTGTTCTGGTTCATGGGCAGACAGCCCAAAGTTGAAGCTCAACGCACTCTATCACAGTTTTGCCGCAATCCATTTTCGGACTTCTCTTTGTTTGTGTGATCTGAAGATGAGAGTTTTGAAGGGCTTAGTTTGTCTGAATTTATTCACGCACTTATTTTTCAGTTTTACGGGATCAATAAACGGTAGCTATGCAGATTTGTCGCGGACTGTCTCGTGCCATGTCATGCCATAAGTTGGATATAACCTGCATATCGAGAATGTTTTTGGATAGCTTATATCTTCCTTTAGCTAAGGTTTACACATTCACTGAAAGATTATCAAAAGGAACGGTTTATTAACTTTCTTTGATGACATTTTTTCAACTTTGTCTCCTGCAACTCCTTGGGGTATGCGTTAAAGCAGCTTGACCATTTATTTCTCTCACTCAAATAAACCTGCGCAATGAAAAGACGCTAAGACGTATGAGTTGAAGTTGAGCTGCCTCGATGATTTGATTGTCCCTTCAGTTCCATTAGCTGGAGGAAACGGGAGTTTGGTATTTTCTACGCAGCATCATACTGACCAACACGGCTCATATCGGTTAGACCTCAGCTTGACAATAAAGTATTTAGCACTTACTATTCGTTTTTTAATGAAAAAACCTGATAAGACTAAAATGATTATACACAAAATATTTTACCATAAGCAACATTTCGAGTCTCATATCTTTGGAAATATAGATGTGGGACCAAAGTCATTTTCAGCCATATGAGCTCACTTGTAAAGTAACATTGATACAAGCTGACACAAACACAAATAAGTAGACAGTCTTGGATTACACGTAACCCGACAAAAGTTCAGCCAGTGTTAGGGAACGAATTTCCGGCTTTTTTTGGTATGTCACCACCAAAGTTGACCAGACGTGAACAGTGGCGGAAAACCGTGGTAATGTCAACCAAGCGTAGAATATTTTGCCAAGAAGTTGACGAGATATTGGTACCTTTTCATGGTATCAGCACTCGCACCGTCGTGATAGCAGTTCCAGAATGTGAACAAGTGGGAGAATCCCGAGGTAGTTGGTCAATTATTCCTGCATGTGACGCGGTCAGAACATGAAACAAAAACATGGATGACAATACGGCGGCCATGTTGTTTATGTGCACTGACCTACGACGCTTCGGGTGTCGAACACTTAAGATGCTACTATGGCACAGACAAACCTGAGGGAACAATCAAACTACAAGAATAAAGCTGTTGTTTGTGTGGCTCGTGCGGCCGGTCCTGTTAATAGGGCCAGACAACCAATCTGACTGCGACAACTCCGAGGGTGCAAATGGTAGCTGCGCCAAAAGTGTGGGTAGACAATTGGGGTTGCTAAATCGACTCCCCAAAATGCCAACTGAATGCACTGGAGGCTAATCTGTTGAAATATACGCTCAGTAACTCCATGTGGGACTGGCCATCCTGTTTGACTTCAACGTAATGTTTATCATCAACAATGATCTATACGAACAACAGGGAATTCCTACACCAGTTCCAACCAGGCTATGGGAGAGACTCGAAGTGTCCCTGCATGATGACTTGGAAAACTGTAGCGAATCGAACAATGGTTTGGTTGCTCATGCTGTTGGCTATTTTGCATTTGTTTCCTAGAAATATTATCTTGGATCCATTGGCACACATCATGCCGTATTGTGCGGAAAAGCTTGAAACGATCGGGACTTCTGGTGCACTCTGGTCCCATGAAGAGTTTCATTCAATTTCACACCTGATTGACATATTAGTTCCTTTTTTATTATGCAAGCCACTTATCCGCTAGGCTAATATTATCCCTATCGGTTTGGTGTCAGCGACAAAATCGGGTTACTTGTGCTTTAACGGCAAGGACTGGTGGTCATCTAATGATTATGAATAAACGGTTGGCCAGACATTATACCACCTGGTTTGACCTAGTCCTGGATCAATGTGTGGGAATTCTGGAGCCTGATACTGCGAGTTTATCAGCCTGTGCCCATTAACAGACCTTTGATCGAGAGTTCATTCGATGTCACTGAAGCAAGCCCTACGACACCTAGATTTCCACACATCTAGGATGTTTAAAAAATTAGAAACCTTGTGCACCGACATTGCCGTTAGAAGGACCAGCACGTGCCGCTCAACCGAAAGCAGATTACCCGGGCTAAGTGTGCCACAATTTAAACCTTACGCTGCCAGAGGGAGAAAGACGCAGCTCCTGTTATGCTATAGGGATTATGGAAGAATCTGCACAAGAGCAACTGGGGCTTACCATCTGACACTGATCAACAGTGTACTTTCCTTCAAAACCAGTGATCAACCGGTCAAGTGCTGCAATCCGATATTTGCTGCACCTAAGCGATTAGGGAGGAGGAAGTTGCCACAAGATCCCCTGGATGGTCTATATTCATCAGGTTTACTGACACCCGAAATGTGTCGCGAGTTCAAGACGAATGTCTTTTCAGATTGTTAGATGCTGCCGATGTTGAAGAATATAAGTGGTTCAGGTGTGCTGCTTGACTGTTGGTTTGTTGGGCGAGGTTGGCAGCTAGATTACAAATAAACATCGTCAATCAAGGTGACATCTTACGTGCTTGGGTGAGTGTTTTGATTCCTTCTCTTCCGCTTGTGTTTGTATAGTTTTTAAATAGTATCTACTAACTATAACTTGATTGGTCGGTCCCGTAATGGATTTCGTGTATGTTTCCTTCCCGATTACTCGGAACTAAATCAGACCACAGAGCAAGAAAGAAACGGACCATTCACAAAAGAGGAGCAGAACTGTCGAACTAAGGACACCCAAAGAGGCAAACAGACACAAGGAAGTGAGATCACAAAGCCTCTTAGATTCCAAAATGACAACCAAATTACACGATACCCACCCACCAACCATTAAATTTAGAGTTATCCATTACTGTCCAAATTTATGTAAGCAGAGGCAGAAGCGGAGGAATAACACACTCATTTCTCCACCGACGATGTCACCTAGATTGGCGAAGAAACGTTTTCAGCCAAACTGCTAAGCTCGTTTTTACTTAGATTAAATTGTTCACATTTATGCTCTGCCGAACTGGCTCTAAATCCAGAGGTTTCAAATCACTCTTGGCAGGTCGACTGAAACTCAGTTTCGTCTCATCCAGTCTCGCTAAGTTGTTCTAAAAACTGTTTTTTGACAGGCGAAAGAGCTCTTAAAGTTCCCTTTAATTTAGGCTAAATTTCTAAGTCAGTAGTTTTTCACAGGTCATTTTGTTGTTTACATGAGTCAACCGACACCGTGACTCAGTTGAACATCCTGTTCATTTTCGAACTCTGAGGCATTCTCAACCACCGACAACCACCGTTGAAAGAGCTCATCAGGCCCCACTGTAGCCACACCAATGGATGACTTTTGCGAGCAACTGCCTAATGGCGAGTCCAAAGCACTAACTTGCACTCCGATAATCCCGCAGTAACACCTTTAGAAGGCTGAATAACTATATCAAACAATCTGCCATTGGCCGGGTTAACCTGAAGAACACCCGCTTTACCTCTAATACTAATACCAAATAATCCTCAGATTCCAAATTCTAAGTATCAATGACAGCTGCAGGCTACAGCCTACAGAGTGCCAAGTACTACGCAAAATGGACAGTGAGCATACAGTTGTCACGATCATTATGGGCTTCACTTTTCTTATGCCAGGAGCACACCAGCATGGACGATTGTCGCTTGTGATCGCCATACCTCTATCAGATTGACAGTTTGCGTTCTCTTAAAGGTGGTTATTATCTCAACACTCGTGTTCGTGACCCTAGCCTTGCTGAGGCGAGAGAATAAACTAAATTTCATCAGTTCTCAACAACCTCCAGGGTGTGTCCCAAAGATACATGGCGTTCACTTTTTTGAGGCAGATACGCTTCTTGGTTTAAATTTTGTCCTCGCTATGTGAGCGCCAGGAAAAGTTTGCATACAAGAATTTTCCAGCATATCTCCGGGTTTCAGGACGTGAGTGAGGAGCAAACTGTTCGCATTATCTCCGCTGATGGATACTCAAGTCAGAGAAAACAAGCGCATTTCAGAAGCAAACGAGTAACTGCAACGTATATTCTGCTTCAGTGATCTATATGTAAGAGTCATTTTTCCTTCAAGATGAAGGCTTGTTGAAAGCAGCTAAAGGCTGTTCAGAATACGAACCACCACTTACAGGCCTATGCGCTTGAATAATATATCGAACGCGAAATTATCCACAACCTCACCGGTCAAAAACAACTGGAAGAATTTCTATGACAGGACTCAGTAAAATTTATGCAGTTTATAAAAAAGTGCCAGTGTACGTTAGTAGGCTACAGAAGATGGTTACAATCGTTAGGGCAACTCTAATTCTGAGCGAGTTTTCCCGTAGAACGAAATTTCCAGTGAAATTCAATGTACTCGGAAAACTGTCAATAGGAAGCGTTAAGTGCTTGGTAAATGCAGTCTGTTTCATGCACACGACGTAAAGGATCATAGGCATGAAGCAGAGTATGTTCAGAATCTCGAGTTGTATCATGGATTTAGCTTCCGGCTGACTGCAGTAAACAGTAGTGAAAGTCTTGATATTATTGGATATCGTTGTTTCTATTTGGTGCATGAAAATCAAACAAAAAGTAGCCTGTATCTGCTATTTATTTTGGACCTGGAATGTTCTCACAAAGGAACTGAGTTATATCTATAAAACTGTACACAGCATTTGTGGCTCTCTTATACTACCGTCTTTTAATGGCCGAAATGTACGGTGATCGGAACTGTCCATATTCTATTTCATTATGGTGGCCTTTTTCGTTGTTTCATGATTTACTTGCATGCATTGTGGGAACTTCCATGGTTTTGACATGTTCATCATTCCATCCGGCCAGCACTATATGAATCAGGACCGCTAGTGCTGAATGTAATACCACTGGGTGCACACAATGCTCTCTTGTGATCTATTGGGAGCTGTGACTAATTGTTCTCAGGCATGACCAACCATAGTTCATTATGCTATCACAAGCAGAATCCTTGCGGATATCACCAAATGACTGTCGTGACAAAGACGAAGTGAAACATTAATTTCAGAGGGAGCGATGTAATTGGATTATACAAGCTAATTAAACCAAGTAGCTGCTGATAACCGCGTAAGGTGTCCAGCCAACAGATTGGCAGACATGCAGGTACTCTTCCTTCCTTGTTCTAGCTGCCGTAAGAAAATGCCATTTACATGCTTTTGTCAAAAATCGCGCAATAAACTCTTGCGCTTTTGTGTCTATTTTTGTGCTACGGCTTCCCAGTTATTTCCTTGCCAACTTCACACCGCAATGCGCTGGCAATTGTTTCATTCTATCAAAATGCGGTCCAAAATATTCTCCTCTCTGATACATTTCTAAACGGCTTGTCTTACTAAGGTGCGATTCCCACTGTCAGTACTCAAACAGGCATCACCAGGACCAGTAGACCACAATACGTTTTACCGACATTTCGTAAAATTATGATAGACTTCGTAATGCCTTTGGTCACCAATAAACAGTCATGTTCAGTTATTCGTTAAACAAGCTGTTTTCGGCCTCTGTGTTGTTCTTCTTACGGAGTTGAACTGATCGTCATGATTTTTGATTTGCTTGCGGAAGACCGTCACTGGCATATTTGAGGATGTCTGCAAAGTGTCTAGGGTAAAATTTAAATGAAAATATTTAAACATAATTATTCTTCTTATGAATGGCTAGGGAAGTGTGTGCACACCAGAATAGCTGGACAAGCGTTGATTCAGTAGCGCATTTGGTACGCCTGAGTACATAACCAGACACTGCGGCAAATAATTAAATCTGGCTTCAATACAAAGAGCAAAACCAATGTGCACACATTGTGTACCTATTCCATAAAGTGGAGCTTGCTCACTAAGGCGTGGAATTTGATAAGAAAGTTTTTTTCGTCTCCAAAGCCGAACAGACGGAGAATGACGGGGCAAACGACAATGGGAATAAAATTCAAGGATGGTATTCAAATACTGTTTTGAGAATTCAAAACTAGTGTTCCGGTAATTCGGTGGGCGGGCATAAAAATGACATGAACAAAGAAAGTGAGGGAAGGTATTGGAGTTGTGCTTTGTATGATGGAAGTATCAAGCCAGAATTTTCCCACCAGATTTTAATAATCAAAATATCACTAATTACATTTAGTATGTAACTAACATGGGACAGTGACGCGTCACTGTTTTTGAAATAGTCAGTCTGTCACTTAGGAAAACTATAGCTTCTCTACGGATGCGCAAAAAATCCAGAAACAACGAACAATAAGTAAAAAACTAGCGGATATATTTTTATCATTTGCCGTCACGAATTTTTGCTACTGCTGAACCTACGCCGGTCGAGTGACCCTGGATCTAATTGTCCATCACGTCTACAGAGGTACGACCTGATATTTATTGTTACCAAATAAGAGGCTATGTTGAGGATCATTCATATATAAAACGCTATCCGTCAGACAACTGACCATGAAACCGCCAGTTTTATTGTTTAAGCCCTATTGTTCTCCAATCAGTTTGTTTGCCTCTATCCAATATTAGCTTGAGGATGAAGCTAAACCTCTTCAAGCTCCTGGTGTCTTTTATTAAAGACTGTATATTGAATCTCTACTCTGATTTCAAACAAAAGTAGAACCGTTCACGCCATGTGCACCTAGACTTCACGTTTCAAGGTTTAAAAGTTATTTTCGAAGTCCTGCCAGCCAAAGTTGAAGTTTATTTAGTGTCTCGGCGATGTCAACATCCAGAAATTTGCAGACGGTAACCGGGGAGCTGTTCATCGGCTGCAAGTCCATTACGCGACTGCACGACTAGATATTTTTGAAGTAAGGATTGGTTGCCTTAGGTTCCGGTTCTCATGAATCCAAAAGAGAACGAAAAAAATAATAGGTTATGTGTGGTCGACCTGGATGTGGTTAACACTTACACACTAACGTGGCATTTTCCTGTGATTAGCTTGGGGAAAGCACTGAATACTTTACTGCAGTATAGCTTAGTGTTATCCAGATGGTACACGCTAGGGGCCAAGTCGTCAAACCAAATCCACAAGCTACCTCTTAGACCTTAATCTTTGAAACAACCGAGGAAAGCAATTTCAAGTCCACAGTTGCTTCTGGACTAGTGTTTTTTGCATGTAAGTAGTTGCTATTAGGTCAACAGCGAATAATGCTGGTAGTTGACCGCCCGTCCATCTAAGAAAGCCATAACTCAAATGTTAGTTCCGGATATCCAGAGACGCAAACGATTAGGCACTTTAGACTGTACATTCTACCCGAGTTTTCTAGATATTACAGAACAATCGAATTTATAAATGAAATGCCTATATTCTCGTGTGAAGCTTTTTACCGTTTTTTTAAAACATTCACAGCTTTTATTACATAGTTATAAATATCTAGTGTCAAGTTTACCTTTCCTTACATGCGAAATTCCGAATATACATTCCCCATGTAATCAAAAGTTTTGTGGTAAAAACAGCAATTTGCTGGTTGTTAAAGATCCGGCAACTATTTCTTTCAGTGGTCCGACGTTCTAAACGTATGTCAAAACTACCACTTTTCTTAACTATGACAAGTCACCATGAGAATTATCACACCACCAACTGTTCATGGGGTGTTCTCGAAAATAAATTAAAATGAGGACAATTTTAAGGACTTTTCTGGAACACTTTCAACGATCTTCGGAAAAATTTGCCCGATTGTGGGCACGTGTGCCTGTCTTGTGAGGACAGACCAAACCCAAAAACGTCCTCTTCATTTCATAATCGGTCGACTCAAACATTAGTGGGAAAGTTGGAAGAAACATTCCAGAACAGTAACTGTTGCAACAACTTTCAATAGTTTCAATAAATCCCCTTATCTGTAGATGCATTTACAGACAGATAGCAACATTTTACGTTCTGATAATCTGTTGTAGAAAAAGTCAGTCTACAAAAACTTGCAAAGCGAGGAAATTAGGTTGCATGTTGGCAGTGTTTCTAGGTGTAACGGATATCTTTGAATAATTGTTACTGGGCGGATATTTCGTCTAAACTGTAGCACATCAGGCGAGATAACCTAGGTGAACAAGTGCACAACACTGTTTTCATTCCTGGGCATCTGGATTAAGGTTATTTTTGCTGTAAATGCTACAACCCAGTGCTTAAACAAACGTTCCCATGCATATGCATAATCGGCGGTATATCAGTTGTGTATTTTTTGCGCATGTTACGCCTGCATCCATGTGACAGCGAACAGGAAAACAACAAAATTAACTCTGACTCCTCAGGCGATAGTTCAAACCAAAACGGTGTTCTAATAATAAGAATAAATGGTCTTTCTGCGATAGAGTTTCAACTTTTTAAATTGGAGAAATCAGTATTTCTCTTTTGTTAATTAGTTTGTGCGTTACTCAGAATTCCTTATGGCCAGGCATCAAAAGAACCGGTAGAGCGCAGCAAATGTTACTGCTGGGGCATAGTATTGCAAATAACTTATTCGTTTGCAAAGCTGTGGAGATTGCGTAAAGAAGAAACGGAGCTGATAATGTGTCACATGAAGTCTTAAGCAAGTATGAATAGGCTTTGTAGTTCCGAAAAGACACCACCTCTATGTTTTTGCTGCAAACAGTTTCGGACGTTAGCGAAATACACCCATTTGCAAAACAATTTGGTTTTGCGGGAGACTCATGCAGAGCCCAGCTGAATCTCTCGTTTATGGTGTTTTTAAGCAACTGAATGTGCTACACAAGGCCACCTCAAGTTTCATTTGGTACGACATTCGAGATATCGCGATACATTTATAAACTTATTACACTTCTCATCAACCTTACGAGTAGTACATTACTTCTAGTTTCGTTCGTCGTTAAATTAGTGCCATATATAGGCATGAATTGTAGCAGCTAGCCACTAAGAGATCAGAGTCGTAGTATGCAACATATCTAATATTAGCTTAAAGTTCGTTTCCTCTGAACGGTGCGTCAGTAGACCGCACATTAGACACGATTTCAAAGCCGTTATCACGTGCTGCTATCCACCTGCATGTTTAGTGCACTCCATCCGAACTAATGAAGGTTATTTTGTGCACTCATGTGTGCTAAAGGACAACGCTGTTCTGACTAAACAAGTGAATTCACGTTTCACTTTTCTAACTAGTGTGATGACAGCTCAAATGTGGCCCTCCACAGAAAATACTTGATTATAGTGATAGGTTTTGGTTAAAACAATCAAGTTCTCTTACAATAGAAACTGTGCACATTTCATACCCCATAGGGACCAATAGCATTCTGACTTATCTGCAAGCAACGGGAAGACGTTTTTACACAGTTTCTCTTTGCATATTTGGTAAGGAAAAAACATTGAGCAAACACTTTGCCTGCGGCATCCGTTTTCATCATTGGCTGCTACCGAAGACTTTGTTGCACCAAGAATTTGTCGCTGCTGACTTGAGTATTTGTGATAAATTTCTCTAAGCCACCATCAGTTTTCAAGTTTATATGTTAAAAATCCTTTGCTACCGACAAATTTGAAAACAGCCGAAGTTTTGACGCATGTTATCTTGAAAGTGGTGAGATCCATACTACTTTATGGAACAGAAACATGGCCTCTACGCACAGAGGATATACGAATAATGTCAGCGTAAGACCCGAAGCGTTGCCTAGGTTACGTGTGAACATCGGATTGCCACTGCTAAGGTATGCCAGGTGGGTTCAGAAAAAAGGACTCTCCCACAGTGGACAAGCTACTCAAGCTACATAAGTACTCCGTGTGCCAGAGGATTGTCCGCCTCACAGAGCTCTTTCCGCACAGCACTGTGTTGAGCGGTGGCGACCGAGAGATGCACAGTCCGTGGCCTGGCATTGAAGTAAGGAAACAATAAATATTTAATTTATTCTGGTCGACAATTGCCACCCCATCTGGATGGGGGCCCCGGGACTCAACTCATCAATGGCAGATGTGGCTCAGTCAAGCACTCAGTTGCGCTCGTGAATCAATGCTATTGCCTCCGATGCGCAACTGACTAGTGTCTCGATCCCAGTGATCGTGCAGTCGCCTCCAATTCTTGGTTGTATTTCTCAAGCTCTCCTATTTTCTGGTGACCAAAAGTGTGACAGTTGGAACAGACTTACCTTTGGTAAGTGGGTTGTATCTGATAAGCTGAACTGAGCTCACTTAGAAGCCGAGAGAAATTCACATGGGTGAACTGTTTTAATGAGCTAATTGGAGTTAGGAAACAGAAAAGCAGATAAGCGAAGTCAGTAGCATCAAGGTGTACAGAAATTCGATAGCCGTATTGTCTCTGACAGAAAGACGTTTACAAAACATAAGAGAAGTCCTGAAAACTTGGTACATATTGCAATTCGGTATGAAATCGAATGATATAAAAAGCTATCCACAAGCTAATAAGCCATCCTGCCAAAAGCTTAAAGCAGTTGCCTTTATTTCGTAGCCTCTTTCGGTTACTCATTAATTTTTATCCAGAAGTACGGAAAAATTCGATATGTTTTCTTTCGGTATCACGCTGAAGAAGTAAAACGAAGCACGAAGTTTCCACGGGCCTTTTTGGCGGACTAAATTTTGAGTGACCACAGAAAAGCTAGAACTCTTGTGCCTGTCTTAAATTGATCTCACGAAGTCCAAATATATTCAATTGACTGAAACAGATGGCCATTTTTATCGATTCTGAGTAACCTATCAACTGAGTGGTGTATCTAATTTATCGACCGCTGCTCCCTTTTAGGGAAACGCACATGCACAGTGTTATTAGACTACTTCGAAAAACTCTGAAGAGGGCTGAACCAGTGAGTGATTTTCAGGCGGAATTGGAGAAGCATATGAAACACTTCAGATTTCAACCTGAATCAGCATAAAATTATAAGCCTTTCCACAAGGAATTAATTTCAAATGTCTGTCAAGAAAAACTCCAAAAAAGTCGAACTCGAATACGAATAAGATCAACCTAGGGAACTTCGGCTTTTCGTTCGAGAATGGAAAATGATAGGAAGCAAAACTGATTGATCTCAGTAACCGTTCGTGCTCCTGTCAAATATAATAAAGGCGTGCTCTGTCAAAAGAACAAAAAGTTTTACATGGGCCAACGAAGAACCAGAATATTATTATAATACTGCCAGACAAGAGGTCCGGCGCTGCTATCCTAAAGAAAGCAAATGAGTTGTCCACCGTCGACACAGCTTTAGCCAACACGCCCAATTTTTTATCCGACAGAAAACGGAATAACGTGTCATTGATGCAGAAACAGATAACTTGTAAGTCGCTGTTTTTTCATCAGATGGCTTTTCCTCCCAGACTAAGATTAATATTCTCAAATCTATCCGTTCTTATATGCCTCACTTTGGTGAACTCCCAAATACTCATAAACTCACTCTAACAATTCGTCCAAGTTTACTTTGGAATGGTTCACTTTATCAAACATAGCGAAGTGGCTGGTAGGTACTCCTGTACCGAAAAAAATATCACTACATAGCGTTTGAAAAGCAACTGCAAACACTTATTTTACAACGAAGCCTTTGATACCTCTCAGAAACTCTGGTGCTTGTTTAATGTTCAGTCACTATTCACTATGGTCATCCTTATTGAATCTGTGTATATTTTCAGACGATTAACTGGAATCTCATCCAGGTCTCATAACACAACGTACACATTTTTAAAGACCCCATTATATTATTCACTAAAGATACCAAGTCCTACTCCCTGTGAACAAGCTATTGTCAAGTTTATCGCATCATTATACGGAGCTATTCGGAGCCAACCCTAGCCAATATTTTGTTCATCACGAATTGTGGACGAGGAGATGCACACACTTCCCCGGCGTTAAATACCACCGAAATCTACATGGACTGAACAATAACTGGACCGCGCGATGTTCTATCCAATACGGCACAAACGTGCGTTAACGCATATCTTATTACCCAGAGCTAGTCACCTTCCCCTCAGGTACACTCGCGGTGATAATTTGGCAGCTTGGAAATGTATTGCGGTCAAATAACAACTAATAACTCCTTACTCTACCCTAAGGAATAAACTGATGTTCTCATATGCAGTTCAAAAAATACGCTTATACCAACATTCCTTACACTGTTGATGATGACTTCAGCCTTTTTAAACGGACAATAAAGTGTCCCTTCGCCTGACTTACAAAACAGCACAGTTGTTTGACTAGCTGTGTTAACGCCGCTAGTCAATGCCAATACCACGATTCACTGCGTTCATCGGACAACCAGCAGTTGCAGCAGATTGTCGTTAGAGATGATAATGAACTCAAGCAGAAGATAACCTACCCAAAAACCTCCACAGCATGTCAGTCGACTTTATTAGAACTCTTTTGACATTGAATCAAACAGTCGATCGCCACACATCTAATAAAAACAGAAAACGCATCTACTGATTGCATCATTCCAGGTCTTTGCACGAAGCATATAATCACAGGGAGAGAAGTTCCTCAAGTTCATACGGATGGGCCTGTTTAAATAGTTTTTTTCATTCAGCCCACTCGTACAACACAACGCAGAGATATAGTGGTAACATTGCGTAGTCAGTATCTTTTCGGTTGCGAACTAATACAATTACGATTCCACTCTTTAAGTAAGAATAAAAAATGAGCACAGTCAATCGTTATTTGGACCAGAGGGACCCTCCTTGAAATCCTTATTGCACCTGTTAGCATCTTCTAAGCGAATAAGCTTGGTCGACGGTGATTACTTACTAAACGCCAACTTTTTGGGCTGGAGTTGCACACTATGACTCTGAATGGTGTTTTGAAGTCAATGCGATGACCAGGTGGCCCAAAACTATGAGTTTGGTTTTCCTGCCTTATGGATTTAAGCTTGTCTTCTGAGCATAAAATTGAGTTCAGAGTCACTCTAGTACCACCTTGGCTCAATTGATCGGTCTTGCAATTTCAGGCTCATAACTGTTGTAGGATACACAGTACTGTGTGTATTATGCTGTTTTACAAGTTTTGTGATAAAAGAAAGCGCATGAAGCGAGTTAATCTTGCAATCTTGTTTTCATATCGGCAGCAGGTTCACAATACTTTAACTGTTTGCATCAACTGAATTCACTTGTTAATATGCGAACAAGCAAACCTCAGTGTACGAATGGGAGATGTATTTGAATTGAATTACGTCCTATGTTTTGAATGATAAATTTGTTTCTTGATGCGACACTACGCATTAGGTCGATTAAAACCCTTGAAGTCCACTACCAGCCTCTTCTTTTTTGGGACTATAAGGTAGGTTTAATCTGCCCATTTTAACCAACTTTATTAGAAATAAATTAAAGGCATTTGTACATGGGCACGCTTTTGTTGACGAATGAATTAACTCTAACTGAGTTACTTGTTTTGATATTTGTACTATAATTAACTACCAGTTGTTAAAATCTACAATTGAGTTGCCTTGAATATTGCCGATTCCTGAAACATGACGTATCGTAAAATGAAACGTAGTTCTTATTCAACCATTTTGTATATTTCTCCAACGCAACACAGATCATTATAAACAGATTTGTGCTACCTTAACCTTCTATTTGGATTTCAATATTTTACACCTCATAATGAACAAACATAAGCCTGCGCCTTAACAAAGTGGAGGAGCTTGCATCTCTGTTAAATTTTAGTGGCTAATTTGGACGTGTCCATTATCACTGCCCGTGTGTACAAAATTAACTTCACCAGACAAGTTTTTATCAGAGGTTTATCCGTTAAACCGTGCATTCTTGCAGTTTTTGTCAATAGAGACCACCTCGTAATGGGCCCAGATTTTTTGGCCACCTGATCTAGTGTTCTTGAGAAGGGATTCATGTAGACTGTAGCGAACTACGCCAAATGTCCCAACGACATTCTCAAGAACCATTGAACACCATCAGAATGGCATTACTTGGGAGTTCCAGTGCCGTGCACAATTTAGCTGTACGTGTAATAAGATGTTCGGTGATTGATTTGCATTTTGGTATGTGTGGTACAGCCTATCCAACTAAGTGTTTATTCACCCACTTGAAACTAAGAGCTGTGTAGTCGGTCCCTTGAAGAAACGTGGCTGCACAAACTTTGAACGCAGAACTTTGAAATGTTTTCTGATTTGGTAGTTTATTCAGTGTGATATTGAGCGTTTATGATGGTCACTTCACCATCTAGCGAGGTAATCCGGAGCTCACCGTCATTCCCATATAATGTTCACAGATAGCATGATTGCTAACTGCTCCTCGTATTGGTTAATGGAAACTAGATAATCGTATACTATCGCAAAGCGGGGCCAGTTAGATGAACAAGACTCCTTCGCACTATTCACCAACCAGTTATTTCTAGAACTGTTACGGCCGAAAATTTACAAACTTTATTGATCCTGTCCTCAGGAAATCAACGCCCAACATCATATTTTGCGAACCGATAAAAGTCGAAACTTAAAACTTCCTTCAAAGTTCTCCATTTGACGGTGCAATAATTCAATAGAATGAAATGTTTTACAAGATACGCAATAAGATATAATTAAGCAAGCCCTCCCATAGCCATAGGCTGAGGCTTAGCTCTTTGGAAGCAAGCAAGAATTGATGACAAAGTTCCACCACAGTAAATCTGATCGTTTTGGTCCTACGGCGGCTGATCAGCGTTCAAAAATTTTGCCGCGGATTTCGCTTTCTTTCGGCACTAGTGTTCTTAAAACTGTGCACTTTTTGATCGCAAAAAAAACTCAACAGTTGGAAACCACCACTACAGAAATTGCGCTTAAAAATTTTGGACAGCCCAATATATCCATTTTGGGCATTATCTCATGCTTCAGAAGGAGAGCTGTTTTATTATGCCAAAAAATACTTTCTCCAGATACACTGTGCATTAGTAACGGGTGCCTATAGAAACGATAACGGAAAACGCAGGCCAGTATGCAACCTTGAGATGAAAGAAAATCCTGTATATCCCGACATTTTTAGTTGAAACAGGAAAACCAGGCTCACTGGCCCGCATCTAGCTGTTTTTTTCCAGTTTATCGACTTTCCTTATTTTTACTTTCACACCCACGGTATACTCAGGGAAGGAGAATATTAAAGCTGTCTTTGAATCCTGACTCAATGTTAAGCCAGATTTTTGTCCCCAATAAAAACGTAAAGTGCATCGTGCATCCAGGTGCCTATCCGACGACCGTCTACGTCATTGGTTCCCAACATTTCCCCTGTCACAACTTTCTATGCAATCGCTGATTGGTCCACGACCCTCACGCTTCCGGCTAATTTGTCACCTCGTAATTCGCCATTCGCGGATGCTTGTCATTGTCTTAAGTTCCGGTTTACTTGATGGCAGAGTTACAAACTACATTGTGGAGTTCAAATACTACTACTTCCTGAGTTCGCGGTGTGTATTGCACACATTTTTGCACGAAGCATCCAGGCTACATTTTACCGGAAATTTCAGGCATTGCGTTCAGATTTTAAAACACGTGAATTTAATGGCGTCTTGTCATGGTCGGGAGCATGGTGCACTGCTTCTCACTCTAAACATTATCTGGATGGCCGCAACAGCGTTGGTTGGTTGAGTAAAATGTAGGACTACATGACGATATCATTCATGTCGCATTCAAACACTGTTAATCTTCAGGAGAGCTGCAATGGTACTCCTGCCTTTTTGAATCAGTGAGGGCCGAACACCTAAGAAACTACCGCCGTCAGTTGTCGAGCTATTGCTAACTCCCAGGTGTGCACGTTAACCTGATAGTGCAACATGTTCGGTTACAAACCCATTCAAGGGAAACCGTACGTTCCAAAGAAACCCGAGAATGGTGGTCAGGAGTATTACATACAGACACGTATGAATAAGTACGCGGACGCGAAACGTACTATACTATAAATTGTGGAAACTTCGTTTTTTTCTACAAAAGAACAGCAGACGCAAGTTGTGTGCCCACTGAAAAAGTGATACTAATTCTTCTTCTGGGAGACCAATATTCAAATATATAGCTAAACTCTTCCCCTTTGCTGTAAAATGTATTTCAGTATGATTTAACAAGGAGTACTGCCGGAATTTACGTACCCAATAAATGCCTAGATGCAACCTGGTGGAACAGCTCAAAGGGGGGTTAGAAGTGAACCAGTTAGACTACAGTACTCAAATTTGTTAAACGAAATTGTGTGCCAAAAATTTTCCGTGCATCTGATATCTCAAGAATCAGTCATCTTCTGGAACGTGTCCTTGAGAGAGAAACAATTTGGTTATGCAAAACCGACCTATTGAACATCCTGGGTGAGGGCATAGCATGTGAGGCAATTCATCCCATAAAACTGTCTTTACTTCTTACTCTGTTATCGTTTCATGATAAGTTATTTTGGACTATTCCTTTCGCCGGATCGTTTTTCTACACAGAATAGAGCGTCGTGACATTAGCTTAGGTATCACACAAGCATATAAAAACGATTTCACGTAGCGAGGGCTGTAACTTGATGCCAGTGGCCTTGGCTGTCCATCGCGCACAGCAAGGGCGGCAAATGTGACGCAGCTGCTGCCATATTTTTATTTATTCTTCATCAGCACCATCTGTATCATCTCCGTCCATCAAGGTGACAGTTAAGCACAGGTAACGGTAGCTGGTTTACCAATGTCCATAATAACGATGACAGTGCTGCTTATGCGTTGTTTTGTTAATCCGTATAAATCGTAACTGTTTTAGTTCTACAATATGGAAATTTAGCGGATTTATCGCACTGGTACTCATATTAGGGAGATACCTTTTCCAATGCGGTAACACCCAGACCAGTTTACATGTGAAAGGCAAATTTTGCACAAATGGATTTTTCGCGCAACCTTACTGTATCGACCACCTGCTACAACATCAGGTGGCCGTCACAGACGGATAAAGTGTAAACATTCTGGGACCAAACGTGCGAAAATCGTCGGATTAACATAAGACTGCATTTTGCACGCTTCAAATCAAGCAGATACGTTGCCATCGCAACCAGGTTGTAAAACTAGAGAACTACAATTGATGCAGTTTAACAAAACTTCAAATTTAACATCCGTGCCGTGTGTATATTTTAGTACGGTAATGGACAGTCCCCCTTATACCCCATTTGTGGATAGCCTCAAAGAATCTGGTAACTGTCCTAACAACGCGCCATAGTCTTTCTCTAAGATGCATCCTCCCTCACGCATCATTAAAACTTATTCATGTTTTAGTTGCTATTACAGTTCTTCCAAAGCAACATACGTATATATATATATATATATATATATATATATATATATGAGGAGCTAATGCCTGCAGTGAGGTTGATTGCTAAGCACTGTTCTATGCCCGGAAAAAGCTCACTACTTACCTCGGAGATCGCTATCTGGAGGGGAAACAATCCCATTGGCATAAAAGGAAATCTACAGAAAGGAACTATAGTAGAATTTTGGAAGGTTGTTTGCAGATTACAAACAATGGGTTTGCCTTACGAAATCAGGCCAACAGACAGAAAAATCGCTTACTACGTTATGTCTAATCAACACTAGTTTGGGATAGCTATGCGAATGCAACAAAATGGACTAGAACATACGGCAAAACTACGGGTTTTCGTCTGCTGGAGCAAATTTGCTTTGTGTGTTTTGAGCTGTCAGGCAGATTCAGTCTACGGTAAAGAGTTGAGAAATTCCTTACAGTCGATTCACCTTTAATGGACGTCATCAGTTCTGTTTGTCTCAGAAATCTGCAGAAAAATCCGAATCTGCAGCTTTACGGATGGTGGTTGAACACACCCAGTCAGCTATGGATGGCTGAGCAACAGTGTAAATGAGGTGCGCCCTTACTTCTACATTTCACCTGAATGACGTGTTGCCTTCAGCCAAAACATTCCTTGGTTCGATCAGCCCTGAGGCTGATGACGTGGGCATTCTTAGTGAAACCAGCGAGAGGAAAGCAACTTTTTAAAGGTTATTTTGCCTTTTTGGGGGACAGTCCCCAAACGAAAAATTTAAGTCTATGCGCCGCGTAACCAAGTTTGTTGGTCAAATCACAAATCTGAATCAGTTTCCCAAGGTTATGAGTTTATTAAGCTGACAATTTATCAAGTATCTGGGTGAAAACTCTGACTAACTGTGTATTCAAGTGCGTAAAGCAATAGGAAGGATAGCACAACTAGCGTTACTCTTTCGACATACTTCCTGCCTGGAGTAGTCGGTTCCGAATGAACATTACTCGTTTTTTCTCAGACCCTTGAGCCTACCTGTCATATTATTAGTTAGGACTGTGCTAACTTAGCGTGTCTACTGCTTTTGGGGTTCTCATAGTCTAGGCGACTTGATTTTGCTGCAAGAGATCTCAGGATATCCTGCCATTACAAATGAGGTATTCAATTTTAATTGACTTGTTTCCGTTGAAACTAGCTCCACAGACTCTTTGCAATAATGTGACCAATAATATTGCGCATAGACTATGAATTAGCCTGAGTCTGTCTCACTCCATCACGTTACCCAATAAAGAGTCAAATTCATTTTCTCCTGCCATTAGTTTGAAACCAGGTTTGCAATTAGTCACCGGACGGTGTTCTGGGTGTTGTACACATATAGTCAAAATCTGAATGTTTGCTTCATAGGATATTAAAAAGCAAGATAATTACCTTGAACTTCTCTCTGAAAATATCGGGAGCGCAAAGCCGAGGAAGTAAACAGAACCTGGATACCATTCTTCATATTCATGCAAGCTAAAATATACTTGTTCCGGTAGCACAAGGTGGACTCCGTAGTTGTTAGCTCTAAATCGACTTACTTGTTTGAATAAGACGTATACGGTTATACTGGTAGGTACGCCAAGATATCCACATTAATACGTATTCAGCATGTTTTACGGTTAGTTGGTTCCAGTTCGAAAAGATCAGCATGCGGTAGTGAAAATAAAACCCCACGTGTAATGAGCATCAGATGGGCAATACGTATAGTTCAGCATTATTAAAAACGACGTATAAAATGGACTAAGAAAGGGAAATCCAACATTACGCTAGCTGGAATCGTCAAAGTTGAGCCAATTTTGGACACAATCAGATTTGGGAGTCAAATCAGGTAACTATAAGCCATAGCTTTTTGCATCCAAAGTAGCAGTGTCAAACGGACAAAAAAGATGCTTTTATATTGAGATGAGGCAACACTTTTTAACTGCAAATTGCTGCTCACTAAGCCCATTTAAATCAGTAGGAAATAAGTGGCTAAAAGTAACTTGCTGTACGATTTTTAGCATCCCGAGTAGTCCTCAGCAATGCACCCTCCGCAATATTCAAATAGGTTATAAATTGTGATGCATTTTTGACCTCCGTGTGACTGACAGTTATTTTAGTTTCACAAAAGTTTATCTGAGGGAATCGTGAAATGATTATTCCAGAATATCTTGCAGAGCCCCGTTGGGTGTCACTTGCCTGCATATTAAAGCAAATATCCAGATAAATTGGGGCATACAATTACAAAAAAAATACGGGATGTATATACCAAAGTTCCCCTAACATCAATAGCCTTCCAAATAATGCCTCGTTTCTAACACTGACCACTAACTTCGGCCTTAGTATATTTTCCGGTAATGGTGGCGGATGGCATTTTCAATAAGGTGCAGTCATACTTTTTGTTTTGTTCAATTTGCAGCATTTTGATACATTTCATAAGTGTTTAAAGATGTTCCAACTTTAAAGAAATGCTAGAAATTGTATTTTTCGATGAGTCACTAAAAACACTCTTCTCTCTGTGACTGTGAATTGACTTAATTTTGATTATTTCGATAGGTTTTTCTACAAAATGTGCGCAGTTTCCTTAGCACGGACGGAATCATTCAAGCTGCGCATATGATATTTTCTCACCATCATGTGCAAAATATACCCAACCTTCGGATAATAATTTGATCATAAATTAACGAGTATCGGAAGTTCCTGAAACATCTGGAGGGCAAAAAAGTGGCTAAGTGGCTCTGGCAGACATTTAAAAAAAATAAAGATAGGACACATTTGAAGAAGCAAGTGATTGATGAAAGGGCTCTTTGAACGGCGAGTTGACCGCCCAAATGACACGCGATTTCGACAATCGAGACGTGTTCAAATATACGCCAAAATGATCTCAGTTAAGTTGAGATGCAATCTACGTGCTGGCTGATCATAAATCGTTTAAATGGAAACAGCCTTTATTTGTCTCTGATGTAGGCCTGGTATAGGACGTTATCGTGTTGGAATAGTCTAAACCCAGTCCAGTTATCTAATGTGCAAGTCACAGAATCACGTTTCCAGTTACGCTTGCTGAAAGAAACGTTCGTTTTCTGAACGTCACGCCGGAGCATCCAGATTGAAAATGGTATCAAAACTGGCAAACAAATTCTCCAACTCGTGCTACCAAGTTACGTGATTTTGGACCAGCACGTTCTGTGCTTGGGAAATTTGTTCGACGTTCTGAGTCTTAAATGCAGAGATGGATTCAATAAATTTTTGCTTTTTTGGAGGTTTTACACTGTTTAGATCCATTGAGATCCGCCCGCAATAGCTAATGCTCTGGATGCCACATGTGAAGACCTTCCGCTCTCGCTAGGACACGCTCCCCAACCAAATCGAATAACTGGTGCTTAGTCGAAATGAATTTTCTAAATGGCGAGCAAACTAATTCTGGTTATCTAACTTCCTATAAGTCGGTCCTTTAAGTTTTATTGGTGTTGAGGTCACCACTCGTCGTTGTACGCACATTTCTAGCACTACTATCGAACTACTGAGGAGTCTTCATCCACCACGTTATATTATACATTAGCAAACAAAAGTAACGTTTTCATTTGCTGAGGTTATTAATTCAATACCACGTTTGATCTTCTACCCATTTGACATGGATCCAAGGATGACATTATCAGGATCCAGTTCTCTGAAAGCACATTTGCATTACGAAACAATCCTATTGCTCTCCGTCACATAAATAGACGTAAAGGTAAACCGTTAGCTGGCTATCCATTCTTGGTTCCAAATATTACCGAGGAAACAATGCAGGGTTATTAGGAAGTAAAAGTGTAGTTGATATGGGGTTGCCCAGCATTTTCTTGCCGAGTATACACTTGCGTGGCTATCGGAATTCAGTATATGCTGCTGGAGAGACTTTTGGTAACATATGTGGCGTTGACTGCTTCTCTGAGTTGGATGAAAATGTTGGGGATCACAGAAAAATTACACCACCAACCGTCCCCACTTAATGTAAATAAGTTCTGTGACTATACACAATTGAATGTGTGGTGATATTCCCAGTTCTGGATAACACCGAAACAAGATTCATTTCACACCACCACTCTAAAATGCCGCAAATTATGGGATTCTGGGTACTGCCAAGATTAAGCTGGATAAGTTTTGGTCCTGCTCAAGTCTTGATGTTTACCCTGGTAGAATAACAGGCTCACCTGTGTCGATGTACCTAAAAAAAGGAGAATGCTAATATGCTCGTTTTAGATTTGACAGTTTAAAGGTCAGAAAAATGGAGGGTTTATATTGTACAACCATATTACCATAATATTCAGGGCTTAGATACAGTTACGATAGTTAATGAATCAGTTTAGTTCGGTCACTCTCAGCTCACAAATCGTGCATCGAGATGCAGTCATTCCAGCCACTGCAGCTTCGTTTGCCGAGGAGAAAATAAGAGAATTATAGCCACGCGTTGGAGGCGATGGCTAAATCATTTCATTGACGACGAATGGTTTTGTTTTTCCTGTGCGGCAAAGATTGAGAGCTACACAGTATGCGCAATTTCTATGATGCAAAACCGCCATTGGCTGCGTGACACATCCATAGTTGTCAGCGTCTTATTTCCATTCGTTCTTCTTGTCCCGAAGTTTACATCCGGGGGGATGGCAATTACCAACGAACTGACTGGTAAGGGATTTCATGCTCCGTTGCGAGGTCATGGACTCACCACTCATAAGTCATCTTTATCCGATACAAGGATGGGCGAATAGGGATGTAAAAGGCAAACGGTCCACTAGCAGACGAAGTATATGGCCTAAACAGCAAAACCAGCTGTTCCATCGTAGAAGAATGAACTTTCCCGTAAAACTCCTGGCATAATTCAACATCACCTATCTGTTGTTCCCTCCAGGCATCGCTGTTCAAACGCAAAGGGCCTATAAAGTTTTTTCTCGCACGCAGTGGCCAGGTCTCTGAAGAATAAAACATGATATATAGGGCGGCGATTTTGTACACTGTGCCCTTGACAGTCTACCTGATGTCACGTCGGCGACACAAATGTCATAGTTTATCAAACGCTGGTCTCACCTTCCCGATTCGGGAAGTGATTTCGTCTTTCACCAGATCGCTAGGACTTATGCACCTGCCCAGGTAAAAAAAACTTGTCTACTTCACCGATCGGCTCATGAATGGTGGACAATAACTAAATAGTACACTGATATGATAATATAGTAATATATGAAACGATAATGAATAATTTCAGTAATGGCCTAAAACACAATCTGATGTTTTCACATAAGGTTTCTGATTTTCAAACCTTGTAGAGATTACTTGAGAATTCACATGGGATGCTGACCACGTGACTGCACAGATCCATTTGGAGCAAAATTTAAATGAGCCTATTCTGCTTGAAAGTTCGGTTAAACGCAAAACTAGTGGTCGGTTAACGGAATAATTTGAACTGCATCTGAAATCCACCGTAGAAAACATCTTCAACCTGTCATACATTCAAGTGCCCACGCCAAAGCTCCAAATGAAAGACAAACCGATATATTTCAGTGTATGTTCCACTTGCTGTATTCTCAGACCTAAGGTTGAATAGTGATGACTGACTGTTCATGGGCAAGGGTAAAACAGTTTTGACAGTGCACCATCTTTCAGAAATTCAACTGTCATTCGAACTTGTACCTCGAAAAATGCTGGCATTATCCGCCAAAATAGACAGTGGGCGCAGGTTATCTGTGGACACTGCACCTGCTAACACGGGACATAGCAACAAGTTCCCATTGGACGATACCGGGAAATAATACAATTCACGTCATCAAACAAGCAAATTTTTGGATAGAAGGATGAAGGTTTATTGGTCTTGAGAGACAATATCTCTTGGATATGCTGGCTTACTTTTTAGATACAACAGTCCATAAAGATTCACTTCTCAGGAAAAGTCAAAGGTAGTCAGCTTTGAAAAAGTGTGGTGCAGTCATTGTAAATGTCACATAAAAACCAACAATCAGAGCTTTTCAAATAGGGCTTCCATAAAACGGTGAGAAGCTAGAATGTTGATCCATGTTCTCGTCAGCTATTAAACGGTAATTCCTTTCCGAAAAGTATTGGAGCAAATGAGAAAAAATATCAACGCTATCAAAGGTCTTCGTAACACGAAACAAGGAATTCTTAAACAAGCTAAAATTGGGATCACGGTGAAGCCAAGCGGCATCTTTCAGGATTTATATCACCTAGCGATAAATAATCCATATATACATCCCATTGTACGGGCGACCGCTGATGGATAAGCGCAAGAACTCTGCACTGGCACAGTTTTCAGAGTAACAAAACACAAGGACACAAGTACATGGTCTTCCTTGGGATAAAATAATCCATCGGGGAAAAGCAGCGTTCTTTGTTACTGTACACACTTCAGTCAGTCTATAGGATTTGTTCTAACCCTTATGGCAGTAAGAACCACAATGTTACCGGATCAATTCGTTTCGTACAGTCTAAACTGCCATAATACGGGGCAAAACTAAACGGAAAAAAACTAATTAAATGCATGACAAGTTTAACCGGTTAAATGGGACTAAACGGTAATGCGACCGATTAATAAATTAAAGAAGTCTCAGACGGACTCTTAGGTCGTTCCAAGCATACAGTATAGGCCCTAATCGATCATTCACTGCAGCCTCGTGGAACTTATCTCTGTGAACGACTACTTCATAACCTGGGGAGAAAAGAAAAGTTCCACCTTGTCTCGTCTCGACCAGATACGTAGTAATTGTTTTCCTGAGTTCAGACTTCTTCCCGGTTAAGTCAGGCTCAGATGACGATACGCGTTCGCCCATGTGGGTGTACTTTGCTCGAGCTTCTAGGTCCCGGTTAGTTTTGTCAATGTACGTATTCCCGCAATTACAGGGAAATTGATAGGTGAAATGATTAGTTGTCAGAATTGCCGTTAAACTTTGATCAGCGTTAGTGATCTAGCCTGTGTGTAGGCCTTTACTGTCAGCTATGCTGCAGTTTAGGTTCGGTGGAGGGGCCTATTTATGTTTCGTTAACCCTGACTAAAAGCGTTGCCACCAGCGTAAAAGATGAATTGTCCAAATACTCTGACTCTACTTTATCAGCAACAAGGTTATTCAGTTATTCTATCGGTCAGAATATACAAATATACACAAATACACACGAATACACAAGAATAATCCCCTTCCCCTTATAGTCGTACTATCAAGATTTCTTTCGTTGGTTAACCGGGATGCAACAAAACGTTCTCTGACGAAAATGGTCACAAACAGGCCAATCAAATACATCAGATGCTCCAACGCTGGCTACAGTTTTTCTGCAAGTACATAAATCATGAATGGGAGTCACTGCTAGATCGAGAATACATGTTTACGCATGTTAGCGTTTTTGAAGTGTGTTCTTCTGGTAAGTACAGTTTGAGGGATTGCAAAACTACAAGCAGGTGATTCATAGGAGTAGAATAAAGTCTATGGATAGAAGTACAGAAACCGTTTACTTCAGGAACGATTTGATTTGGTGGCCAGCTGTCAAGTGAGCAGACCATAGGAGTCTCAATGCACGTACCAACGCTTTCTAAGTGCACAGACTTGAGTTGTGTGGGCTGATCCTATTACCCCAGGTTAACCGGGATGCAACAAAACGTTCTCTGACGAAAATGGTCACAAACAGGCCAATCAAATACATCAGATGCCCCAACGCTGGCTACAGCTTTTCTGCAAGTACATAAATCATGAATGGGAGTCACTGCTAGATCGAGAATACATGTTTACGCACGTTAGCGTTTTTGAAGTGTGTTCTTCTGGTAAGTACAGTTTGAGGGATTGCAAAACTACAAGCAGGTGATGCATAGGAGTAGAATAAAGTCTATGGATAGAAGTACAGAAACCGTTTACTTCAGGAACGATTTGATTTGGTGGCCAGCTGTCAAGTGAGCAGACCATGGGAGTCTCAATGCACGTACCAACGCTTTCTAAGTGCACAGACTTGAGTTGTGTGGGCTGATCCTATTACCCCAGCTGTTGCCAGGCAATGATAACAGTGTTAAAGTGAAGCAGATCTGTTTGCATTCCTGGCAGCCAAAACAATACATTCCCTGTGGAAATCTGTGCTTCCTGCGGTTACGGATCTGCTGATAAGTCACCCCAACACACGTTATTCCTAACGTTACATCTCTAAAAGACCTTATTTTATGACTTTCTAGTAGATGGTAGATCTGTTATTGCCTTATATACAGCAGAGGATCTGTTTGACAGCAATGTTTTACCGTTTGTGCTCAGTTAACAACAGCTTCCGGCTTGCCGGTAGTCAGGAGGTTTTGAGGTTACCTTTAAGTTATGCTGCAGAAAGTGGTGGTGTCTATGCTGAAGAACTGAGGAGCACTGTTCACTGTCCACATTCTATTGGTAATCACAAACAGTGCCACCTCACGAAGTTCAGGGAAGGTTCAAACCAGCGACCGTCCGGTTAGTCGGTAATCTCAACTCCGTTCGGTTCACTCTTAGTAATGGTGATAACATCTTACGATAACATATGAAGACATGTGTTTTTGGATGCCTTCTCAAAGGGTAGGGTACCACCGCTTGTGTTGCGAAGCCTCTCTAAGCCCGTCTCTGGTCAAACACGAGAAGCTACAAGTTTTTGAAACGGGATTTCTAGTCTACATAGTATCCGCCAATTGTATCACAGTGAAAAAACATATGCGTCTCCTGGTTGCCACAAAACCTCCAGAGGTGTAGTATCTTCTCAAAATATTACTATTGTAATTAATAATACCATGTTTTGCATTGAGATCATAATGTAAATTTTTAGGGAGCAGTCTGCCACACTAATTCTAACATTTAAAGGAAATTCCCAAATATTTTCCGCGTACTCTTCGCACACTGGTGCACGCACTCACGATGTTCTTACGATTGGTCACGAAATGGTTGCAAGAGAACAGCCATCTGACCTACAACCAGATTATCCGTCTTGGTATTCACCTGACGTTGTGTATGATATAAAACAATCACGACTACAAGCAAACTGTCAATATCAGTATTTTGACATAGCTCTCACTGCGATTAAAACCCGAAGCCGTTATTCTATCCTGTCAACCACACCAAAATCATCTGTGTGGACTCCCGGACACTTCACATCTTTTCGAAAGCTGTCTGACATCATACTAATCCGTTAGGGGCTGATGGGCAACCAAACTATGGGTAAACTTTGATTAGCAGTATTGTTCCTGGCAACGGTAGGGGTGACTTCATATCACCTTGGTTTTGGTTCATATTTGCCTTAAGTTGATTTATAATTTATATGTCAGGTCAGGAGACGATGATTGTAGTTGCGGACAGTTTGCAAAATTGGCATTCACCATGAATAACTTGAAGTCAGCCACCCGCGAATCTGTAAGCACCCATAAAATTCTTGCACCAGCATTCTGAAACAAGTAACACAGGCTTACTCCGAGGACAGATTCATTACTGGGGGCTTGGTCTTCATAGGTATTCAAATCCATTTAAAAAATTTTTGTTGTTTGTCCTTAATTTCAAGAACACATAATCATTCCTGCGTGATCATAAAATCGGAGTACGCATTGCCCAAAGATATTTTCACACCATAGGTGCTATTTGAAGAACCATCGAACTGTTTCCATGTTCTGGGATGAACAACGAATAGAACAGGTAACCCTATATGTAAATAACGATGATCACGCTTCCTGGACTTTTAAAACCACTCGAACTATATAGAGAGAGTGCAACCGCCTGACCAAAAGACGGACTTAAGAAAATAGTACCCGAAGCTTATTCGGCCATCAAACAGTCCAGCTGCCCGTATGTTTAATTTAAAACCGTTTTTCTAGAGGATCCCACAATACAGAGTTGGGAAAATTAAGGATATATCCTGTTCCCAACACGTCGAATAACTCTTACCCTAATCGGTGCTTGAAACTTTCGCTGTTGTGCATAGTGAAGTACAGCCAGGTTGTTATCCATCTACAGCGGAACTCTGTTTTACACGGTAAATCCGGTAATCAAGGCATAAAAAATGAACAAATAGTATCGGGTTGTTTCTTTGTTTACGCTCTTTAATTCTTGTCGAACTACTGCTTCGGCTGACCGGTTTGCCATTTTTGTTGTTTGCTTCCTACATTAAGTATCTCGAGATAAAAACTTTTATACTGTTTCTGGCGTGGCCACGACATATATATTTGTGGCGGAGATTTCACCCTTTAAAGTAGCATTACCAAGTTGAAAGGACAACCACGGTTTTCAGTAAATCTGTGGGTCTCAGTTCTAGTGCGATTATACTTCAAACATTATAAATCGTTATCAGGTTAGCACTGTATCTTGCAAAATGATGATGCCATACTGGCCGTTAGGCTTTCACATCTGGGTGCTCTCATTCAGTAGCTGATCAGCTAGAATACATTTTTACTCTTTCAAAATGAGGGTTTATTTCTACCCAAGGTTTGTTTGCATTGTTATCCTTACCAAATATGGTGGGCTTCTCCATTCATCCCTTTAAAATTCACTTCGTAACTGCACACACCATAACCCATATTTTGGCGCTCAGTGGTGGTTGACTGGCATCACTCCAGTGATTCTCTTTTTGACACCTATTTTCATCACACCTGCTTGACCAATCGTCAAAAATAACCGTTGTATCATCACCCCATATGTGGTCAATCTGATCAATAGGTTCGATGTTATATGGTTCAGCGTTTCTCCAGGGAGACGCATAGTGACTTGAGAGGATCAGTTGGTGATGTCCGTAAGTAGACTTGTTTTCTAGTCTATCACAATGCCCGGTAAAGTAGTCTGCTTACAAGACAACAGTAACCGTGCGAGTAGCTCCCATAAGGAAGCGAATGGTAGTCCAAGAGGAAGTTTTAAACTCTTCCTAATTCACAGGCTCCCGAGTAGGCCCTCACATAGCCCGTATCATGCCCCCGTGGCTATAGCCAACAAGATGAAAAAACAATAGTTTAGTTTCATTGTTCTGCCTGGCCAAATTCGCTGTTCAGAAGGATAGAAAATAACTGCGAACTTATCACCACTAACTATTTAAATAAGCAAATCCGGATGACCAGTGTGATGATATCTTTTTGACCAACCGCATTTTTGTTTTGCAGACTGTTTCCTTCTTGACGCTTTTCTACATGCCCTTCCGATGTCAGATAACTGAGTTTTGAGCCCCACTGCCATGAGTACCCCTTGGAAGGAGACTTAAATCAAGGGGGTTTGCTCAAGAGAATTATCTGAACCTGCAGTTCTAAACGAAAGGGCTCCCAAATGCACAACGCAGGTTCAGCTTTATCTCTACCTGAGAAAATTCGCTGACTGTACCTCAGGTACAAGCGGATGGTTTAACTTAAATAAAAGATGCCTGTCCTGAAATTCTATAAACTTGTCCCACAAAATAAGGTAGCTCAATATAGTGTTTTAGGTGAATGCGGTCAGTCCGCCAGAAGATTGATACCTAGTTTTGGCAGGACAGAGGTAGCCAATTTGGACAGAGAGGTAGCCAATTAGTCAATGAGCTGATCTAGATTGAAATTTCTAGTCCCATCTCTGAGTACGTTTTAGCCTTTAACCAGTACATTTACTCCGGTGTCTCTAGCATTCTGGTTTGAACCTACAGAAATTTTAAACGGTTGGTGTGTCTAAAGTGCTTGTTGACTGTAATTTATTAAAAAGGCAGTTATTTCCAAAAAGCCTGTACATTCCCTTACTTACGGGGAAGGAAACAAGCCTGCTTGGGATCCCTATTGTTTCATTGCAATCGCTTTTATTAACCGACCTGCAAATATCGATCGAATTGATTAAACGTCTATGGTTAGACCGAAAAAATATTAGTTATAACACGCTTTTCTACTTAATGTGAACTCATTTTCCCGATTTTTCTAGAAAGAACAGACCATCCATCGGCTGCTTTGCTGGTGTGTTCTATGGGAGACTCACAAGTCAAGTGTTGGTAGAGCAACTGAAGCATCCAATGACAATCTTCATTTTCACTCCTTGATTAAAACGTGTGCAGACAAATCAATTTCGATCGAAGATGTCTTGCCGTAATGCGGGAGAGGCACGTTGCGGCTAGGGCCAATACTATTCACCATGAACAACAACCGCGAAACATTCACGTACTGAAATTACTGACATTGTTAGTATTATTTATTCCTGTCCACAGGGCCACACAAGTTTTACGATTTCGCATGGATGAGGAAAAACCAGTTGGATTTCTTATCGGCTTGTTACTCAAACAACTGCCAGACGCGATCCTCACCAGCACCGGGACCTTGATGTTCCGTTCCATAGACCAGGAGGACGCCAGGTTTTTCATTGTTGGAGTGAACGACGGACGTGTACAAGTAGCTAAACGTATTGATCGTGAGGCAATATGTCCATACACAGAAGTAGATTTCAGGGGACTGGATATGCAGCCGGACTGTCAATTGGCATTTTCCGTCAACCTTCTAAGAATAACAAACACAACGACGGAGATAGTTGATGTCCTACAAATTTTCATCACAGTGGACGACGTAGATGATCATTCGTGCACTTTTCAACCAAGCGAAAAGCAAACAATTTACTTACCAGAGGATACACTACTGAATACTTCCATTCCGCTCCACAGGCCGGTAGACATGGACACGGGAAGAGGTCATGGAATAAACAGCTCATCAATAAGAGTTATATCCGAGAGTGTTGCAACCGACACACACGCACCAAGAACATTTGTACTTAGAGTGAGTAATACAGATTCACTTGTGAAACCATACGCCTTGGAACTTGTGCTGCAATCTTCTCTGGATTATGAGAGTATAAATTTATACAATATGGAAATAATAGCTACCGGATATGACAACTTTGATTGTCGACTTTTAATATCTGTTCATGTCACTGACTGCAACGACAATCCACCTAGATTTGCTAGCAATTTTTCAGTTGTTCACATTTCTGAAACCTCCAAACCTAACGTGCCAATCTATTCTGTGTCTGCCGTTGACTCTGACCTAGGACCTTTATACAGTAAACTAATTTATGAAATTGATTCTTTTGCCCCCGAAATCATCAAAAGGACTTTCCGTATTGACCCAGAAACCGGTTCCATATTCCTACAACGTCCCTTAAACCACAGGAAACAGACCACCTACGACATTCCAGTTACCGTCCGCAATCCCGTTCGGTTTGAACACAACTCAGGGATACCAGATGCACTAACCCAAAATATCGATTATCGATTTATGGATAGGATGCAAGTTAGAGTTCATGTGGCTAGTACCACTGATCAGGCGCCAACCATATCTGTTTTTACTCCAGAAGGCGGCGAAATAATCACACTGCCAGAACATGTTTCAGACTTGCCGTTTGACTTTGCAGTAGTTTCTGTGGCGACTGAAAAAGTTGCTTTGAACAGCTACATCAACTGCACTTTGGAACACTCAGGAATCAAGCAATTCAGATTGACTCAAATATCTACTTCGAAACAAAGTTCTCACCAACTGATCGCGGTTGGCGCCGAAAATTTGTCAATTTCCACTCCGGTGGAGTTGATCTACAAGCTATCAGCTTTACAGTCCTTTGACCGTGAAATCCTCAACACTGTGCCACTGAAAATACAATGTCACGATGCTGGAAATCCACCGCTTACTTCAGAATACGTGATACAAGTGCACATTGAAGATAAAAACGACCATAGCCCGCAATTCAACAAAACTAAATGGCGCTTTGCGGTGAACGAAGACAGCGACCCTGGCAGACAACGAATCAGTTACATGATTGCTCAGATCAACGCTGTTGACCTTGATGCCGGTCAGAATGCTCAGATAACGTATCACATAACCGAAGAAACTTATGGATCTCACTTTTTTGTAGACAAAATAACTGGGACAGTCCGGTCCAAAGGGAATTTAGATCGGGAAAAATTTGACCATCATCAGTTTACCTTGCTGGCGATCGACAATGGAACACCCCCTTTGACTGGTAGTACAGTTGTGACCGTGTTTGTTCGAGACTACAATGATGAGGCACCTGTTTTCGCTCAACAGATGTACACATTCCATATAGAGGAAAATAATGGTTATGGGGAACTAATTGGCAGTTTGCATGCAACTGATATGGATGAAGGCTCAAATGCTGCGATCGATTTTAGTCTGGAACTGATGTTATCACCATCTAAGCTTCGCACCGTTTACGCCCAGTCCACCATCCCGCCACTGACTCCAGGCAAACTGCCATTCGACCTTGTTAGTTATTTCGACACATTACATAACACCTACGAGGTTCGACTATATGCCAGCAGAATGATCGATCGCGAGGCTGTCGCACCATCAAGCCTATTTTTGCCCGAAAAGCTGCCACCAATGGGAGGCTTCGCTCCTTCAGTGACTGCCCAGCTGAGCACTGGGCCAACGAAACCATCACCTACGTTTAAATTTTGGGTCGTCGGTGAAGATGGAGGTGTACCACGACGCAGGGGTCAAACAATGATTCATGTGCTTGTGGACGATGTCAACGATCAACATCCTGTGTTCCAGGTACCAAGAAACAATTCCTCATTGGTCAGTTTATCGTATATGGAGAAGACTGGCCATGGTGTGTTCCAGGTTAGTGCCTTTGATTTTTATAATATGGTTTATAGGTTACAGATTCGTACAGCAAAATCACAACAGAACGTTTCCTTATTTTTTCTAAACTACTTGACTGATGAGTTATTATTGTACCTCGAAAAGAATTATGGTCCAATCCGTTTTGAGGCGGTTGAATACCGATACAAATTGTTTGATAGCTCTTTTGCAATCTTAACATTTCTCTTGTGATGTTCGTTCAGCTACGCAGGAAAACGGCACTTCATAGGTTGAGAGTACAATATAGAACACAGGATTTTAATCCTTTCTTTCGGAGTGTTACTTTCGCTCCTATTGCGAGTCGCCTTTATGTTTGTCAATCAATCCTCCCAATTTGATACCCTTGAAACTCGCGCAGACATCAAACTTGTCATCATTTGCAAATGATTTTTCCGCCAATAGCTTGATGCAAGAGTAAAAGACAAGGGAGAAAATTCAAGCTGTTGCAATAGTTTTGCCCGGAGTTTTAGTTACTTAGTTGACTGGGGAGTATAAACAAATGGACAGTATCTACATACATGTTTTATCATTTGACTGACTGAAATACGGTTAAAAGTATTAAGACTCATAGATTTCATTAAACCTACTTGGAAATCCTAAAGGATGACAATAATGCGGAACACGCAGTTGAAATTGTACCCACAAATGTAGTACCTTCCCAATTACTTCAGATTCATTTGAGGCACGGAGGGGACATCTCAGTTTGGCCACCTCGGGTCCCGTTTTGTTCTTCCAGGCAGTATATAAAGTATATAATTTGGAGATCTGTCAAGCGCTAGGGTGGTTTTGGATTCACTGATCATATGAGAGTAAACAGAGACTTTGTTGGACAAAAGGTTACACGAAAAAGTAATGAAACGACTTAGTACCTCATCTAGGTTAATACACCTTTGGAAACCAGATGTTGAACCACCAATAGCGCGTTGTTCGCTGTAACCTATATATGGATTTGAAAATCTGAAAGAAATCACTCGTGTTTACTAGAGTAGACGGAAATTACCGAGATATTACGTTACTTGCTATTTGCTATGCAGATCACGGTAAATAGTCACTCTTATTGGTACTCCCAATGGACAGTAAGGCGGATGATTTAGATGGGGTTAACCTAAACTCAGCTAGAGCTGGGACACATGAGAATGCATTACGTTGTTTCTTGGGGACCCGGAAAAGTACAAACACTGTTCTGTAGTTCGTATTGCTTTTGATGGATTAACATATCCATTTGTTGAATGCTGTCCTTACTGTATTCAAAGGAGCTATTTACATTATACGTTTGATTGTAGTCCATTTTGGCCTTGAAGAGATCCCCTGTTCACACCAGTTTTTATACAGATGGACGGTCCGTTTAATGAAAGTGACTGAATAACACACTAGCACGTTGACATGCCAACGTAGAGTATACATCTTGCTTTAACTGAAGCAATGTACCAGCTCACACATTCAACACATCGGTTCTATCTTAGTTGAGCTACTCCTCACCACCTACGCTGATTAAACGGATATTATGCAGCCGATCGTCACTGAATTTTCCATCACATACGCAACCGAACCAGGGCTACAGACATCCCTCTGTGGTAGTATTTTAGTGGGTACTAGGTGAGAGGTGGACAGAATTTGCTGCGGAAAACACCTGGCGAATCGCGGTTTTCTTATCCCCTAAGAAACGCCTAACCCGTAGAGTTTGTTCACAGGTCCAGGTGTTTGCTACCACCAGTCTGACTGCGCGTTACTGACTTGTTTGCTGTGGGTCACTTGTCACAGTAGTGGCTTATGCACCTAGAGTAGCGCAAGAACAGTTCTCGTTGAACAACAGAACTGGTGTGCTATTTCTATTGATAGCGAGCCACAAATTTCATCCGTAGGGACAAGCTTAGGCATACAAATTAATTGCAATTTCAACCGGGCAAGTTAATCAACATATAAAATTGCACGTTGCCCCGGATCTCCTTTTCGGTGGACTTACCTTAGCAATCACCAATTATCAGACCGCTGGGCCCGAGTTTTCGATTAAATTGAATACACTGAAGAGTTGTTCCACACAAGTGAACTTTTTAGTGAACACATCTTTAGAAATCCTGCTGTTACATGCATTAAGGATGAGCCCGTTTAGGCGCGAACTGATAAGAGGTCTCTGATGAGACGTGAGAACATCCCCGATCCCGTCAAATTCAAACGTCTATTTTTGAGCTTCTAAACACAGGTTGAAGAGAATCACATGCTATATCATCCCGTTTTGACTGATGGTCAGCTAACGAACGCTGTTCAAGAATCGCACACAAAAATTTACACACGCACTTCCAGCAGGTCTGATAAACATAAAGTGGGGTTTCAGCTGTTGATGAACAATAAAATGAAGCGCTTCCACTAAGCTGAATTCCTTGAGAAAACAGCGGCATGGCTAGCCTCAATTATCGACAGGGTGGGGGGTTGATGGGGCATTGTTCGACACAGAACATAATATCAACATGTGTAACTTTTTTCATAATAAAGCAAAAAATAATTGGAGTTTAAACCACTCATATTTGTATCATTATACACAATTAATCCATTTGGACTCCCGAAATCGTATGTGATGAGCCACAATAAGGAGGGAATCGGCAGTGGGCCATTTAGTTTCCATCAATCTTGTGGATAGTCTTAGATCAATGAATATCTCTTCCACGGATGTCGTCCCATTTGAGACATTAGGCAAACTGCTTACAACATATTCAGTGGAGGGGTAGTATGAACTAGAGATTAGGTTCCATTAACACTACCAATAATCCATCTTAATTTTTCTCCGGGATGCAAAATTATTTAAAGGTTTTGGTAAACATAGCCCATAAGAGAGGAAGACGTACTATCACCATTTTTTTCCTCAAAAGGAGAAATACTTCAAGTTCTGCAGGTCTTGAAGTAATTTTGTGAGAGGCGTTTGGAGACATTTGTATTCAAACGTAAAGCGTGCATCAAAATACCAAACAAGCACTCTGATGCAGTTCACAATTCCGTACCGAAAGAGGGACAAGAGTAAACGAACATCAGGAGGAGTAACGCATTCTGAATTCGTTTTCCTGAGCTACATTTATCCAAGAGGCACCCAGGACTATGTTACTTGATGCACGGTTGTCCATCTTCAGACATATGCGTCAGCTCTACCATTCATTACGTTCCTATCCATTCCGAGCATAACACTACCGGTGAAAGCCTTCAGATAACGAAACAATAATCATTTTTCTCTCAAATTCCAAAATCCGCTGTGAACTGACCGTCCGTTCTGATCCATTGTTTTTCGGATTAACTATACGGAAGCAGCAAAGAGCACCCCTGGTGACAATTTACCTACGAATTGCCTCCGGAAGAGACTAATTGCCCTGAGTTGTTGGTTTTAATAAAACTGTTATGCGTTGCATATTGAGTTTTTAAGTTCAGTAAATTCAAATAAGGGAACAGTATTATCATCCTTCCCTTTCTCCGTGGACTATATTTTACTTTATTGCTTCAAATAATAAACTTAATGTTTGACACCCAGGCTTTGAAATCAGTGGCTATATTTGAACGAAGGCCTCCTATTGACTGTGCTGATGAGGCGGCGTTCTCCATTTGCTTTGTCAGGCAATTCACCGCCGTTAGCCACTCTTGGGTTGAGAAACTTTGGAAGAAAATAGTGCATAGATTTTAATGTGTGATTATTTACCCTTCGTCTACGCACAAGCGCAACACTAGGGCGGAAATGCAACACAGCCCATAAGAAGCAGTAAAAAGTTGCCTATATGTATATCTGTTTTGTCCTCTGAACACCAACACATACTTAGTAATATTGGTTTCAGGTTCGCAAGTTACTTTTACTTTGTGTATGTCTTTCTACAAAAATTCATCTACCGTACTGAGTGGCAGCTGATAAAGGAGATTCAGCTACTTTTGGTCCACCGGAAGGCATCTAAGTTGTAGCTTTACTTCGACAATAAAAAGCATAAAATTAACATAGGCTGCGGCAGTTATATCAGTCACTGGCAACGTTTTCCAAGAATCCCTCCATTTTCACTGGTTATATTCAGGTTTTGAACTCAGGTTTCGTACCATACTAGCGTGACGTACATTTCACTTACTGAGTGTAGTTCAATTAGAGTTGCCTCTGAAATTTTAGTTTCACTGTCTTAGAAAACATCAAAAGTTGGATGGCGTTTTGTGGATGGATGTCTAACAGAGCTTTGTTATACTTTTACTTCCTGGACTTGGCATGCCTTACATTGGGCTGATGTCATTTCAGACACACCACAGGTGGCAAAATTAGAGACAATCTTTACCAGTAAGACTCAGCGCAGTCGGAAAGAACGTCTGATCTGAGGAAGAATGGACTGAGAGTTCATACATTCCAGTGGTTTTACCGCCTAAACGGTCTGACATCCTAAATGGAGTTTTGATCCACAGTAATGGGTGTATTGGTCCCGGACTAGATATACTTCCACGACTCATGATTTATGCATATGCATTAGAAGAGCAGAACAGCCGCCTGCCCATCCTAAAACCAGTATTACAACTATAACAGTCATTGCTGTTGTTCCTGACACTGCATTTTTTCAAGAGGTCAACGAAGACAATTTCGGTATGATGAATGTACGGCATAACCAACTAATGAACGAAAGTGCTCGCTGTCTCTAATTTCCATCGGCTTACAGACCACAGGGATAGGAGGCGCCTGCACAGGCTGCAGGCTCGAAAATTTGACAAAACAGGCCTTCGAGAAATAACAAACCAATTTTCAAAACATATCTTCAAGGTGGGCAAGATAATTGTTTAGCTTTCTTTTTTGCTGGCAGGAGAATTTATAAAATACTGCAACTGCAAAGCTTTTACACAGAGAATTCACCAAAATTTGCGGACCTTCCGTTCAACTGCCATCAGTGACATATTATAAGTTACACGCTTCTACCCGGATTAAAAGCTATTTCAGGTGGTTTGCTCTATTTGTCTACCTCAGTGTTGGTTTTCTGAAATCCGATAGAGTTCATCGTGAGTCCTTATTACACGGAAAATCAACCCTTTTTGCCCTTTCTCCTCATGTCATTCAACTGTACCCGTCCCTTTCGGGCCATACTGTGGAAAGGCAGGTAACCGATAGGCTGTGAGACGCACGTGCACTTTCGTGCAACTGTACGATTTAAGCTTAGAGATAGCGGCCGGCTCCACTGCCGCACTGGGTGCACTGAGTAAATTTCTATTACCTGGAACATTTTTAACTATGTTTTCACGTGGCGCTTTGTCGTTACCACTTGTTCACTGAAATCTGATTTATTTGGCTGGTGAATGCGTTACACGTAAACTTAGTCTAGCGTCGAAATCAGGCAGGCAGACTCAGAGGTAGATTTGACCCTGTAAGAGATGGCCACGAAAGGATTTCTGACGAACTGGTCGACTAAGGTACACAGAGGACGTTCGGTTTTCATCCGCACGCAAACATGCAAACAGTTGCATGTGCATTCATTTACTTTGACAGTATGTGAGTATGTTTTCTCTGAATGATGCCTAAAGGAGATGCAGAGATAAAAATGATCTATACTACTGCACCAGTTTGTATCATATTACCTCGACTTTGACTAACTATCCATCACTGCCTCTGTCCATCTATACAGAGACCACACAAAGACCACACACACCGCTGCAGCGTGGTCGATCCTAGCAAGAGGTACCCCACCGAGTTCCGTTTCGGCTTTTCTTTACAAGAACAGTCTGTCCAACTAAAAAACTTTAACGCACAGAGCACACTGTTTCAATTGGTGCAGTCCTGAAAACAACTGCGGCCTCGAGGCACGTGCACCCTTGGTGCTTCAAAATCACGCTCCTCTTAGAATCGCCGTCTCAGGATGGCAGATACTCTGGGTGATACTTTTGTGGCTTTCTCCCACACAACTAAGTTAGAAATCCACTGCTATAAAGGAAACTAGATTGTCGAACCGGAATGTCGCTGGCATGCTGCGAACAACGCTGATAATTGCACTTGTTTTTTGTATGAGAAAAACACCCACCGAACTCAGATAAAAACCTTAGTGCGTTTTTAACCTATGCTGTTAATGAAGAGCACGTTCCCTCTGAAAATACTTAAATTATTGATGACTTCTACACAACTCTCCCAGCTGTGGGGCGCACGGGCTTGCCATCGGTTGTCCCTAAATATTAAATTCTAAAAAAAATCAAAAGCTCATATCCTCTAAACTTAGACACAAACATCTTCTCGGAACGTCTATACAATTCAAGGTGGTCGGGGATCGAAAAGAGTAAATGGGACTCAGCTTCGGAAGTGGCATGATACACCAGAAGAGCTGCCGAGCAGACCAGCTGCCGGAGGCAACTTACGGAGGTAAATGGAAATCAGTGGCACGCAAGCGACCTTTAAAGGGTGAAGGTGTGTAACGGTGGGTGCTACTGATGATGCATGCGAGTAGTATGTGTGTTCTCGTAAATTCGCCTTGATCTAATGGAAGGTGGGATTTGTTACGGAATTTGTGGAACTACTTTTCAGTTTTTGCTTGCAATTGTGCGATAATCAATAAATATCCAGAAGAGTTCAAGAAGACGCGTTCGAGAAGAAGATGGATATTCCGTTTTTAAAAAACAACGTGCAAATGAGAGTTTAACCTTCCTGTCCAATAGTCTGTAACCGTTTTGTTGGCGTTTTTCTAATAAAAAAATCTGCAGGAAAGGGCTTTCCTCTTTACACAGGTAGTCTTTACCTGGCGATGCAACTTACAGTATATCTTGACCGTCCCGGGAGAAGTAATCCTTATTCTGGATTGTTCCTCATAAGGGGTAGGTTTAGTCAACACCCATCTTAGGGAAAATACACGAAGAAGTAGTAATCTAAATTAATCCGATCCATAGACTTGTCCCGTGTGTCGTCCTCACATCTTCTTTATGGAAGTTGTTTGATGTATCGCTTATACCTGGGAGACCAAATGAGGCTTGTAGAGAATAGTCGAGCTCCACCACTTGTACCAGTTATTTCACTCTCAAATTATGACGAAAACTGGTTACTGAACGTCATTTTCAGTGGTATCCGTGACCCGGTCACATTTTCAATCCACAATTAGCAGATGCTTGGTAATTCATCCCACTACAGTCGCTGATAACTTGAAGACAGTAAAGTTTTTAAGAAAAAACTTCAGCTTCACATGCACGGGATCGACCCATTCATCCAATAGAACACAGTGTCTTCTGTGATCTTAATTAAGCCGGAATTTCTACAACGGATGAAGAACGCATTTTTTATGATCTAGTTTCTTTGTCTCGTTAGCAGATTTTTTTATCTGTTTGTTCCTACTCTAACCGGAGCGGTGAGAATTGCTCGCAAACATGTACCTATAGCATAAATGCTACTTTAAAAGAACTGGCACAGATTTTACTGTAACAACGAGTACCTCTGCAAGCAACCACCAAAAAATCCGATGTCAAAACAGACAGTTTCCTCAGATTCGCGTTTGATATGAAACCAACAGAATGAACGAAACTCACGGATACCTCGGTTCATACGAGATGTATTCTTCAAGTATATAAAAGATCCTAAATGTAGTTTGTTACGTTTGCTACTCAGGTGGATACAAAGAACAATGCTTAGCAGAGTAGGAGTGGATATTTCAAAATTTTAACAGGAGAAAATAAACGTAAATAATAGTACCACAGCACCTTGTTTTTAGCTCAATATTCATATAATAGTCGTAGGTTGTACACGCCAAATATCGAAGAGATTAAACTTCTGGCATCCTTCAAACAAAAGATACCAGTCTCAGGGACCGTCCCTATTTCCAAAATTTAATTTGTCCAGTAGAATAGAAAAATTCCGAAATCTTCACTCCCAGACAACTGCTGCCCGGTCGCAGTGCACAAATTCTTCTTCAAGAAAAGCAACCTGGCGAGTCATCAGGATTCTCAGTTTACCCTACTGACTGTCGTTTCTCACGCAATAATCATGTTGGTCATTTTTCACCATATCAGAGACATCTATTAAGCCTGGAAACATCACAAACGAGAGATTCAGCTGGGTTCCAGGTGAGTCTCGTGCAAAACCAAATCTGTTTGCAATTGAGTGTATTTCGCTAATCTACTAAGTTTGTTTGTGCATGAATGTATTTTCAGGATATAAATTAGCTTGTTTCATCACCCATTTCACTATGCGCCAAATTTAGCGAAATTAGGATGCTTCAGTGAATAAGATCATTTAACTACGTTTGGGCGATCAAGCCGAGATTCCACACACAGGCTGGCTCGTCACCTGCTACACCTGTTGTGTCATCAATTCAAATGCACAAGACATTTTTTTCAACGGCAAATGCATTAGCCAATGGGTCACGTTACACCTTCAACTTTTTTGCAGGACATCATTATCCAGAGACAGATTAGGATTCAAGTAAATGTCTTCAACATGGACTATGGTGAACATGTTACGTTATCTCGGTGATAATGTATGTACACAGAGTTTCCGAGCTGCAAGTCACATGTTCAAGTGGAACCATATTAGTGTAATATGGCACGTACAGAAGGAATGTCAGTATCTGATTGAATATGATTAGACGGATAGGGGATGAAGGCCTCCGTGGGGATGGGAGTAGTGAGATGAACTGATACCCATATTGTGTGTGTTCCATTAGGAGCATCTTACAACCGTAAGGCCTAACCGTTTGCTACAGTCTGCTTCTCCCTGGTATTCAGCTTACGTATGGTTCACCCATAAAAAGGACATGCATGGTTTTCGCTTGCAAAGATGTGTGTTGCAGTGATGTGTGATACTATCTGCTCTGAAGCTAACTGCCAATGAAGCAACAAATTGGCCACGGAGATGTTGTCTCATGCCTTTTCCACGCTGTCTGCTTGTCGGTTTTTTTCCGTGTAAAAGATCCCTTCGGCTTGTCTCTAAAATTGTACTTGAGCAAATAAGGTTCAAGTAGAACATAAGGTTGACGGAAACTCGGAGACTACGCCGACCTGACGAGACCCAAGAAGGGCGAAACCGGTCGTGGGCTGTCGAAGAGTTTTCAGCAACCTTATGGGTATTGCATTACATATATAGGAATTTCCTCGAAAGATCCTAACTCAAGCATCACTACTGTGGAAACAGGAAACCTCCAGTCTAGTTCGGATTGAATTCAGATTTATTGAGCATCATAAACAAAAATGAAGCATATTAAACACAACTGACTACCAACTGAAACATGAAGCCACCTTGGTGCAGCACATGTAGTTGAAGAATATTGTAAACGAGAGAATCAGCTGCGTCTCCCTTGGAATCTCAGTTGATATGCAAATGAGTGTATCTGCCGAAAACTTACTACTGTTTTTCGCCGCGGTTTCCGTATCCAATCGTAAGTAATCCAGCATAGCCACACGGTCAGTCCGTAGAATGCACCGTTTTTAGTTAATTATGACAAAAGAAGCTGAATAAATAGAAACAGAAAACAGGTGACTTTAGATAGATTTTTGGCTCTTAGGGTAATCAATTCCGACCTAATTTTTTCTCAAGGATGATCGTTTCGAGGGGCGTGTAACTGGTATATAACTGTATAACTGGTTAGAGGGTGGCACAATTTTTGGGCCCTTTAAGGCTCATTAGCTCTTGAACTGAAGTGATATCATCTATTTCATTGCAGGCTACCGTAATTTTCTAAAAGATCGATTTCTGTCAATTTGCGCCTACATTCTTTTTCTGTTATCACCTGCGCTGTACTCAAAAATAGCTGCTAAACGAGTTGTTATCTTAAGCTGATTAAAACTGATGTTGGCTACTTTGGAATGGAAGCATGCACGGTGAGTAAAGACTACGGTCTGTGAGAATCTTTTAACCGGGTGGAAAATAGATCACTTCTCAATTGTCCCCGACGGACACAGACAAGAATAACCGTAATTACGCACATTGTAAGAATCGAATAGCTAAGAGAAAGGAGATATTTTGTTCGTATGTGGATTCAAGCACTATCAGTCACATGACCCTCATACACAGACTCGGTTATTACCAGCTGATCCCTGAGGACCAGTGAGCACCATGTTAACATGGTCAACTTATCCACCGGAAGCCACACACAGCTTTTCATGACAATGGTTAAAGTACAATTTTGCACGCAGTCCGATTCTGACTCCCTCTTGACTTAGCACTAGTCTGGCAAACCTGACCCGAGAAAAACCAAGCTAATTCTATCCTAACATCACAGTAACCACTCATGGCGATTATCCTATTCCGGATGAATCGTCTTGCAAATTCATTCACCTCTCTACCTAAGCTGGCTCAGAAATGAAGATCACATCCTCATAAAATGTCGTCGCAACACTGCTATAATTTTCCTAATAAATGATTAGAAAGTTTACTTATACTGGCCACAAGAGGAAAAGAATCTTTCGATATTATACTAAGTACCATTCGTCTGGTGAAATTGAGCAAGCATTTCATCGCTTGTAATTAAATCTGTCACCGATTATAAATTCTCCTAGGGTCCCATGCTTTGGAAACGTATGTCTATACAGTCTTCTCTGTGGATCAGTAATTTGGCACTGGTGATAAGTAACTGCATCTTCAAGTCAAATATTCATTTATTTTGCTATTCTTCCTCAAAAAGCTACTAAAAGCTCCTTAGTAAATTTTTGGCCACAGCAGCCAATACGGGGTAATACACAGGCAACTAAAGAAGCAATTAGGGGTACTCAGTTTACCAATCTACGTCTTTGGCAACAGCCTGAATGAAACTCAGCTGTTATGCCATTTCGGTGTCTACCTGCCGGGCCATCCGAAGGAAGCAAGAGCCTGCTCAAGCCTAGACAGAAACAGTCGAGGAACAGAGGTTGATTCTGAACAACGGACTTTCGTCCGTGCTGTAGTAAAGCATTGGTGGCTCAAACGGAATCGCCAAGGGTCCTTGCAAGAAGTGCCCATTTATGGGTAATTGCGAGGTTAGCAGAAATGCGAAACCTCTCTTTTTCGTCCTGGCAATACTCCACCTCTCCTGATTCTTTTATTTTAGCTAATTTATTCCAGAGCGAGGAAGAGTTGCGCCCTCTTCCACTTACATCGGGGCTCGTCAGTAGTGCGCAACCATGACTATGCTAGGTATTTGGTGCAAGCCAATTGATACGCAATTTTTCGCGTGTTACATTAGATCCCCAAAACATGTGAGAAAACCCCGAACTGTGCTTCTCAAAAAGACAAAAACTTCGGAAAAGTTTAGCAACATGAATAGCTTGCTCAACACTGCATAAGTCGAACCAGCATGGATTGGCTGACCGGACTCACAGCAAGTGCCACGAAGAGCGGAGTTCTTGGCCTTTGGTAGAATACTCTGGACCTAAGGGATATCACAACAGGCCTTATCCTGCATAAAACTTACTTACACGTTTTCAGCGGAGACGCCCCTGTGTGATCATTACATGTAACTTGAGGTGTGTAGCTTGGCGTCTCTGAAATCCAATTTTTTTACGTTCAACCATTAAGTTTAGGTGGTCGTTTAATCTTTCCTATGAATTGGTTATGTAAGTTTCTATTTTATAAGCCATGTTACTGGTATCAAGTGCTATTGTTTGGTGATATTCTTCGACAGTTAAATTCCAACCACGGTTTCTCAGTGACAGGCCAGATAAGCAGAGCTTTAGTCTCTCAAGGACATATATTCGAAGACAATCTCCTCACTGTTCGGAATGAAAATCGATTTGTGTGGTTAAAAACCTAGTCTTAACCTTACTGGTTGCCAGAAATTGGAGACTACTGTTTTTGCGATATTTATGCATGCCATTAATTCCGCACCCGCCTCCCTTGGGATTGGCGGCAGTTTGAAGCAGTTTAGTTTGTTCTGAAGCATTGACATGATTAGATAACAGAATTTTGGCTTGAGCGAAAACTGATTTCGTTTTGTTTTAATCATCAGATTGGATTTATAACCAAAGTTACACTTGGCCTTTTGTTCAAAACAAATAAGAAATCCCCAAACGCGCCAACGATTAGGTGGCACACTTTGTGAGATTAAGATAGTACATACAGCTGCTCGACAATTCTGCCACAAGAGCTTCCAGATGTGCATGTCCATGAAGGAAAACGATCAATATAAACATTGCACTCCGTGTTGCTTGACACAGTGGCATTTACCAAAGTGCACCATATGATGCATGTCAAATGCAGTTTTGATTGCTGCTGTCCAAAAAAAAGCTGATCGTCGCCCTACCTCATTCTAGGTCTAGTAGTTTTAGCTTTGTTTGCAATTTGCCCATCAGGTCCTTGTTGGTTCTGCCTCGTTTATCCAGAAAGTAATGATACCTTTCAATCATGCTAGGTAATGTATGTGTGGAAATTCCCATGACCAGAGTAACGTGAAGCAACAAACTCTAACTCCATATATTGTCCCAAAAAATCCGAATATGTGTCAATCTTTGCTTCCGAACTGTTCCATCTTGGTAGTATTCATTCCAACATGAGTTTCCTTCTAATGCGTATGTTTTTCCCTTCCGACAAACACATCATAAGGGGAAAAACCAATATCGTGTTACTTGTCTACTCGCCTATATTTAAACAGATAATGGTCAAGTTTTCGAAAGCTCCTCAAAGGTTTTACTTTACTTTACATAACAAAACGACAGGCAGCTCTTCAGGCAGTACACCAAACTATAAGGTTCCAATCTTAAACTGGAAGAAGTTAAAATCAAATAGGTATCGAATAATAAACACAACTAAAAACAAATAACTACATCTGTTATGAACCATCTATGTGCGTTTCGTTACCAGATTCACCAGCCTTAGAAGGAAGTTGGTTTTGCAACTCTGACGTGTTTTAAGATACTTGCTCATCCAGGATTAACTTGTTGGTCAATTCAGTCTACAAGAAACTTATTGATATGCCGAAGGCCCAACATTAGCTGCTCAAAGATGGTCTACTAATAAATTTGGGTCAATACCATATCATTTTTGTTTGTTGTTTGTTGTTTCTCCCTGGGAGAAGAAAAAATTCTATTTACTCTGGCTCCCTCGAGTGTTCTTCCCAAGAATTCTACATTTTAGAAAGTGACCAACCTGCTTCGTCGGTGGAGCTTTTGTAAACAGGAAGTCTGCGAATCTTTACGCAGAACTTTCTGACGGAGAGCAAAACTGATTTAGAAACAAGCAGATTCATTCCCTAGGAAACAGTTGGATGGAAAGAGGCTCCAAAGAACTTCGAACTTATCCAGCATGGTGTCTTTCAAACCCACCCACTTCCTGATCATAAGTTATTATGCCCCTACCAGTGCTTACAAACCGGCTGAAAAATACCAGTCAGTAACCTCAACTCCTATATATATAGTGCATTTAGGGAGAAAGACTAGTCAACCGTAATTTCGAATCATTTATATCTTCCAAACTTCAAGTCAGCGGTTGGTACGGCGAGAGCTTTTGTGGGATGGGCATTATTCCGCACCATTTTATTCGTTTCAGTAGTTATATTTCTTTAAATTCATTGCGGTACTTTGGAAAGCCTCTAAATAATAACACTTTCCAATCCAGTTGACCAAAACAAATAAACTCATTCTCAGATTTACATTTGGTGGTTGTACAAGCTGACGGTTGTTCCTAATCAGAATCAAGAGTGCTTTAATCATTATTCACCTAGGAATAAGGATCAGTTTCTAACACATCACAGTTTATTCACATTAATTTCCTTCGAAATATCCTCTGTCACGGACAAGATGCAAGCTTTTTCCAATTTCTTCCAGCTGTTCCGCTCGAATAAGCGATTTTCTAACTATTCACAATAAACTAGGGGAAAGTGTTGAGTCTTGGTGTTTTTCACTCCGTTTTACAGAAAATTCTTGTTTCTGAAAAACAATGCTCTTTTGTTGTCTTTGTGTCACGTAGAACGTGGAACTATGTAAAACACCTGAAGCGTAATGAAAGTTTCTATCGTTTCTTGGAGCTAATGACAGATTTCAGATAGTGACTGGCTCTTCGACAGTGGTATCGTTTGCCATCCTATGGATGGTGTATGAAACAAAGCGTCTAACGCTACCGCTGAATAGATCTAGGTTGGCCTGTTATGGTGTTCTGAGAAAAATAACTGGAATGACGAAATGAGGGGTTGACACAAGTGCAGTAAGCCATTGTGTCACCTTTCACGAATGCAGATTTTTTTCGTTATTCGTATATAACTATTCGGTTCTTGAATAGTTCACTGCAATTATGTTAGATACGCGATCTTCCCAGTTGGCGCTCAGTTTCGAACCCAAGTAACATCTTGGGCGTCCGAGGTAATTCAATTCATCAATAGCAGTTAGCGACCCTTCCATTAATTCACGATATATCAGGCTCTGAAAAACCGGTTAATTATATTAAACGGAATCAAAGTGCAGAGCCTTTTTGCTAAAATTCTGGTGTTAACAAGCTCTTACTTGCCTCGTTCCCCAGGGCTCGAATTCCGGCACGGCTAAAACTTCGCATTGCTGACAAGGATTAATGATGGTAGCAGCCACCAGTGACTCCTGGCCGAAGGTTTAAGGGTTCAACATACTAGTCGGCGGGTTAAAGATTCCCCGGAATTTTGTGTGTGAGGCCTACTGCTGATGACTCAATAAAGGCGAGACATCTGTACACTGCTACTCGGCTTTTTAGCACAGAACGGCTTTGCTTACAAAAGGGAATCTTTTTTAAATATCCCCCAAATCTCTTCACACTGACATGAATAGTTCAGCTTTGCTCCTGCTGGGTACTTTAGAACAACTTTGAGGCTTAGGGTCGCCAAGGAGAGTTCACCTGTCACACAGAATCACTTTTCACCGTCGCTACAAACTGTGTTGCTGGGACATTGGTTAATTAGAAAGGTCATTCCCAAGAGAGACTAACTTTCAAAAAAGACCAACCTTGACTGATTTGTCGAAGATCCTATTGATGCTTATTTTTTCCGAATGGGTCATTCACCAAAAAAGACATTTCTTGTTTCCGTTCATCAAAGTTTCCGCCCCGGAGGTTGCATGATGCCTTAACTGCTAGGTCTTGCGCTTGGAATCTCCAACTTGACATCAATACACTAACAGACCATAGAAAAGTTACTCGGAACAAGGAATACTGGTTCTCGCTCGGAAGATAGTGCATACAGAACTATATAGTATGTACATGTGCATATTTTTCCTGAGTGAGATTTTTAGACGGTATATTGTGCCGCCCTACACTAGTTTTACAGCTAACCAACTTACTAAAATATAATGCGCTTATAAGTGACCCTATTTGAATTTAAGCTAATACTTGTCTTCAAGAGATGAATAAATATCCGCGGTTGTGGTTGGTGATTACCACTCACATATAGGTCTCTGTTGAAAAAGTTGTACATTGTAAATACAATCCAGGCTAATCACAAATTAGCAACTCGTGAGCCTAGACATAAGTTAGAGTACGCTTTGTTCGATCATTCTTTTCAACCAACCAGTCATCAGTTGAGCTTGAAACCGAGCTTTCGAAGCGACGTTCCATCAAGCCCTTGATAAATTCCACTTAGATCAAAACCGTCCTACACTGTACTGTGCTGTCATCAGCTAGACAAACTATGCCATTTGGCGTCATCTAGACAGGGACGAAAAAAGAATGTTGGCTGAAAATTCGGACGCTTGAAGGCGAGGCAATGGATGTACCGGAAGTGATAGGAATCGTCAGAACTTATTGTCATCCTGGACATGCAACTGAATGAAAGGGATGCTGTTTTATAAGATTTGGTAGAAACGAATTTTCCCAGAGACTGAGAGTTTTCAGGGTTTTCTCATAGAATTCTCGACTTAATCTACTTTTTGTAGATACCCGCAATTAATGCTAGTATACCAGGAACCTCAAACAGGACGGATCCATGCAAGCAATTTCAAAGAGTATTTTGAATTGGTGCTTAGCTAGGTGAAGCAAGAAACAGAACAATAATAACCGAAACCAATATCAGTGTAGTTCAATAAGTGTGGTAAAATTAATCGACCCATTAGCGTTTACGGAAGAACGGTTGAAAGCAAAACTCGCCAACTTGAGATAGTGTTACTTTTTGTTTGTTAGTCTTCAAGGAAACAAATGAAACCAGAATATCCGGCTATGGACACACACTCGGTGAGTCTGTATAAAAAAGGCGTTTATTTTGCTCATTAGGTGGTAGAATTTACGAATTAATTCTATACACTTTTATTTCAATCCGGAACACAACGGTGTGATTAAACTGTTCCTCAGTCCTCGGAGGACACGGACGGGATATGCTCATTTATCTGGAATACCTAGGAGTAGAATCGACCAGAATAAATGCGCTCAATTGTTTTTGCATAAACAGTGCGAAGCGTAAGTTCTACTGGGCAATTGCGATTAATAAGTATCGGTGAAAATACCCCAAACTTATCAGCAGGGCCGTTATCGTTTATTTGATGTGTTGCAATGTATTTCAAAGTGGCAAGGCTAGTTTTCATGCAAGAGGGAGTCATCACGTCGCCTGCGGAAAACGGAGAAGTAAAAAGCCCGCCAGATGTTCAGTTTTCGCACGTATTTGTTTTGGATATATGTTGGTAGAGTAACGGACAGAGAATAAATTGTCTAAGAATCGTTTTAATATTTTTGTTTATAATTAGATAAAATTCACGCAGACATTCTTCTTATAGGACAAACATTCTCTTTGCAGCAATCAACAAACTATCCGATTTCACAAACACGGACGGTCATTAAGTATTTTATGTGGTCCTGGTTGCTCCGTCCTTGATGTTATGCAGCTTCGATGGCTATAAAGTTCAAAACGGTACATGCAGATGTCATTATGCTATCTAAGATTACCACTAATAATTGAATGCTCTAAAATAAGACGTGTTTTTGTCTTCCAGAATTACTGGTGCCCGTATGTGTTCGTTGTACCGAACCCTCCAGTTTCTGCTCAATGCGCAACTTTCATTCACTTTTGATACCTGTATAGCCCTGTTTGTATTATGATGCCAGTTGGCACAAGATCATGAAGAAGCTCACAGTCCATTAGAATTCTCTTTCACTGAAACTTTATCCACTTCACTGGGACTGATAGAAGACATGCGCCGCGATATATTAATAGGTGATGACCTTTTTAAAGAAAACCATGCTAACGGATGTTTACGTAGAGCGTTACATCAAGTTCTACAATAGCTGCGGAACTCGACCGACTGTGGTTTATTCAGTCTACAAGAAAAGCCTACACTTCTTTCTTTGATTCAAAGGTGACCAGGCGAGCACCAACATAAGACACCACCTCATTTCGGGTTTTAACCACGCTCATACTTCGACACAGCGATTCCGACCATCGGAAGATCTACTTTGTACAAACTTCAACTTAGACTTCCTAACTTACCTGCGTATCATGCAGCCAGCGAGTTTTCCCGCAGCTACAAGGAAGCTAACATTTTCTGGCAGATATCCATCGGGACGATCGGCAGAGGTATGTGATCGTTTCGTCAGTAAGTTGCTTTATCCTCCTCCAAGTAGGAAGTAAAAAAAACTCCATCTCAGCGCTGAGCAGCACTTTAACTCCATCAGATCATTTAGGCATGGTACGGATACTCTTACATGCAAAATTTGTGCAAACACTGTTTTGTATCTATGGGTGCACTATTGATTTTACGGTGTCTTGTCTTTCCCTTCAAGGTTTCGGCCACAGATGCTGACGCAGGCCCCAATGGGACGGTTCGTTACTTCGTCCAGTCTATATATTTACACAATCAAACTTTGAGACCACAAAAAAGAGACAACTCTACCTCAGATTCTGAAGTTCTTCTTGACAGTCTGGCAGACACAGACCATGTTGGGCGTTATTCTAGCCTGTTCAACATACACGAAACTACCGGTGTTATATTTCTAGTAAATGAACTAACAGAAGCGGACATGGGAAAACTGTTTTCTGTGGAGCTGGTTGCTCAAGATATGGGAACTCCGATATCTCTGCGCTCCACCATCGTTTTACTCATTCGAATTGATGATTCCGCCCCAATTGGCAACATTAACAACCAACTTTACAATCTCTTGGGAAACAGACCCGAACAATCGTCCCCCCGAAATGGCAAATCCTACCTTAACTTTTATATAATTCTATCGATTCTTTTCATTTCGGGTTTTATCTCCGTTGTTCTCATGAGTGTGATGTGCTTTGTACTACGAAAAAGGCGGATCAGAAGTGCGCACAGCATACCTGCTTTGGAAAGTAATGGCAATATTGAGATTCCTATGCGAAATGCCCAGCTGTGGGTCACACACAAGCAAGGTAAGTAGGCTCTAAAACACATATGAAAAGAAAATTGTTCACTTCTCAATGCTGATCTAATTTCCTACGTTCTGGAACCTGAAATATCCCATTATGGCTTGAATTTATGTTAAAAATCGGTCAACCTGATGCTTGTTGACATTAGACTTACGTTAAATGCGCTCTAGACAGTGGTTGCACAAGAATAACTCAATTTTATACTCAAAGTCCGCCATTACACGAAAGTTCAAGCCAAATGAAATATCTCCTAGAATTGCCCCAAAATGTGGAAAAACATGGAATAAAAGGATGCATTTCTGGTTGATAATAACACGGAAAATATTAGGAGGGCCCTCACACTAGTTAAGAATTAGACCTAACAATATAAACATTCGTAATGCACTACTCATAAGGTTGCTGAAAATTCTTCTACAGCCCACGACCGGTTTTGCCGTCCTTGGGGCTCATCAGGTAGGCGCAGTCCCCGAGTTTCCGTCAACCTTATGTTCTACTTGAAACATCACAAACGAGAGATTCAGCTGGGTTCCAGGTGAGTCTCTCGCAAAACAAAATTTGTTTGCAAATGAGTGTATTTCGCTACTATAAACATTGTTCTTGTAACGAAATTTATCGTTTGGTGTAGGAATATTCCCGCAACAAGAGCAGCTCGTGTATCAGGCCTGCCACATCCACTAATATCCAAGAGCTCCTAAGACCAAAGTATCAAGCTCTGAATGACAGATCCTTCTTCATTTTTCATGATCCAAGTTATGTGAAGAGAATGATATTCAAAGTAGTAATTAGGGTTATTTCTGGTATTCTATCTAGTTGATTTGACCAAAATACCCGTTTCAAAATTCACGGAGGAACTGCCTTGAACCGGCGGGAACTGCAGACTAATCGGAGTGTGCGTTTTTCTGGATTTAAGTGACCCAACCTCTTCACAATCGGGCAAAAGACATCAATTTTGACTTTACGGCTGGATGCCTCTTTGGTGAATTAATTTAATGTTTCTACACTTCTGATAAAACGAGTCATACTATTTTATCCAACCTAGTTAGCCACCTAGTAATATGAGTTATTTTTGTAGAAAGAGGAATCACTGTTCTCTATCGGTCTGCTCTCCGTTGGCATCATTAGCATCTTTAAACCAAAAGTACTTCGTTTTAGCCAGCAACATCTCAAGGATCATTGCAAAACTAAAGCCCGAACGCCGCAAAAAGGTGACAGTTTGGGATCATGGGGAATCCGGTGACAATCACATGAAAGTACTCCAAAGACCGCAATTGGAATAAGGGCTCTCTCCTTTGGGCAAGTTGCAACAATAGTATTTGCACCAGAGCCTTTTGGAAATGTCGATGTTATCTGTGATCTGATGAGTGGGAAAATGTATCGAGATCTATTTGCACTACAGCGAAGCCACAGACATTGGTGCCCTAATATTGTGGGCTGTTACCACTGGCGTGACCTATCGTTTACAGTTTTACCTGCTGTAATTTTGCTTATCAAAATCTGGGTCTGGTGATGCCAAAGAAACAACCAAATATAGCAAAAAGGAGCTGTGGTTTTTTATCTATCTTTCTTCAGCATTTGTTACTACAAAGATCATCGAAAACGTATGGGGTACATTAGTGTAAATAACTTTCAAATTTTTGTGCTGACGGCCTCAAGCCTCGACTATTCCCAGCAAAGCCACCAAAGTTATTCTCCAATTTACTCAAATAATTTCGTATTTCGGACGGGTTAAAGTCTTACTTGTCCAGCAGAACACACAATATCCGGTGAATGCTGCTGGAAAGTCGAAGTCTTAGATGTTATTGATTGACTAGTGTTTGGGCTCTTAGATCACAAAACGTGAGGATGGGACTTTGTACGCTAGTTGAAAACACTTTAGAAAGAAAACTCATGGAGCACTTTGAATTCCAACCCTAGGGCTCAAGAGATATCAGTGCTGAAGCGCACTACGTGGCGAGGAAGGAAAGAACAGTCTCCCTAGCAATTACTAGTTGATTCAGGATTTGTAGTGTCTGAGTTCGAATTTGAACAGAAACTGTATATTTGAGCTTAGTGTGTAGTAAACTGCACAGAACACCTATAAAAAGGAACTGGGTGGCTATATGATGATGAACTTCTATTTTGAACTATATTTTGCAGCAGTTAACTGATAATCGGACAGTTCCGAGCAGGCGAATGGCTTTCATAGTAATGCTAGAGAATATACACAACAAAACGATAACACCTACGACGAAATGCTGTTCGGTAGATTCCAATACATCTGCATATTTGTCATATTTCTCCACGGAGAATAAACGTAGCTCCACGTCCAGTATTTACTTCTCTTACTCAATGTGTTTATCGTCTGCCTTAACCAGTTTTGCTGAATCCACGCTATTTTGCAGTCCGTCGGCGGTTTTCTGAACAGTTTAGATAAACAAATCAGAAACAGGGGGAACAAAGGAAACTAAAGAAGAAGAGCATAAACAAGAAATTCAGCTGGATTCAGCTGAGTTTCCCTTAAAGCCAAAATTGTATGCAAGGAAGTGTTTTGCGAATTGCTTCCAATTTGGGTCCAAGTAAGACCTACAGTTGAGAGAACCTCGGGAACTACACATACTTGGTGAGCCCCAAGAATGGCGAAACTGGTCACGGGTTATAGAAGAATTTTCAGCGAACTCAGTCATGGCATGTTCCGCCAAGAAAATGAACTGAAACTGCCTTTGGATGGATACTTTGTTAATCCAAAGTCATTAACTTGTCAGCTTTCAGTTAGGAAGCCGTAACCTATACACGGTTATGGACACTGAAGTTTTTCTTCGAAATTCGCTGCTCAGTATTTCTTACAGTATTTTACGTTGACTCTCTCTCTCTCTGGACAGCAAGGGTTTCCTACATACAGGTCGTGCTTGTTTGCCACTGATGTGTGATTTATTACTTCAGTCAAAAACCCAAGGTCCAATTATATCTGTTGAAAAGTTCTCCCAGGCGCATCCGGTCACGCGCCTCTGGTCCTCCAGAAACGGAATTGACGTGTTCCACCGAGTTTGATATTGTCCTAAACCGTCGGGCAGACCTCTACTCAATCAGATACCCGTTACTAGTCACCTTTACGTGGTTCGTTTAGAAGTGCCTGGAAAGCCATCCTTCAAAAGCGTTGGTGACCGTTGCCTGTAACTCGTTCCTGTTTACGCCCCAAAAGACTGATATTCTGGCATCCCTAAAGAAACTTCCTACTGTGTTTTGAGTGCTTTATTACGGTGGACTAGAAACACATATTGTTCCGGATGCTGAAACCATTACCGCTCAAGTAGGTTGACTTAGCACTGCTAAGTCCCGAAAGCTGAAGTGAAGCGGTTGGAGCCTGATATTGGTCACACTGTTTCCGCGCCGCATCAACTTCCGAAGCAACCGAAACCACCTGGCTACATTTTGCTCCTAATGTACAAGCCAACATTAAAGGAAAAGAGGTCACATCACCATCAGCCATAGTTAGCTTAAGACATTTATTGGATGTTGTTCGTTCTGGGGGTGCCTATGTTGGCTGCGATCACCTACTTCCACAGTGCTTCATTCCTTTGCGCTATCCAAAGGAAAAATCCGCCCATACCTCAACAGCGATTTGGAACAGATTGGTCAAAATATAAACTTAAATCTCTCTCGGTCAACCCATTTTCCTGCACAGGCTCTTACTATTACTATCTGAAACCCTGCAGGAGCTGGGGTCCCTGTTTGAGGTAGAGCATTAACAACTAGGAGGCTCTTGGATAAGAATCTAAATCCACTCGGCATCAGATTGGCGCAGAATAAAACGTCATTTGACGGACAGCCAGCAATCAAGTGAAAAGTGTACGTCTTTTGACTGAGAAGCTTGATTGTCCCATAATGACTAATAAATGCGGGAAAAAAGGACTCCGAAGAATGTGTAAAATTTCCTCAGCTTGATACATCCAACAAGCTCATTGCAGAGCAAAACAGCTAATGAAAAGAATGTCTGGTTCAACTCTATAAGAGGAAGTAGTTTAGCTGAAAATTACGAACAGATATTCAAACGACCACTTGATATCCAGTCGGGTCGAGGCGGTGCAACTTACGAAGCATGACAGCGTGCATAAAATCGTGGGTGTGGAACTGGCGAACGTACGGAGAGCGGTCTTAGATAAGCCGAGTTGACAGGTGACTGTATGTGGTTGTCAATGCATGTAGAATCATTAGGAAAAAAAGGGGTAGAAATCCCAACCCTACCAGAGTTAACAGAATCCCTCTCCCCTACACAACTATCGTAGCACTAGCTCACCACACGGACGGACGAAAAGTACAAAAGAGGTTCAAGAGGGATCTTCACGTGAACCGAACCGGAAGAACTAGACTCTTAGCTGAACCCAAATCCATGTAGGTTTCTCCATTGGCTTAGTACTTGGTGGTCCACCCTAACACACAAATCCCTTGACCGGCACCAAACACAGATTTAGCTTGACGTAACGGATTGGTTCCTCTTCCGCCTTAACTCTTGACCAACCTCGAACTTAGTCATCTGAACTGACGAAGCTTTTGTGTCAAAAGCGAAACATCGCCCAAAAACAGATCTACCGATTTTTCCCAAACTTTTCACAAAATGAAAACGAAAACCACAAAGTACTTCTTCCGAAACGGGAAGTGCTGGTCCATGATTCTGGTTGATCACACGCCTTTCAATCAGCACAAACAACGGAATATTAATCTCAAAAAAAAAAACAAGCAGAGAGGATAAACCGACAATTTAAGCTTTTGGGACTTACCATGCCATCTCCAGTGCTCAAAAGGAAAAAGATAAAACTTGCTACTCTTTTGTTCTCCTTTTCAGGCATCGATAGCTCGGTTAAGACATTAAAACGAATGTCAAGATCCAACTCCTGGGTGATGAAAGAGCTGTCCTCGGAAACGGCAAATGATGAAGGCACAGTTTCTTTGCTGAGCTCATTGCCCACTGAGAGAGTTTTACCCTACAACCCAACTGCACTGCACCTGCTGAATGTCCAGCCCTGTACAAGCAACCAAGCCATGGAACAACTTCAGCAAGTGCAAATGGTGTGCTCCGGCAGTGATAGCGTTCCTCACTTGGTGACGGCTCCATTGGTTTTAGCTAGGTCGATCTCTCCCCCAATTGAACCCATTATATTATACACCGCAGATGAACAAGCTAACCCAGCAGGCAAAGTTAAGCCGCCACAAACGAACAACACTGGGGTGAAGTACTTATACGGAACGCTTCCTACCTCAACCCGTGGACATCCTACGGAAGTTCAGCATATGTGTCTTCATCCAAAACATGTGAGTACACTAAAATCAGGTGTCCGTTATGATCATTACCCTAAAATCCGGCCACAATGCTGCCAACGAATGCGACTGAGGCGCAATTTGTTGGCTGACTACTAGATATCGTGAAAAAATGAAATATCTTCAGAGTATGTAGCTGTAACTGAACTTTTCCCGAAAACACTGTAATCCTGTAAACCACAGAATTGCTAAAAAGATATTTATATTTCCAAACTAAATGAGATCCATCAAATTAAGGGATCAACCTGGATAACGCTTGCGTTAAATTCGCCGATTGTTCTGTTTTCCCATTTTAATTTTTAACCTGACACTTGATAATCTAGAGGAACCACTCTCGCAAGAACAATGTAATACCCTGTAATTCATGGCATTAGCTTCGGAACGCCATACTGATAGTTCAGATTAGAGATTTGTTTCGGAGTCACTCTTCTACTGACTTTCAATCATCTCGCTAGAAAAAATGATATAAATGGACTAATTACATTTTGTATCGTTTTTGTTTTTCGTGCTTCCCATCGATCAGAGCAAGCGCAACAGTGTGGGATCTCTCGATCGAGACAGCGGTAACGAGGATAGCCTGGACACCAGTACTGCATCCGGGCAGCCCGTGTCAAAAGCCATCTGGTTACCGACAGGTCTCTCCACATTCCCGCAGGTGCATGCTTCGTTTGCCCTACCGTTTGTCCATATTTACTCACCCTTGTCATGCGTCACAGAAGTTGATCCCAACGTGGCCCTGTCTTCTGCAGATAATTAATCACTGTCAACCACAAATATACAGCAAAATTCTCTTTGTGCAATTACCTCTATCAGTCTGCATCAAGCACTTTCACCCGTGACTAGCATCAAACTTCACTTACCTTATGATTTGGAGTCAGTTGTATGCATAATATACGCACAACCTGGTTTGCACAGAATTCATTGTACTAGAAGGTTCATATGTATACTACAAGCACATGCACCTGTAAACCCCATCCATCAGTCTGTCCCAAACTTTCTGAAAAGCGTTTCAAGCTCTCGGTGTAGAACGAAAATTACACCGTTTTTGGTTGCTCATATTCTCAGTGATCGAAGTTGTGTAAATAAAAGGCTGAGTATGAACAGATAAAAATCACTCAAACAAGACTAAATTTGCCTAATGCACTACATCATTTTTAGACATTTGTTTAGAGAAGACAAGGGCACTGTAATCTCGGCAGGAATACTTGAAGGTTGCCAAGTTAACGTTGGAAATGTTTCATAAGTAAACCGACCATGTTTTTACTTTGTTCTCCAACTTCTTTAACTGGAAAGTTAAATTCCGGCCAGGATAGTCTTTTACTACGGTTTTTACAAACCATACCCATTGTGTAACCGAATTTCGGTGGTTGAATTTATACTTTCCAAAATGTTCCAGAAGCCTAGTCTGGAACAGTGACTGGTAACCCGTTTTGTACGATCCACAATTTTCAGCGAATTAACTGTATTCGATACTTTTGCAAGTTGTGCTGACACAGAAGAAGATGTTCCATGAAATAAAAATACTTAGTAGTAATAAGTAGAGACTCTGGAGTGCTGTTGACATTTTGTGAATGTTAAATCTTACATCAGGAACAAAATGGGTTTCCCTGTAGACAATAATGATAATAATGATAACTAAAAAACTGACTTATCGGAGGCAGTGATGAGCAGTCAAAAACTAGTGATTACTTTTGCAAAGTACGAAGCAAAGTATGAAAGGCCATTCCTGCTTCTGAGGGTTGAATATTGTGCATTCATTATTCAAAATTCATGTTGAACAGGAAATCAGACGATACAAAAACGAAATTAAAGAAACTTCGAATACAGTAATATGGATGCCAAAACCATTGTATTCCACGTAATATGTTTTATCGGACAAGCATCAACTATCAGGTGTACGGTTCTGTAGCTTGTTGGCAGTCATAAATTACACCGTTACGTAGTGTATTATGTCTACAGACTGTTACGTCTTTATCCGTGAAGACAACAGAGACACTGTTGCATGATTCTGTCTACTGGTCATAATTCTGCGGAATCTTTTCAAACAACCAGATCAACCCTGAAGACTGAACTCCAAAGAGAATTGAACTGTGCTGAGCAGCATTTGAATAAATAGTAAAGTAAATACCCCCAAAACATTCGGTAAAATGAAAGATCGGCAGGAGGAAAAAGGCATGTTTATAATTTGGGAAGTAACGAAAGCAAATCCGGCAGTGAAATGTTAAATAAGCTGGACTTACCGTTTTGGGAACAAAATAAATATAGTGAAGTGATATCGAATTCTCTTGCATCACAACCAGGTAGTTTGCTTTCCCGGCTCAAAACGATAATTACGCAACTTATGTTAGGTAAACTTCTCAATAGATAGAGTTATGCAAATGATAGACTTTGTACGGCTCAGTAAAATCTTTTAACTAGGAATGAATTCATTTGATGCGGAAAAGAGTGAGAGCTATTTTAACCTGATTAGAATAACGAAAAGCGACGGGGTTCGCTTCATCGATATTTCAGCTTGATTTCTTCCCAGTATGATTGAGCCACGGGTTCCGTGAATATTGTCACAATTTATACTGAAATTAACTACTTATAGGAATGATTTGTTGCTTGAGTTCTTACTAAATACACATAATAACTTTGTGAATTGCAACATGTGGGTCATCCAGAACTTATGGATGCGATGGAACTAATAAGTGCTGCAGCATAATAAAATGTCTTTGAAAGTTGAACCCATAGAATGGCCTCAACCACACTTACTCCTTAAGTTAAGTTACGTTTTCAAGGCAAACATCAGTTGCTGTCTCAGATTGTCCAAGCTGGACACAACTGCCACAAATAAAAACAGCCTCCGGACAGCAAAATCAGTTCAGTACCTCAAAAAATTTCTGTCTGCAGAGAGCTGTAGAGTTATGGTCTAACCAGTATTTGTATCTTCTCCGCCTATTTCTACCGGGCGGCAAAGCATAAGGGTAATGAAACGACGAATGCAAATCCTTGTAGCGAAAGCTTGAGAAACACTGGTAGATATAGTGCTACGAAATTTTCGCCCCTGAAACAAGGATTTTCCGGTAGATGTTGCTTTCCTGTGCAACTACATAACGTTGCTATTCTAAAAGATGAGATATTTCCGGTGTCTTTTTTCCCGGCTATAGTCAAACAAAGTATGTCGCTTTTTGTGTGAACATGTTTGCCTCTTCACACGTTGTGATTCAGGTGGGTGCGGTCGCGGCAACAACAAAAGGCTCTTATATAATGCTGGTAAACCTGTTATGTACACGAAAAATGGTCCGATATTCCCAGAACAAATTATTATGTTTTAGTCCTGATAAAAAAACAGGAACGAAATCGTAAAGGACCGGTGGGCTTTCTACTTGAATAGTCAAAATTTTGCCCGAAGATGAAAGAGATAGTGGAATTTCTGTCAGCCTTTGTTTTTGCGAGGAACTCCTCAGTATCCTCTCTTTGAGCACCATAGTTACAAAGGGCCTTAAACAGATTTCCAACTTCACTGAAGATAGCCAGCTTTGTGTAGATGGTTTCTTTGATGTGATTAGATATGCATGGTAGAATTATTTGTACCAGCGACCAAGTTAGTTAAATACACATATGGCATCGCAGCAGAGATGAGAAAAATTAGAAACTCATATCTTCCAAGCTGAACAAAGTAAATGACACCGATACAGTCCAAAACTATCTGTCAGAAGACTACCCTGGTGATCACTCATATAATTACTACGAAATAAATGCTTTGTCCACAGTAGAGCTAGACCAGAAAACCACTTAATAGGAAGTCAACAAAAGAATTCAGGAAAGCAAATAACGGGTTTACCTAACAAAACGTCAATTAAGTAGTGTAGGTTTTTCTGTGGCTACACCCAGTAAGTGTATAAACAATACCACCTGAGCAAATATCCCAGATGGAAAGTATATCCAAAACTAGAGTAGCTCCCATAAAATGGGGAAGATTGCGATGGGAACTGTAGACTTAAGGAGTGACATTTTGTACTCAAAAACAACTCAGATACAACGACTGCACTAGGAATCACACAGAAGGTAGGTCGTATAACGGAATTTGTGTGTATAAACGGACCATCGAGACAAGTTGTACACAACTAATATTTACGGGCTCACTAAGTTAGGAATTACATGAGGACTAATTAAAATTCGGAAACATTGGAAACTTTATGACGAAAACTGCGCATCATGGCAAGCGAACGGTGATCCTAGTGAAACACGTCCAAAGGCGCATGTGAAAGAGGCAATTTCATGAAAGCTGAGTTGAAAATTTGTGCAATCGTGTCATCGGACATTGCAGATGTCATTACATGAAGTCATGTGAACCTGCAGACAAAACCCTAACGCGATATTGCCTAAATATCCTGATCGGGTTATTCAGTTCTACTAGAAGCCGTTAGTGCAAAGGTTTTGGATGCCAGCAAAATTAATGGAAACTGTTAATGGAAACTGTTTGTAACTTTTGTTGGTATTTCACTTCGTTTTCGACAGACCAATATATGTGTGCATATTTAATTAGTCTAAATTGTGTAAAAATGACTTGACGTTCTCAGAAACCTTATCTTTTTAAAAACAACATGATTAAACTCATAGCTTGCTTCTTCGACTGGACAAGAACTCGCAAATCTCGAATTTCGCCCAGAAATAAATTCGTCGATTATTTCCCACTCCTTTCCTAGGTCTTATCATAGGGCAAACAGGCTACTGAAAACGTTCACTGTTGCCGATTAAACGTCTTCTGTCAAAGCAGGATAACTGATCAATCAAAATGGCTATCTGTAAAACCGTCTTACGAAGATTTTCACACTCTTCGTCTAACTCCTCCCTGGTGCAGTTTCAGTAACCCGTGGGTAAAGACAGTTATGAGCTTACCGGGTGCCACCTTGCTGAATAATCCCTGCTTGATTTTCAAGATGTCACGATAAGTATGCTCTCGTTCCCTGCTCTCATTTTTACGTAATCCCATGAAGATTTATTGTTGTGAAAATAACTTGATGCTCCTATCACGGTTGATCAATCAAGACACAATGCGAAGGTTTTAGACAATGGCGGCTTTCTACCCTAGGAAACATTAGTTGGGCATAAGCTCTCAAGCCAGGCCTTTAGAGATTAAGGTAGAATCTTATGCTGGAAGTGAAACGGCTGTTGTTCTGTCACGTTTTTTTCCAGGGATTGTTATTCACTTTACTCATTTGATTGAAAATGTGCATAAAGAGTAACAACTAACGATCGGTTGAAAACCTGGCGCCAATCAGTTTCCATGAGTGATACGCTAGTTCTGTATGGGAGAAACACCCAAGGGGGGACGACTTCGACGACGAATTTTTTGCGCCCTCTTCCAGAAGACAAATCACACACTCCACAGTTTAAGTCGAGTCAGTAAAGCAGAACGAATTCTAGACATACACTTAGAGGCTTAGCTATTAAGGTCAGTTTTGGTGGTGCTACTGACAAGTTATGAACTAGTTAACTGGAGTTCAATGGTTATCTCAGCCAGAAAAAGCGCTTGGTTTAAAAGCGCCTGTTTCACAGTCACAAGGATTATTGCCGAAACCAGGGTATTTTTTGGAAATTCTATCGACAAACGTAATATACAGGTGCAACTGTAGACATTTTTAACCACAAGCCGTAGTATAGAGAAATGCTGCGTTGAACTTTTGTCTTTCTGCCTGCATTTTTCAGTTTGAATCATAAATCTTTTGATAGCCGGATGGTACCAAAGCCTGGTCTAGTGTGAAATGTTGAATATCCCAACAGGAGGACCCTCGGCCAAACAACTTGGGTTTGGATGGCACAGTGTGACAAGTAGCTGCGCAAAAGTTGATTCACCGATCAGCTTATGTAGTTACTAACCTGAAGATGAGGTGCTGAAAAGAGTTGGTTCATCCACAAGGGTTTTCTAAATTTGTTTGCGGGTAAACTTCAGTCGATATGAATATCGGCCTAATTTAGGTACACATCTGAATGCAGACTTGTGGATAATTTCGTTCGAACTTTGATGATTGCCAGACAACTTCATCTAGATCCATCTAGATAAACTAGTCTTGTCAAATGAGGCAAAAAAAAACATTTTACCAAATGCATATAGAGGTATAATGCATTACAGCCACGGCTTCACGTTTAAAACGAGAACATTCGCTTGCTAACAGCGAAGTCAAGGTGCGCAATGTGTTGTCTTAGTTGTTGGTAATTTTTGTTCCATTCGCAAGTGACACCCCTTCTTTACAATACAATATTTCCCTAACAGGTTTATCCTACTACTCAGATTAATGGTCATTCACCTTTAATCTAAACGAAAACTTCAGGCTGTTACCCATGGGATGATGGTAAAAGATTTTTACGCTGTCTATTGCGTGAGACATTCAAGTGGGATGAAAGTGGTCTTCTAGTATTCTACTGATAACGAAATAAGCCTGATATTTATATTATCCTATTGAAACAAGTAGCAGAACAAAAAACTGAATGCGCCCAGCCAAATCGATATTTGTATGTCCAATGCATATCAAACTTTTTCAAATTTTCTCAGCTGTTGGAATGGAACAGACTGTTGCAAAACTATTCAGATCGGCAAATAGTGTACTGTAACCAGATGAGTTAACTGTCTAAAATATTTTGCACCCATACAACGAGCTTATTGAGGATTATTCGGCTTTATAGTAAACATAGCACACTCTAAAGCTGATGATCGCCTTAGAAGGCGATCCTTAGACTGACATAGAATTGTGCGTTACATTGACGGGTAATCACTGTAAGACGCCTCGGAAAGGGCGCATTGCGCAAAGAATTAACCGCTATTATAATCAGTTAAATCGTGCAAGTGAAGATGGTTCTTGCTCACAGGCCGAAAAATTCCCAGGGCTGAGTGGAAGGGCTAAAGCAGCACCCTTAAAATTTGTTTGAGATCCACAGAAACCTCACCAGTGGTTTCTTTTTTTATCGTGGGTGGTGTTTGCCTAAGATGATGCGGTCCCTATCCCATTTGCCTTGGAAAATCCAGCGCAGTCTATCTGGAAAGTAGTATGCCACTGTGAGGCATGAATCAATAGGAATGTAGCTGAAAGACTACGTGATATTTTTCAGCTACAAATTATGGACAGGTTCCTGTGTATACCACAATGCACGTTGTTCCAACAAAAGTCTTGTTTGATTCAGACTCAGTATCATCGTCGACGTCATCATTAGCATCATCATCATCATCATCATCATCATCATCATCATCATCATCATCATCATCATCATCATCATCATCATCATGGACAGCATGGACAGCATGAAATTAAAGTTCAACACTGAGGCTTCACTGCCGTACAACCATGATCTATTTGAAAGCCTTATTGTGAAGAAAAGAATAAAGGAGGACAGGGGAGGGACTTAGTGCTACCTTACTACAATCATTCCAGGTGCCTACACCTGGGTGGGAACTGACAACAATAACGCCACTGACGTCGGTTAGCAGCCATATCTTGCGGCGCCTTCAACCAGGCGTAGTGGGGACCACACGATCCCCATCCTGTTAGGTGAGTAGCCCCGACAGCACCCAAATGAATCGTTATCTGTTTCATACCCCTCTGCCAGGTCAACGGTTGGCCACCTCTCTAATTCCGCCACCCTGAATCGAACATGGAAAACAGCATGCTCTTCGGCAAATGATGGTTCCACATTTGCAATACATGGCCTAACCCAGACTTAGTAGCTAAAACGTAATTCTTTACAGTAACAAAGAATGGGATCTGGCAATTCCTATGAGGGCAAGTCATTTGCGGCTCAAGTGAGGGATTCCGGTTTTGCTTTAAAAATGCTAACTAAACCATGAAGAAAAAAGTTCAACTATGTGCAGACGGTATGGAAATGTCATTTACTACCACGACCCGGTGACGAATCACTGTCTCGCAGAAGGCAGTGATCCCCCTAGGGCAGATTGCCGTTTTTTACATGCGATTCGTCTTTCCACAGCCGCACAATTTTGATACAACGCCACTTTTTCTCTTGCGCAAAATAACACAAACTCGCCCAAACACCACCTGAATAGTATAAAATACAACATTCTGTTTTAACGTGACATTCATCCGCACTGGAATAACCTGACAACTCGCATAAATAGCTCGCTGCATACAAACAATGAAAGTTGGTAAGTTGTTTGCTCAGACCTGTTGCCCCATTACGACGTTGATTAATTAGTTTTGCGACAAGTTCAAGACTGCCGGGATGTCCTTCCTCCTCAATAGTAGATATGAAACAACAGAGCAGGTTTTCAGTAGTAGGGTAAGTCGATGAATATATCCGCAGTATGTGCGCATGAACTACTATTCGTTGACAAGACACCAGCTTTGCTAGAATTACCGAGAGTAAGGACGCGTATTTCTCAAGGAAAAGCAATATTATAAATATCCATTAAAGCGGTTAGTTGTTCTAGTGCGTGCCCAGCTTCTATATTGTCACCCGCCAAAAAGGCAACCAACTGAATTTTTATGACAATTTTAGGCAAGACGTTTTAAAGGTCCGTCAAAAGTTCGTAAATAAAAACCGTTAACCGAGGTACCAGATGAATAGACGCCAGACTCATGGAGATTGCTTTCAGGGATGAATGAATTCGAGTTTTTTAGGATTTTGCATAGTCTGCTCCCATACTAACATCTTCAAAACCAAACCCTAATGTTTTAGTGTCTATCACGTGCTGAACGAGAATTTCGCAAAAGTGCGGAGTAACCCTTTGACTGCCAACGTACAGTCTGCTAGGAATTTAGAGTTATGGAACAAGGGCCTCGTTCCGTCCTCGGCTTACATGCTAATGTGATTACTGTGTGTTGATTCGGTTCGGTAATGGAATCTGAAGTAAAATATGGCTGATCAAATCAACCCTATGATACCACAAACAGGGAAAGCTTATCGGCTGTACGGAACTGAAATGCATACTGAAACTTATATGCCGTAATCCTTCAGAGAGTGGTAAGTTCATTGGATGGACGCAAAGCTCGACAATGATAGTGCTTTTATTGAAAATACTTAACAGCTAATATTGGATTGGATGAGTCTGCAGAACGAGAATCTTTCCAACCCAGAAACACTCATACCTTAGACGGCAGAATTTAATCAGACCCTCAAGATTTTATCTTGAAGTTACTTACAGAAGCAAATCTCCACTAAAATTTCAAAATCTCTTTATACTGCCAAATTTCTCTGTGTAGCTCAGAAGTCACAATATTTCATTAGATGAGTGGACCATCTATTTGAGTAACGTCACTCGATAGGAGTTTCAACAGATGACTGCGTGATGTGAATTCCATGATTAAAAGAGGAATATCACTTTACCCCGCCCAAATGCGAATTATTCACACTGCGGATAAGTCACTTGTGGCAAAACATTTTTGGCTTCAACTGCAACCTTGCAGGTGCAAACTGCCGATGATTGCCAACAAAGAGGAAACAGATATATGTGGCATTTCTGCATAAACTGACTTTACTTAGAAGATGAAGCCTCCATTAACATTTCAGTATCTATTCAGTTGTTGGGAGTAACCGAAACATTCCAACAAAAATAGACCTTCGGCAGCCTGTGCCAGACCATAGACAAAAAATGAACAAACACTATTTGGAGAACATTCCGTTCACGCGCCCACAGTCTGGATACTTCGCAATGTCGATTAAATTCAGTGAGAATAAACACGCGGTACACAGATGTATGGTCCGCTATTCATATTTCAGCACAACGAACGACAGACTGTCAGCGTGTCCAGTGAACTTTTTTTCACTGAAGTTTTTCTACCGGACTGACAGATGGATCGTGAACTGACTTGCAGCTGTGTTCCCGTTCCGTTCATCCATAGGTAACATTCGTGGCAATTACAATAGGTCGTTTTAGTGAATGTGAGCGGGTCAAAAGCAAAGTTCCAAGGTTTGCATACTTGTTTGGACCGATCTTATGTCAGAAAATGACTTCACAGGTAAAAAGAATTTTTGGCTCTTCATCCATCTGTCAGTTGGCCGAAATCTCCTTACATGACAAACATGAAACCTTTTGTCTGTAGGCCCCGAAACAAGTGCATGTGCTTTATGGTCACTCAGAACACAACAAATGGTTGTGTCGTCGCTTTCACCAGCCTTGTTTCATACTTTAAAAAGGCTCAGGTTGCGGGTACGATTGTCATTAGTCGCTGATTTGCTGGTAACCTCAACTAAGTCGGTAATGAGATGTGTAGACCTTAATTACACAGGTTAGGAAACAAATCACCCATGGCAGGCAAGCGACCAGGATTTACCACGGCCGCCAAAGGTAGCACTGAGTTGCAGGTCACATTTTTACCACGACCTCGCGGAATACAAAATTCCTCTATTAGTTCGGGTTCGCAGATTCTTATTCATTCAAAAAGGCGCACTAGTTTGCCAAACTACTGGAAGCAGTTTGTATTTTTCCTGCATTTTATGTATGGTCGGTCAGTGATCGCTCAAATCACGTGCTTCTATGAGTTACCGAATTCACTCTTACGATCTACATATGCTATTTAAGCTTTTACATACCAAAAAGAGGTCAGATAACTCTTAACACCGGTATGTTCACCATACAATAGAATAAGTTATTTTGTGGCCGCACCTCCACGTCGTCTTTATCCAAAATGTTGGTAATTCACGACTTCTTTGTGTGGTTTGAACTGCACAATGATTGCCACCGGTAATATATGCAGTCCGTACGACTCAGAGATATATAAGTTTTCGCAGTTTCCGTAGTCTACATCATGATGTCAACTCAAGCTTGAATTCTCAAGCAAGCTGAGTTAAACGTTCGGTTACTTACTGCATCCTTCATTATTAGCAACACAATCAAAATCATAGAGAGGGAAAAAACAGCACCCATCAGTTGGTGCCAATCGATGGCCGAAACATTAAACAATAAATTTTTCCTCGAAAACTCTGCATTTCCCCCGATAACTAAATTATTCAATATGATACGCAAAACACTTCCTTGACTGCACTTGGTTTGGCTATATTTATTTGGCTGTACTAGTCGTGTGGTCTTAACTTAATAAATTAAATTAAAATAATTATCACTGTAACCCTCCTGTAAAATTTGTAATTCCTAAACGTTCACCAATGTCTTAAACCTACTCATTATGCTTTCCCCGTGGAAGCTGGCGTACAGCAGACTCAGCTGCATATAGTCAACGATATGAAAGGCTATGCTGAAGAATGGGAGTGCACTGTAACGAAAGGTTTTTTTGAGAATCTTGCTTAGACAGACTGCAGTCGTTACTGAAAATGTTCTCACGATAGACGCCTCCTCAGAGCGGAAAATCAAGCTTGTCCCAATTATAACGTATCACGTTATCATCACCGATTCTATGTGAACTGAAATGCAACACAGACAGAAATTGCAAGATCTGAGAGGGAAGCAATGTGATTTTGTGATGTGTCTTCAATCCCCAACGAGTTGCACTTTTAGGCGGTCCCGATACTACACGTTCTTATTAAACATCTTGACCGAACGGTTCCTCTGCACCTCCCCATATCGGTCTTTTGTAAGGCTTTGTATTTTCAAAAGTCATTTTCCGTCCGTATGTGCTACTGAAAATCCACAGCCTTCAACTTTGGCAAATTAGGCGCTGTGATGATCGGCCGGTGAGCACTTGGCTGCTGTAATGGATACATTTTACAAAGAAATTTGTCTGCAACATTTTCAAATGAATCAATTCCCCACTCGTTTTCTAATTAGATACGTGACTAAAAACTCATCTGCTGCACTTAACTGCGATGTCTTCGAAAAAATGAGGGGATAGAAGCTTCGTGAGTTGGAAAGCGGCATATCTCACAGGTATTTACAAACAGTGTGTGATTAGGACAGATTGTGATTCCGTAGGCTGGATGCATGACATTTCAACGTAAGAAGCCATAAACATTTATACCCGAAGTGTCCCCTAAAACGCCGGAAGTTCTCAATTCAACGAAGTTTGCAAGGATAGCAAAGCACATCACAGCAAAACGTGAATGGGACCATCCATTATCTAAATTTGGCATCCAAATGAAGATAAAACGAAATCTCTTATGATTTGTTTGGTCAACTCAAAAAACAGTATCTCTCACCAGCGCGCTATTAAGGTTATCCCGCTCCGTGAAACTAGGATAAACACATGTAGTCTCTTCTTTCGGTGTTCGTCGCCGAGCAAAACATAGTCAGAAATTCAATCGCATGTTCCCTCTCAAGGTGGATTGGTTACAGAAAAAATGGGGCCGAAATTCCATTCCGGATTATGACGACTCGTGTTTGAAGAAATTGCCGTTTTAAAGCAGTCAGTGTGGAGATTTCGGAATTAGCTGCTCCAGCGTCTGCGAAGTGTGGTGAAATCAGACAGGGATGTCATGCTATTGCTTCTACTTTATGTATCCGATTTCGTTCCTAACCCATCTGTCTGGTTTATCCTCCATGAAGGCCGGGTCATGAGAACCAAGTCAGCGATGTCTTTAACCATACTTTGTCGTACTGCCTAACTTCATAGTAAACAAACTGAATACATTTGACTAGAAAACATCTGACATTAAGAGTACTGGGGTCGATTTGGTGTCGCGACAGAGTGTGAGTTAGGGCTAGTTACAGTCCGAGCTCACCCAGTAGATTTCACCAAAATGAAAAATTTTGATGGCACTATGTAGAACGGTTCAATCCGCTGTATTTTCGTCAATCCTATGAGTATAATGGCGGATAAAAACAGTTACCTGCTTTATCCACAGTCAGGTATAAAGTCAGATTCCATAATTTCAACTTTCGAACCCAAAGTGCAAGGTTAACAACTACATTCATCTCAGTGTGCATAACAAATTGGCGATCGCCCAGATCCGGCTGTACCATCACAGGTCGCCAAAAGAACGACGAATTCATAGACACTTTCTGAATCATCCAGACCCTTGTGACGATTGTATACCGTGAGATCCCTTGGGGCGATTCGGGTCCACACGGCATTCATCTACCGAGCTATCCCATTCGGAAACAAAACATTTCTGTTCACTTTGGAGACGTGCGTGCATTAGCTGCACTATTTCTGCGTGGAAATGTGCCCAAAATATCCAACCTTACATACACACAAATTACAACGGTTTTGTTAACCGCATTACGCAAAATAAAATGTTGTGTCTAAAGCGTGCGCGTATGACAGTTTGTACGACTAGAGTAAAGGAGCACAGTAAACTTAGAAAGACCTGTGACTATAAACCTATCAATGGGGCTCGCTTTTCTTACGTATTGGCCACTGAATGGTAAAACCAAGTGTACCTAACTGATTTTGTTGCGATGTTGTCTTGTTAAACGATGTGAACCGCAACTCAAGTCGAAACAGCAAACCGTGTTCCAAGCAAAACGACATTCCAGTAGGCACCCTGCGAACTGTGACCATCGTCTGTCCAATCAGTAGTAAATTAAACATTTCGGTTTAATTCAATAACTCCTTCTATTTTGTGGCGCAATTTTTCGACCTATTTTGGATCCAGTGTCGCTTTACTGTGGTTGAATTGGCTTAAACTGTGAAGCGTATGGTCCTATTGGCAACCTGTTTATTACTACCCATTGTTTACGGGTACCACACTTCCAAAAGTTAGCTCAGTAAACATTAAATCGTTTTCGTTCAGAGGACCCGGATTTCTAGAAGACAGCTGATCAGCCTCCTGGGAATTGATGAGTCACTTTTCGTTTAATGAGAAAAACCTTTCACAATATCGAGGAGTTTGCTAAGAAAATATGAAACTGACGATTTGTTACCTCGATTGTGCGGTTATGATGAGAGGGGTAGTTATTATCATAAAATTTACAGCCACGTAACAGTGCTCATATACGCATCTGTCGAACAAGAAAAAATGATCTTCAGCTTCAGCGTAGTCCAGCAGTGTTTGAAAGGCTTTGGTTTCACCCACACCCACTTTTTTCTCGCCAAATATCCTGGAGGTACAGTTTTGTCGAAGTAGGTCAGCAGGTTAAATTTGAATCAAAACGTAGGAAAATAGGTTTTGAAGGATGTAAAATCAGCGCACTGTGCTAGTCACAGCATTATTTCGCCAAAACATTTGACGGCTGACTTAACGCATATTTTGCATAAAACCGCCCTGGAAGACCATCCGAATGTACTAAGGTTTTAGTCACGGACGGTTTTTTCTAAAGTTAGGGTAGAAGCCTGAAAACTATCGCTGGACAGTACTGCCAGGCACAGCAGGTATAATTCAAGAACAAGGGTTTTTCAGTACAAATCGTGGCGCAGCACGGCAAAAACTGATATAGGAAACCCGGTTTGCTGAATGTTTTGACATTCCAGGATAAAAAAACTTCCACTCCGAATACTCATTAACCTAGCTGCTGGCTGTGTAGTTCCATAACTACCACAACCGTATGTAAGCAAAACTGATGAAAAATCCGCCATTTGTTTCGATATTGGCAAAACGCGAACAGTTGTCGTTTGTCAAATGCGGGAGGTAGAATAAAATTGCTTTATATTTGAGTGTGCTCGAGCTGTTAATGTTTAAGGAGAGAGTGGGTTGAGAGAAACTTGAGAGCATTCGGTTAGGTTCAAAGGTGATCATGTGATTTTGAGTGCACTTGCTATGCTCTGATAAGATAACCGTTAGCTAGAGCTTTGCACCAATTATTTAGGACTATGATAATTTAACAAGCCACAATAAAACCATGATTTTTTCTGGACTAGCAATCCAAAGCAATGTCATTTTAGGGAACGGAAGAGTCAAATCAGATAAGTTTATCTAAATGCGGTAGAAAACCAGTTAAACAATAATCTTTGCCAACATCACTAAGTAAAATGGCTTTACGCCAAAGTCGGATGACGATGTCTGAAGCTGAATGGTTAGAATAATGTCTTACTGAAAAATCACAGGAAACCTGTTGGTTTTTTTCCTGGTTGCTTTCGAGCTTTTTGTTTGAATGTGCTGAAGCCCATGTGGTTGCATGAATATTCTGGGTCGCTGAAACCAGTGCTTACTCGAATGAGATACCAAAATTGTTATACACCAAACTATTTATTTTGCCACATGAAGGAGTATTCTTTGTGAATAGTTTGGTTTGCATTTATTGGTGGGCTTGCTACTAGGAAAGACAGAATCACGCGATGAGTGCGTGGTGACGATAGTGTATTTAAATTTCTGTGTCATGTTAGTTTACTGCCATTTCAGACATCGAACAAGACGAGCTAGATGTCCATATGGTAAAAAGCACACACATTTCTAATAAATCTTCTGCCTCCAGGCGGAACATAGTGAAAAGATTGGAATATTCAAGTGCATTGAGTTTAAAATCTCCCTAGCGGCTCTTGAGAATGGCACTGTTGATGATACCCGACAATAGCAATCTGCGTACGTTACGTTCGGGTTTCCCGGTATAAACTAAATCCACTCTCTGGATGAAATATCCGATAAGGTTGTTACTTATATTTTCTGCACGATAGACTGTATCAGACCGAATGACATATGGTTCCTCTCTTGAGCACGTTTCATGCCTTCAAAAATATCATCAAATTAATCACATTAGGAAGCGAAATGAAGTGTCTTTATAGCATGTAAATTAACAAGCCCTGTCAGAACGCCACCTTTTCTTCGTGCGTCTCAGAAATATTAATACTGCTATGCGACGTTCAAAGTGAATTCCCTTGGGAAAAATCTTGTCTTTGGAGCCGATTTTGCAATAAAAGAGAATTGACGGCATAGCAGCTAAATCTCCTGGTAAACCGATTGACAATACGTCGATGCTTCCAAGGAATCACGGCAGTTGAAATCACCCGCAAATGATAGTCAAGGCTCCGTTGTGTGATAAACATTACAAGAAAATAATGACTTTATTTCTCTTTATGTTAGAACTGCGAGAGGTGGTTGTGGCGCATATTTATTCAGTTTGCTGCCGAATGTTTTTTTATTTTTATGCAAATTTTACAGTGCCGGATGAGTGAATGCTGTACTTTTATGTTGTAGCTTCGAGAAGCGCCATTCAGGTAGATATCCCAGAGGTAGCAATGCAAAATCTACTTGCTACAAAAAATTTGACGACAGATACACTCTTACAAAGGAAAAGCTAAATTATACAGCAATGCTCAGCTTTTGGTGATGATGGTTGGCGTTCGAAAGCACACAGTTTTCTTTAGGATAATTAGATCAGTTTGATCGAATTCCCAGAACAAATTTAAAATTAAAACATGGACTAAAGAAAAAAATGAATCTCTGTAATGCGAGATTGGAATCGCCCGCTAATAAATTTGGCACCATGTTATTTAACATGTCACAAGTGCTAACCTGATTAGTATGAGCGGCAATAAACTTTAAAATTATTTTATTTTGTTCGAGGGCTAAAAAAGATCGACAGCTGACATTCGTGTATGCATCATCTCGATCAAAAAAATTTCAATTTCTCAGGCCTTACAGTTGATGAGACTATGACGTTTCTAGTAAGGAACGTGACACAGCGTCGAACTCTGCGGAAAGAATTTATTCTAGGACATTTTAGCTGACTGAAAAACGGCTTTTGGACATCGACACTTTCAAGTACAGGCTCAGTCTACCCAGGACAAGCCCGGACATGACCAACAGTAAAAATGAGGTGCACGATAGCAAATAACAACAAACGTCATCCAGAGAGGGGACAGAAATGCACATCTTAAATGACAATTAAATTCTGTCAAATTTATAATGTTACCTATAAACACTTATCTACAATTTTTTTAGGACGAAGATTTCTGCGAAATACCTACACCTATTCTCAGAGCATTTGGTGATTTTTGCTTTATTAGCTCAAGTCGATGTACACTGAACACTGATTGAACATTAAACAATAAAAGTTGAGGTGCAAGTAGACTCGTAATTCTTTGAGGAAACAAAAATGCAAACCCTTAATTTTGATTAGCAGTTTGCTATCATAGACCTATTGTTTCCCTTCTAAAAGCTCTCTAGGGATGGGTTACAAGGCACAAAAGTAGCCTAAACGGATTACTGAATTAACACCTTTATTTGTTTACGTTTTTTATTCATTTTTTATTGCCTTCAATCTCCACAGCGTAGACACTGCGAAAGTTTAACATTATTTATACTTTGTGCAAATAAAATTGGCCTTGACACCTAAACCTTTCCAAAGGGATTTACTTGTTGTTTTCAAAAGTCGATAACGCACTCTAATAATTTTAAGAAAGGATAAAAACGGTTGTACGGTGGTTCTTTCTGCTTTGACAAAAAAGGGCTTAACTTACAGGACGAAAGCTTGATTTTAAACTTCCAGTTCTTCTCAGACTGTCAACAAAATACATGAAGCTTTGAAGGAGGGATAATTTAAAGGATGGGTTAACATCCCATCTGAGAAGAAGTCATTTGAATTCTAGCCAATAGGTGACCATGTGATGTGAACTCCGGGATTGAGGAATGAGCATTGCCACACCTTGCTGGTAACGGGACGGTTTAAACTTCGAATCATACTAGATTCTCATGAAATATGTCCTGCAAATGAATAGCAATAAATATGAATCAGCTGTACAGTGGTCTTTACTTTTTTGGAGCAACACTAAAGCTCGATCGAGAACTTACGAGCTCTTATATAGTTTGGTTTACTGCCAGAACTTATGCTTTAGTTTTCTCATCCAATAGTGTGGTGAAATATCCAATTTGACAAAAAAACTTGGAACTTGCGATTTATAGTGTGGTGCTCACTGACCACTGCGATGTTCAAATCTGTAAGCGTGTAAAACCGTGAAGTCTGCTGACAAACATTTTGTCAGTAAGGCGAACCTAAACCTATATTCTCGGCAATGCCAGAAAGACGTCATACAAACACACAAATTATTTTCTTGAACATAACAAATCCCAATCAAAACTCAACAGTAGAATGCAAATCAAACTTGTTTCAAAATGCTTGGATAAAGCAACCAATAGTTAATCTAAAATAAAGTGAATTCTGGTAAAAGTTAAAGGTCTTTTATGTAGTCGTCATCGTAAATTACGCAAATTAAGACGATACATAGTACTGTATCTTTGATACGTTCTGTAAAAGGACTAAGGGTGTTAACTTATAGCAGAAGTTGGAACAATATGAACATCATTAATATCTTACTGTGCCGATTTATTTTAAGAACAGACGTTACGCTCTGGTTTATAGTTTGTTTGTTAAAGCCTACTTGTATTGCATCTTCTAATAGTAATAAATTCAAAATCCTTGGCCTTCACTCATGAACATGATTGTACTTCTAGCTCCACTGGGAATGTACGTCCGACACCTTAGAGTAGGGTTTTTCAACCTTTCTTACTTTTTCTTTGCCTAGAAAGTTTTCAGAAACATTTACTCAGAGACCAAAAACTGTCTTGGGCTACCAAGACGACAAGTCACGCAGTGAATAGTAAAACAGTAGCTCACACTACTTGATACACGCTACATCGAACCTTTGGTTAGTGCCAGGTGGGTGAGCGACAATAATTAGAGCCGAATTTATCAAACGTCCTACACTCAGCTAACAAAGAACCATTTAAGGGCCCTACAGAGATTTTATCAAAATATATTCAGTATTTAAAGCTTTGGTGTGGCGGTGAGATCCGTCCCCAACCGTGATAATTCTGTAGCCGTTTCTGTTAAGGGTTTTTTCGTAGGGCTCAAGTGGTACCGGTCAACACTTGATTGCAAAAACAAATTACTAACATAAGGATCCTTAGTAAACTGCGTAGAACAAAAACAGTTTAATCTTTCCCTTTATCTTAGTTTATTCAAAAAGTTTTACATGTGAGTGTCTGGTAATTTGCTGCTTGGGATAATGGATAATCCACTGAGATTTCTCTGTTACAAACAAAATACACTGTGCATTACCACGTACTACTGCACCAAAAGATCAGAGGAATGGTGCCTTGTCGTGGAAACCATTGTCGTTTTCTAAGAACCCAAATCCTCCATGTGTGCGCAGCCATATCGCCGTATTAGAAAATATTGCCGTAACAAATATAATTCTGGGTTTAGATTCACGCACACTGAATGTGATGAAACATGAATCCGTCGATTTATACGTGTATATTTTCTGTTTATAAATTACCAGACAATGAAGTCTAATCCCGCAACTTTTGGAAAAAACGAATTCACTGTCACTGATTGCATCTTACTCTGTGCTTTATTCTCTGCTTGCGCACGCTTTAAAATGCTAGTGCTTTGGTAGGTACACACTAACAATAATCCAGTATATTGTGATTTTGTCAAAACTAGTTACCTTGCAATCTACCTTATAGGGCTTACTCTGTAGAATGTACAAATACAGGAAGCAGGATGCTGTGTTACGTTCAGATGGATGGTTCGAACGTGACAGGAAATTGTAAGGCATCGTCGTACTTGACGTGAAGCTTGTATGTAGCAAAGAAGGTGCTAATATAAGTGGAACGGAGACACAGTTATAAGACAGATTGATAGCAACTATTCCCACCCAAGGATAAAGCGCATTTATCAACTCAATCAAACCGCATTTATAGAACAATGATTTCGGTGCTGAATCCTGGTCCAAATTTTTGTAGGTATTCCAAACATCAGTGTGTCGCCAGTTGGTGTCATAAGCCCTGTGGTGTGTTCATAACACCAAACTTTGATTAGCTGATATAAAATTGCGCTTGATCCTTGCTAGCAGAGTAAACTTTGAGCACAAACATCGAGTCACAATCTGATGAGCGTCAGTCAGGACAAAGCCCGTGATAGGCTGATATCTTAGGTTCCGCTACTACTGATTTACGATTATCGCTTCAAAACGTTTCACCTTACGGCTTCTTATGTGACCCTAGGTGAGCATCATCAGGTTGTCTGAATAAACACAATCATTTGCGAATCGTTTTGGTGTTAGCAGGAAATTCCATTGAGTCATAGATGAAGTTCTTATTGACAGATATCATACACTAGTGATTCATCCGAATTCAGCTGAGTTCCTTGTTAACCTCAATTCAGTTTGCAACTGACGCTGTTTTGCCGATTATATAAAGACAGACGTTCAACCGGTACATTGGATTGGTGGAACTCATTGAATACGCCTACCTGAGGAACCAGAGCAAAGGAAAACCAGTAGCAAGCTGTCAAACCGATTCAATAAAACTTGTTGCGGTAAAATAATTCCATACGACTGATTACAAGGAGGCAGATCAATCAAATTTCAAAGCATGTGCAAAACCACTTGAAAGAGCCTCCCTCCATAAACTTCGTGTAAGGATTTACGTACGTAACAGTTCTGGTGCTCACAACAACAATAAATACAGTCCAACCGACCACTTGAAATCTGTGTTAGACTGCTATTAAGAACTCCAAATTAACATTCTAGAGTTTATGCAAGTGTGTCGCGGATGGATCCTAAATTTATAGCACCAAAGCGTCAAACGAACAAACACAAATCTGAGTTAGAAAATGATTTTGCTTTCCTACGGCTTCGGCTTATCATCAGAGTCAAACAAATATAAAGATAATCCCGTACAAAATACATATCCCACATTCAGGTTGAATGATCACTTGATCTATCCCCTAAAGCTGTAATGTGTTGTTGATTTACGAAGCTCATAAAAAACTTAGGAATGCATTTAAATTGGGTGGTGGTACATAAACCAGTGGGTTTTGGCTTGCATGAATCACCTTAGTATCAAAAATGTTTAGGGACCTTCGTACACCCTAGGCTCAAATGCGGTCATTTTTTGTTTGGACGAAAAGTGCTGAGTAACCTAGTCAGCTTTTGATTGAGTGTGCGCTATACAAAGTTCTGAATCGTATTGGCAGAGGGCAGTTCGGGCGTGTTTGTGGATTTCCAGACGACGACTCAGGCCGTAGGCCAAATCAGACTATGTGAAGAAGCACCCCATGGTTATTTCGTCCTCATTAAGAATCATCACTCATGCGGATCTCATGAACCTTTCGAGGAATACTACCCTGAAAGTTGCTAAGATTACAAGCATACCTTGTGTGTGACATTCGTCCATTTTGCAATATGACATAATCAATCTGCTGTTGAGTGCAATTTTTCCTTTCTGAAATACCTATTGAGATTTACTGCTGATCACCCACACAACCATTCAGAAACAAATACATCAGTATGCATTTAAATATCCTGCTGGTCCTAGAAACATCTTGTCTTTTGAGATTTTTCCGTTTCACCTACAAACAAGGAGAGGTGAATGCCGAAGAGAAGTTAAAACGGTATCTCACCCGTTGGCTTACGTTAGGAGAAGGATATACAGAGGCGAGCAAAGATAAACGTCCAAAGTACGCCAATAATTCATAATCCTATAACAACAGTCGGACCTGCGAAAGGCGTGTAAATAAGATACAAATACTGGAATGTGATACGCACTAAAATGGAAACCATGAGACAATCAATAAATCAGCCGGTACTTGAACCAATGAAGGAGTATTATAGCAGTTTGATACAAAAGCATGCGCGAAAAATGAGGAAGTCTACTGTGGTAGCAAGCCTTCTACGTCTTAGGTCAGTATTCAGGGTAATTAACTATTGCTTAAATTGACCTGAATACCAAGCTAACCCTCATATGCTTAGTGCTGATTACTGTAAAATTGTTTCGTTGGCTATTGCCTTGGTATTTCCCAAATGCTAAACGGCTTATTCTTCGGTTATTCGACGGTTAATCGTTTAAGCTATGGTCATTCAAATCAGCAAAGAGCCAAGAACTACCCCGTTTATACTTTCCCACACTACCGGTGCTCAGCTTTGAGGCCAATATCTAACTGATGAAATACTGTAATTATCATTCGTCGTAAAACAGCGAAAATCGAGAAAACACGTCAAAGTAATCTTTGTTTAGAGAATTATTTTGTTAAGAACGTTTCGATGAGCCCGAAATCAGAACAATCGAGAGTGTACGTAATATTTCATTGTAGCCAGCATCTTCTAGTCAAATATGAGTGGGAACATGTGGGAACTAAAGGTAGAATACATCGAAATCTTGAGGTATGACACAGTAACAAGTCCATCGGTTTATCGTGACTAGTAATTCCAACATTAAATTCTGGATCCACGCCCACTTTAACAATAAGTAAAAACCGTCCCCGTCATGAAGTACTCTCGTCAAGTTAGTTAACTGAATTTTGTTTATGCTCAGACAAATCACTGTTTAGACAGTAATTTTGCACAAAAATTTATCGGACCTCATTTAATGTATAGTTTGCGACGACAACTGAACAGTCAGCTGAATTAGTATGTTTTTCATATCAATTTACCGCCCAAGCATAAATATGCAAATTCCAATAGATTAAGGATTCATTAGCACAATCTGCTGCGCTTCAGTTGTTCTGAGAAATGAAATGTCCAAGCCCAAACAATGCTCAACTATTTCAGGCCAACAGTCTGACAATTACGCCAGAAGAAACAAAGACGATACGCTGGTGTCAGTTTGAATAATCCCCTTAAATTAAAGCTGTGTGACGTAACGCGAATGTCAGCGCCTCTTTGAATTCAAATTAGGCATTCGTTCAAAAGCTGGGATTCAAAGTTCATGAGTAACTCATCTTATTGCGCATGCCCTATTGTGCAAATTGTAAACACCGACCAGCACTATCGGCCAACTGATGGCTGAATGCGACGCGTTGAATTTCATCCAATTTTATACCTCATGCAGACATATATATCAGTTAGTTTCGTTGTAGTTGCGGCGTTCTCTTCCATCATGCATACTTTCGGTCGGCCACTTAACATAACTTATAATTTTGCATTTCAAATGCGCTTGTTTTTTAGGAGCATGCAACTGAAAATGGGATACACTGTCATTGCGTTGAAACAAAAACTGAAATACATAGTAAAATCACCGAATATCTATCCTCTGAAAATTTACACACACCAGATTCGAATGCGTCACCTGGTACTGAAATCGAATAATGAAAATATGAAAAAGGTCAATAAATATAATGTGAGTTGAACAGAATAAATATGCGCTTTAGGAGTAGATAAACCACTCAGAGAATTCTAAACCAAAATGTTGAAATTTAAATGGGGTCCAACCCATTTTTGGGGCCCAATTATTACCAAGATAGACACCATAAATTTGAAACACGCCACCTAACTGGTATGATGAACATTTGAGAAATATCACACAGTGTCTTAGCAAAGTAGATGTGCCTGATCCTGTAAAGTGTGAAGACTGAGGATACCGTTAAGTCAGAGGTCTTAATCCTTCACCCAGAAGAAATGACTGAGCCTCAGAAGTCGTCTGATACTGTTGCGAAATTGGATTTTCTTCTATAGACAACAATGTGGTAAAAAGGACAGAAAATCGTCCACTGCGTTTGAGACTCCTTCAAAAGTGAGTGGAGTAGGTAAATCAGCCTCTCTGATAAATACGTTAGAATAAAATGTGATGACCATAAATAATATTTACGTTATTTATAATATTTAAGTTTATAATATATATAATATATTTATAATATATGCGTATAATATATATATAATATCATACATATGTATAATATTTGTAATATATTTACATTTATAGTATTTATGTTACATAATCCCCGTAAATCAAAAGAGAGAACTTTTATGTAGTGAACAGCTCCTGGCACTTAAATTCAAGAAATTTTATAGAAAGTAAACATTGGTCCACAATCGAATGAAACACATGGACGGCTGTATGTTTCCAAGATGATTGATACTACTTTCAGATAAAACCACCGACTCCAGTTTCTCACCGCTACATAATTCCAAGTAAAATTATCCCAATAAAATCACAACTTGAGCTGCATTCCAACAATCCAGAGCTGTTAAATGCATCAACAATGTTTACCCGAATGACAATCCCCATTACATGCAAAAATTAAATACGGACGGCACGTCAGTTGACATCAAGGATGAGTTTTATCAAGCTTATTTTGTTGTGAAAATGCGGAAACACAGGTGTGTAGAGAAAGTGAATGAGCTTGGTGTGTGCACAGATAAAACAAGGCGAAAGTTTCAGCCGTTTTAGGCGGCCTGATGCCATAATTGTTAGCCGAGCTCAAGTCATAGTCTGGAGTAAAAGTCATATTGTAAGTGATAGAAGAAGAAGAGGGTTGCAGTTCCATTGGACAATGACAGTGAAGATGTCATTGGCAAACAACTAAATCACACACACGTACTCATTTTATTATGAAATACGCCTTTTGTATATTCCAGGTTGTGGACGCAGAGAAATGGATATTTTAGAAGCTGTTGCAGGTTGCTTGCTAGCTGGCCAAAATTAGCTTCTGTCATTTGTAATGAATAAATAAATTTTCAATCATTCAAAGGACTTCGTGAACTGTAGTTTTGTCTTTTTCATATCTGAATGGTAAACAGAGGTGGACCTATGTTTGTTGCGGTGTCGTAGCACCGCACGCGGATATGCTGTCACCTAATAATGGTTTATCACATCTAGTCAGTCGTCATCCCTAAATTGCCTGCGCGCGAAACCACAAGCCAAGAATTTTTAGGTATTGAGATTCATCAATAAAATGAGGCATCGCATGTATACAATTAGGTATATAAAAGGAATACGACCATCCAGCTACGAGCATTTTTGCCTAGATTGTTGCACTCATTGATAAAGCCCACAGAAAACAGGATCAAACTACAAATAGATTATTTTATGGGTAACGCATGGTAAAAGTTCGCAGAAAAGCTGGTTCATCAAGAGGGTCAAAGGTTTATTAGGGGATATCGAAGCTGCAAGTTCGATGAGAAATACGGTAGTTTCACACAAAGGTAGAGTTTGAACACTGGAAGGTAAGAACGTCTACCTTACAGGACATGGAATTACTCCATATCCTCTCACTAAGGAAAAGGCACATCAACATAGTAGGTAATGGTAGTACACCGCAATAGTCTGGCCAAAAACCAGTAATACGAAATCACACCTGAAAATGTGTGGAGCAACAAACGTAGTTTAACGTTTACATAGTCTAAACATAGTCACGGTTATTCCGCATCCGTGGAACTTTTTGCCTGGTTTTAAAATGCCTGTCCCTTCCACATCTTGCAAACACAAACAAACTAATTTACTCGTTTGTGGCAACAAAAGACTTAGGCGTTTAAAATATCTTTCATTTACTGCTCTGTATCACAGATTATTTATTGTTCCACAAATTGGGGGAACATGGCTCGTTGATCTCACACGGGTGACTCATTTTCCTCGCTAGTAATTATATTCACTATTCTTGAACAGTTTGAAAACAAAGTAGATGATACATCTTTGAAGTCGTGAAAGGTCCCTTAGAATACAACCTCAACATTTCCCAAATTTCTTGATGTTTATTCACCCTCGTTCACATGTACACAGCCATAAATTTTAAGTGGTGGTTGAAAACATTGCTTTTTAAGGTAATTAAAACTGTTCAACTACAAAGTGCAACCAGACAACATGCACTCTCCGCACAGGTTTCCGCATTCAAATTTGTGCGAATGAACATGATTAATTCATTTTTCCTGGACAGAAAAGCTCTTTAAAACAATAGTCTCATCCGGCACAAGAATCGAAAGTTGCCTACTTACGTTGTAATTGTGCAGGCGACTATAATGTTTTCTTGCCTGTGTTACAGTTTCAAACATTGCTTAGAGTGTGCACTTCAAGTGAATAATGAACGATTTTTCGAACGTTTAATTCGGCTATTCAGTTTGCTGCGTCGTTCACTGAACGTGCACTTAGAGTAAACCGCCTTGTATGATTTTTTATTCCGTAACTTTTCATAATAGCTCGTGTACCCACGTTAAAACAGTTTACAACGCATACGTAAAAACTTTATAAAATATTGTCGGAAATCTATGTTAAATCCTAGATGTGCATGGGTTTGTGATCACATGGGAACTTGAAAACTATTGTATGCAGAAAGTTTATCAATCAGTGTTTTTAGATAGTTTTGCATTTTTCATGTGATATCGTTCTAAACTTGTGCTCTCAATGAAAAATAGTGATGCGAAAAACGCTACATAATAAGCTCATATGACTGTTGAATAAATTCCGCGTTTGTCCATACTAGTTGGAACGCTCAAGCGCGCTATTATATATCTGCTGCAATGGTCAAAACGTGCAGCAAATAAGACGCGAGTTTTGTAGTCATTCATACTCATAGGGTGCTTTTAAAAGCAACCCTGCTTTCAACAAACTGTTTGCTATTACACAAAAAACGTTTACCAGCTCAACCAAACGCGCATCGGATTTACTCAACCATCTTTTGTGGTTATGCTGTGCCCAACAAATCTCGGGCTCTCACACCAAACTGTTTGACGTTTGGCCGTGGTCAGTAGGCCCCGGATTGACCGCCCAGTGCGGTGTTGCAACACGGCTAGGACGTGGTAAAAATTCACACGACTCACATAGTTGAGCACTCAGAATTTTTTGGTGAAAGCTGCTCTTCATGCCAGAATTTCAAACCGTTATCCCTGCAAACACATCTTCCCAATTTTTTAGTGGCAGATAGAAGATCATTCATTGTTTTCATCTATAAGATTTCGATTTCTTTTTTAGGCTTATGTCCGGAAGATGATAACTTCAGCAGATTTAATGTTCTGATCATGACGTAGGCCGCCTAGCACAAAAAACTTTTGATGCAACACATTATCAGCTCCAGCGAATAATTCGCTGTCTTACCAGGTTACCACAATCTCCGTTTATACGTTTTGAATCGAGCAATGTTAGCGAAAATATAGACGATCATCTTGTGTGTGCAGAAAACTCTAAGACACTTTGTCTACTCCGGAGATAGACTTGCTTGCATCACAGCAAAAGTCATGCGCAAGATATTTCAGTCTCTGAACTGTTGTTTCTATGCCCCTTACTGTATATTACTTACTTTTTCAATATTTTTGCTGGCAAAAGTAAATATATTGCTTACTTCCAACGATTTGCGTCTTATTGCTGTTCAGGGGTTGTGGACATATTTCCTGCTTAATGTCCTATGCATTCGGCTCCTTTGGAGATAGCCTGAGGTACCTATTCACAGCGAGAGATTTTTAGTCAAATCTAGCTGCTCCTAAGATTCAAAATTTAACCTAAGCAGATTTTTTATCCATTATTTGCACGTTCACCAATAACGCATATCACTCGATATCATCTCTGAAATGGGCTGCTTTCACAACGTCAATTTTCTTGGAAATTGCTCTCGGGTACCACTTTCCAGAGAACACAGTCTAAGAAAGTTTGCACCGCTTCGATAGTACGCTTGTAAGAGAACCAATACTGTCCTCGAGGACACTACATGTGGTCTTGTAGAACTACCACACACTGCAGCTCTTTAATTTTATGACTGGATTAAGGCTTCTGGGCCAAGAACTTGAGATTACTTATGCCCTGAAGCTGTCTTTGTCTGCTTAAGGTAAATTTTGCGTAAATTGTGTGTCAGTTTCCATGGGAATTTTGTAGAAATTCGAGCATTTGATTCAATTGGCATAAAGCTAAAATCTAAAAGACGTATTTACCATGTTGCCTCCTGATTACAACCTGAGAATTTCGATAAGTTGCAAGAACATGAAGATCATCCTGGGTAAACTCGGTACCTGAGTTATGGTACCAGGCTTGTAAAGACAGGCAGCCCCTTTGGATTTTTAGACTGGTTTAAACAACGATAACATTTTAACATGTCTCGAAAGAAAATTCGTTCGTTCAGACAACAATTATCTCAGGTGGCACAAATTTGGGGAGCAGATTAATCCACACGCTTCATTTTGTGAATCAGCCGTCACATTGTGGTTACTTAGGCTATCTTTGCGTTATCAAGCTTAGAGTTCATGAACCCAGCAGGTCTGCCAAAGTCGGAGGAGGTAGGAAGTTGTTAACCGTCTTGAGTTGTAAGTTAGTCACTTAATTTCCTTCGGAATCCTCAAATTAGTCTTCTCCGCAAAAATCGCTCCTCACAGCGGACTGGTCAGAAGCTTCAAAAAGACCAAACACTTTAAAATGAACTGACAGAAGAAGCTAATTCTACCCAACACTCGTAGAAAGTTTTTGATTGATTATAGGAAAGGGTTGGCTGCAATCGCGTCAACTTCCTCAGGAATAGGCCTGATAAAATCAGCACCAGTATGGTTGCCCGGAGGGTCCAAAGCAGTCACACCGAAAACATAACTGGTCTCCCTTACAGTAAACCGATCAGTAATGTGAATGCACCAGCCACTAGCCGCAGTGCACAAGGTGATCCGGAATATCCCGACTAGCAATCTGAATGTCATCAATGTGTGCAAAATTTAATTCCAAACATCTGAAAACTTTATCACCGAATCGCTGGAGTATTTGAAAAGCATTGAGTAATCCAGTTAAACTCATACAATCCAGAATGTCCTAAAAATATCATCAGAGGACATGAGAATTTCAAGAAAGCACATACCAAGTCGACTTTAGTAAGAACACGTTTTTCGTGCAGCCTGGTAGAGAAATCATGGATGTGAGAAATAGGGTAGTGGCCAGAGACCACGACGTCACTGAGAGAACCATAAACATTTGACTGCGATCCCTCTTGAGCCCTTGATATGCCCACTAAACGAATGATGCCTATTCAGAGTATGTTATCCGACAGAGCAACTCTGACTAGGTCATGACATACAAGCGTTTTGCAGCGATTTTCTGTAGGGGAGCTCATTTGGGTAGAAATTTCTGTTACTCAAGTAAGTACTTTCTTCCAGACTCAGTGTCCATTTGGGACTTGCGGTTAACTGAAGCCTGGATTTTTTTGCACGTAATGCTAGCAGTGCACTTGCACCTCAAGACCATCTAACCTAAAGGTTTTATCATCCCAGAGACATTATTTGGTTGAGAACTACACCTAATGTTAGTTAGTTAGTTAGTTCTCCTCCGAATATGTCTGAAACTCAACCTTGTACTTTACTCCTTTTGTATACGTCATACATAGAGTGTAATGCGGCGATGGCTGCAATCCTCGCGCAGTACCATCCATCCCGAAATATCCATCTAGTTATGGAATGATAAAAATCACTAGAAATTTTTACCAGTGAAACAACGTGCGTGCACATTCTTCAAGATGGAAGCCGGTAGCCAATTTGGAGGCATCCATGTTGGGATTCCAACCCGGGTCATCAATACGGAAGCACACGGAGTTAACCTCTAAGCCATCCGATCCAAGTTGATTAGAAGATGCACGTGCAAACATTCTCTTCGTCCTAACGGAAATCTCTCATCCACTTCTGCACTGCTATCTTGATAAAATCTGTTAGGACCAGTGCGAAAGCCATGGATGTCATTCGTTGATTGCTATTTTTTTCTGTAATCATTCTGGTACTCAGTTTTTATTCTTTGTACGTCAGTGTCAGACCTTGCTCGAGCAAATTCACCGCTCAGCTGCATTTTGTATATTTGCGTGACCTGGTCAGTGGTGGATAATCCCTCTTTAAGTGCAATGAACAGGTGGTCAACAACCAGGGGTCACGCTGAGGATCAGTAATAAGACAAAACTGAACATCACTCAACCACATGCTTTGTATGCAACATGGTGTTCTTAAGTTAACAGTAATAGCGCTTGTCGACCTTTTTGACCACATAATTACTTGTGCGTCCGTCTGTCCAATTAATGTTGAGGAATTGGTTCATATAACGATGACTTCTATGTTCGCATGTTAAGAGTTCAGAATTACTAGTGCGCCAAAAAAATTCAGAGGCAGTGTTCTGATTGGCATTTCTCGCCCCATTCATTACTCGCCTCACTTATTATCTAGATTATCTGGATGAGTCTCTGGATGTGTAAGCATCTCGCACATACTGTAGTAGACTGGCCGTAAATCCCTTCTCCATCCATTTTTATTCCTTTTCACAATTAGGCTTTTAAACAACTCATCGTTTTAGGGTGGCGAAGCATCATCTCTGAGTACTGACAGTGTTCTAACGATAGTGATGACCATAATTTTCCACGTGAATGGGGAGCAAGTTATACGTTATAACGATATTTCTGTAGGATGAATAACGCACGCAAATAAATTTGATTCATACGATTTGCTTTGATTTCGAAAAGTTCATGAGACTCTTTACTCCTCCCGAGGATATTACAACTAAAAATCCCAAAATCCCCATCATTCCTCACGTTTTCGTTTTCTTTATTTTTAACTGATTTTTGTCTTCATATACCAGATAACTTCTTTGCAAGAAAAACAGTTGAAAAGGCTATTCTGTCCAGGAAAGTGACAACAACCGCCCAGGATGACATTGGTGTAGGGTGTGGCTAACTTCTGATGAAATGTCGACAGGAGAAGGAAAATCCAGTGACGCCAGTATCAAAGAGTCGTTATAAAAAAATAAAGCCGGGGGAAAATAATAACTTGCTGAAACCAGCGTAGACTGAACGGTAAAAAAAATTTTATCCCGACATCAGAAAAAAAGTGCGCACAAACCTGAGGTGAGCTTTCCCGTAGTTTTTTAGCACGTAGATAAACGCGTTTTTCACTGTTTCACTGTAACGATTGTCTCAAATTTTTTCCACCTAATGAGCCTAGTTAACTTTCTCGTGCCAAATTCACTTCAGCAATCCATCGTTCTTCCTTCATTTAGTGTGACTGAATTACCCACCGTTCAGTCACGACGGTAAACATACAAAATTCAGAACAAGATGATCCATCATCTTGAATACAATGTCCTAATACTGGCTGAATTGCGCCGCGTAGTGTGTGTGATTATGTGCGTGCGCGCAGTTGCCGGTCTAATCAAGCAAGCTGCATATACAAACCGCCAATTTTGCAAACCGACATTGGTTAGATGGCAACCATCCCACTTTAGAGACTGCTTTTATCTAAGAAAGAATTCATGGCTAGCAAACCTATGATTTTATTACCTACCAGCAGATAATTTTTAATAAGGACATAACGGAAGCAGACCAGTAAAAATATCTAGCAAATGTGGATGTAACACCATATTTCAAGCAATGCTGATGAGAGATTGTCATCGTCTGTAATTGAGACAAATGTTACCAGCGTTAACAAGTCACCTGATTCTTTAGGCGCCTACTCTGACCCAAAAAGGAAATGCCAAACTCCGACGAATTTTATAGTTTGGAGGGCTCTGTATGAGGTAGATCAGGCCTGTCAGACAAAAATAATCAATAAAATAGCAAAAAGATGGCTTGATCCTACAGTTCTTTCAAGTTCTCCGTCTGAGAAAATACGTTTGAGCTAATTACATAGAATTTGTTCGAAAGTTTCGAAAAATGATTCAGAACGTGAGGAGTCTTTCGAGGTTCATGTTACTGAGCGCCTATCCACACCTCAGTTGATCTTATGACCTGCAGGCTAAGGATGGTCCCAAAACATAAGTGAACGAGATTCCTGCAAGAGAGCAATTAAGAAACGCCAGGCTGGCTGAAAGTTTGCTGTGATATTGTTTGTTCGGTTGTTCCCTACCCAAGACCTATTTAAGTGCTTATTCGTAAACATCATTGGAAAATGAAATAAACGTAGTCCAAAAGATTAGACTGTTTTCATTTGTATATTCCTTGTATTTTGTTTAATCGGTTCACCAAGCCTGTCCTTCCCAAAATAGATTATCGGGGCCATCGTGGATTTCGAAACACTCATAATGATGGTCGTGACACAAATATCTCTCGCTCACCGGAGACTGATGATACAACTGAGCTGCTTAGGGAGCCGCTTATTGAGCACCTGAACTTCCAAAGTGACACACCACGCTCCTGCATTGATATTTGACGGCCGTTAACGTCGTAAGTGACTCGTTCAATCGACCAAGAATTCCAACACACTGATGACACTGGCGTATAGATGTGCCTATACTAAGTGCGCTTGTATATTTCATAACGAAAGCTTATTCTATATTTAGTCCCTGTGCATTTTGTTCGCCAAAAGCGGTTCACTTTCCCAGTCCGGTCATAATGATCGTATGTTAACGATGAACTACATAACTATATACAACTGAACGTTTATTTTCGACAAACTAGGAAAGACGAACGTTGCCTATAAAACCGGAGGAAATTGTATCAGGATTACCCTACATATGTACTTAACTTTATGAACTGAGGACCTCATTCACGCAGTTATATCCAGAAGGCTGCATTACGAACAAATAAGTGGTACGAAACTGTGATACGAAAGAGCAAATATTGCAAAGTACAAACCTTGCACAACTAATCTGGATCTCAGGTTTACCATAGCGAACTAATCGGACCAGAACACAGTGTCGGAGGGAATACAGATGGAAATCACTTGTTCGCTGGAGAAACTGACTGACAATATAATCTGTCCAAATTATCCTTCTTGACCCAGAGCTACTTATAAGGCTGTTACGAGCTCTTAAACACTTTTAGACAGTGTGTTTGGTCATTATTAAAACTGCATGTGTTTTCTGCCACGAAACGTTTCACACCTACTCCTAGGCAATTTCTCCTGAAAGAATGAACTTAGTTTTGACTTCGGGTTCATTTACAATGAGTCCAATGGTGAAGCATTGCGGAGCAATGACCACACCGTCAGGAAACATTTGTAGATGATTTCACCAAGGGATGAACATACCGTTTGGCGACCCATAGATAATCTTCGCTGCACTCGTATTGGAAACGAAGAGCCAAAATGCATCTGTTCCGTTCACGTCATTTTTATAGAAAGGGTTCCTTGAACTAGGTCACAGACACAACAAGGCGACCGACAAAGCGATACGTATTTGGCGATCCTGAGTTCATATATGAACTTCCAATAAGTGGCCTTATAGACACTCGGTCGGTCTTTTTCTACGTCCTTTCTTGTAGATAGTTTTGTGTAGGCCAGATACTTTGTAAATTCCTTGAGCGGCCTCTGTGGATGATGATTTAGATCTAACGCATGTTTGTTCCTAAGTCTTGATAATAGCCTTCCCTTTCGTTAGATGAAAAAAGTGGCCTGAGAAGATGAATAGACCTAATGTTGGAACAGAAACAACATAGAAGCAGAATTATCAATTGAGCTGCTCGACACTTGAATTAACTTTGGGAAAGTTGTGACAGAAGTGCCACAAAGCCAAGACTATATGATCACTTATATCCGTTCCACTTGCTTTTTTAACGCACTGACTAGAAACTAGTCCTGAAAAGCCTAATTCACCAAGCTGATGTCATTAGATTCACCATGCTCTGGTTGCAGCACAGCGTCAAACGTAATCCGTTGTTGACCATGTGTGCTATATGTCATGCTGGTGATATTATATCGTTTAGGGAAGCATCACTAAGTCACTACAGAACAGTACAATACATGCAACTGATTAAATTCACTTCTCTACTTCTTTGGCACTAGGATGCAGGGATCCTGGTGGCTTGTCTATTATTTATTGCGTAAAAACAGTTGGCTTAATGTGTGATATTTATGAATTTAACTTTGGGGAAATGCGCATAGCAACAAACAGCATTGGACGGGTAAACAAAATACCCATAATTTCATATGCACGTGACTTTGAACGTAGTACTTTTGATTCCCTTGAGCCCCCCGAGTGGAATACCAGCCTGCCCGCAAGCCGAATGTTTATTGCAAGGGGTTTCCGTTTCCCACGCCTAATGGACAGGATGTCAGCGTACCACATCCACTTACACGAGGGATTTGTTAGTCATTTTTGGAAGTGCGAAGTTAAATCCAAGGCCTTTGGCCAAATGTTTTAGTCGTGAACATCGAACTAAAGCGCTAGAGAGGTTATTGTACATCTGTACACCTAAATTAGAGCGGCCAGGCTCTGACTTTTGCCATAAAGTTGTATTTCTGTCAAGATCGTTACATCATCATTGTTGAGTTCAAATACACCTTGTAAAATTTCGTACTAAAATGTCTCTAACGTTCGTATACAATATGAACTTCTGCGTACATGCAAAAGAATACGTCAAAAAGGGTTACATTAGTACGACCACCTACTGTCAGCCCCGGCCGCAAAAGTCATTAGCACATCAAGTAGCCAGTATCAAGTTTGTGAACCGTCGGATAGACAGCTGCAAGAAATATGGTAAACCTAGCTGGTTGCGTTGGACGGACAGGTGTAAAGCTTGGTTGCAAATTTCTGACTAATATTCAGTGAGAATCATATTCATTCCTAGAGACTACTCTGACGCACTTTTCGATGACACATCCGGGAAATCAGAGGAGGTCAGCAGTGCCAAGAATCACCCAGAATGATCTGTCTGCAGCCGTTAGACAGCGCTTCATCAGACTTAAGACATGGGTCACAAACCCATCATGTGTGATTACCATCAGTCGGTTGCATTCATTCTGTAGTTCGATCCATTGGCGACGGCTCGCTCTTGGATGTTGTGCAAGCACAAACTTACCTGGTATCTGGCTAGCTGTCACACATTACGATTCCGGACAGTAACCATGACAAAAATGGAGCACCAAAGTTCGGAGCTGTGGTCCCGGTTCTAGTGAGACAACTGCGGTCTGTGGCATAGAATTTTGAGACCATTCTAGGGCTGTATCCCAAATACTAATGGTATAATTAGCTCGAAATAATGAAAAAAAGCAACACAAACATCGAAAACTTGGATTTAGTGCATCGTAAATATCTGTTTTATGATTAATGTTCCACAAAACCTTCTGCAGTTGTACAGTTAATCGAAAATGCGACCCCTGAATTGATGAGTTGAGTCGTCTTTTGCCTTTTTTCCTCTTATGTATTCCTTGTAATTTATTCAGATGGAAACCGGTCTTCAATTTACTATGGTTGGCCAATACAGCTGTTTCCGACAATGACGCCAAAACTTGGAGCTAGAGTAGTTTTAAACCATGTGTTCGAGCTATGGAAACTCATCTGGCTGCGACGAATTTACATATATTCTAGTACTATATCGTACATTATCCGTCAGAACACGAATTATCTCAAATGCAGAGAATTAGGGTGTAACGGAAACCTAGTCTTGGGTCGAATAAAATAACGTATGGTGAAAAACATATTATTGTAAAACTTATCGGAGGTTTACCTATTGATCACAAGTAATTTCAAGGGTTTTATGAAGAACGTTCGCCATAAAATCACTGCTATCGGTTACTACTGTACATCTGTCAAATGGCCACCAAAATTTGTCGCGGTATGAGGTGATCTCTATTTGTTATACTACGCTGTTCAATTGTTTTGTTGTTCCGATTTGAGTTAGATGCAAGAATGCTCGGCTAAACTGCCTGTAAAGCTCGTCGAAAGAAGAATGTTCGCTTCGAATTTTTTACATCGAGAGAGTTGGTTAACACGGTGCATTCGAATGGTGTTGACTAGTTGAAATAATACCGCCACTAACCACAAACAATGCGCACACCGAACAGAGAGCAAACACAAACTTTACATCTTCCGATCAATGAGTTTTGCAATATAAAGCTTGAGGTTGGGCAAATGAGTCGTCGAGACTATGTGACGTTTTAGGTCCACTCAATTTGAGTGGTCTACTCCGTGGACCAAAAAAACATCATGGTATGAAATTTAACAGATAAAATAATGAGAAAGACCTTGGGTGACACGCTGAACTAGAAGATATTTCCAGTTGAAACGAATAACCAATACATTTAGTGCGAAAAAAACAGCCCTTAGCCGTCAAACTGAGATGATCCTGCAGCCTCCGAGCTGGCATCGGAACGGCGTATAGAACAGGTAAACTTCTATTCGGAACCTCCTGTTATCACCTGAAGGACAATTTTTCGTGGTCAGCAATCCGCTTTTGTGCAGTCATTTGAATGAATGTGCGTCCCATCACACGATAAGGCGACTGCCTGACTTATGTACATTGCCCAGTATGGTTAACCAGTGGAGTTAAAAAAGCGATTTAATTTCAAATGTCATGTGCTTAATCTGTCTACTCGCTTCTCCGTTTCTAATGGTGCTTTTCGGGCAGTTGCCGAGTCTCTGCAAACCGTCCATAGTTTTTGGGAGCTCACACGCTCGCTGATGCCCAGACAACGTCCAAGTGGCTGCTTAAACCTGACTTTTATGGGTGAGACGATTCTCACAGACATTGACGTTTAAATTCCTGGCGGCAGTTGTTTTAGTTATTTTACACATAACGAAAGGAAATTGTTAGCTTGTATTGTGCACCTGGCATAAAAGGTCATAGATGTGGTCTAATTAATTAACAAAATGGTCATTGCCGCCTACAGGACAAATCAATTTCGATAGAACAAGTCAACAATAAAGTCTAATCTAGAGCACGATAATGAAATAAGATATAAAAAAGCAGCATAAGAAACCAAAGACAGTTCCCTTGATTACTGCCGATCGTTCACCGACGAATCTGTTAATGGGTTCGGATCACATGCGGCGGTGGTCATTTATAAGGAAGCTGGAGCTGACCAAAGGAGCATAACTTGAAAGAACATGGCAAACAACCCTAATACATTCAATAGGCCACAAAAACTCTTCAATAGATCAGACGACAGTGATCAATGATGAAAGGTTGTCAAACGAATTGATATTTACTCATCATGGTTAGGCAAATTCGGGCTGTTCTGTTACCCGATAGAACAAGTGGAGTTTTAAATTATACGCAGTAATCAGCTGGAAGGGTTTCAATATAAGGCAGAGTGAGAATATGTCGATGGAGCCTGTACCCGGTCCTGAATGATCCTGCTGCAGCCCTAAGTTGACGAATACTCAGTGACGCCAGGGGCGTTATCAGAGGGAGTCGTTACAGCACTCGCTGCTAATGCTTTCTTGAGGATGAGGACCGTTATCGAAACACCCCAATTGTTTGAGACGGCGTTTTCTCCCACTTAGACGGAAATAAGTTAGGCTTTCAGTGAGGAATTCTGCTGCAGCTAGATAAGCTCATGTGAACAACGTGTCATTGGCGAAATACACACATTTGCAAACCAACTTGGTTTTTCGGGAGACTCACCCGGAACCCAGCTGAATCTCTCGTTTGTGATGTTTCCAGGCAGCTGAATGTGCTGCACCAGCCTGGAAACACCACAAACGAGAGATTCAGCTGGGTTCCAGATGAGTCTCTCGCAAAACCAAATTTGTTTGAAAGTGAGTGTATTTCGCTAATTTCGTGCAATTTGGTTTCAGGTAGAACATGAGGTTGACGGAAACTCGGAGACTGCGCCTACCTGATGAGCCCCAAGAAGGGTAAAACCGGTCGTGGACTGTTAAAGAATTTTCAGCAACCTTATGAGTAGTACACTACGTATAAACTAATCTGCTGTTTCTGCTAGCACGGCTACCACAAAATTATGCGATCACTAGGTTTCTCAGGGTGTGAACTAACTGATTCAGAATATGGGCATAAAATTCATTTACTTTCACTCTACATTAAACTGATAGTCGTCACCTAATTTCGACATATTTTTATCTTAGTAATATGGTACTCCATTGCCTAGACTGGCTAGTATTGGATGCGGACGCTGACACATATGATTCTATTGAAGTTGCGGTTGTGCATTTGTTTGCACAGATAAGGAGGTAACGCATATCTTTACACTTGGAGCAGTATTCAAATGGTCATACCACAATGAGTACTTTCCTTCAGACACGGCTGTATCATTTATCTGAAGCACAATCACGGACATTGCCTCCAATGCCCACCACGGTGCTGAACCTACCGCAGTGAAAACCAGTGGGACGAAAACAAACTGATATTCACAGGCACCTTATCAAATTCCGTGGACTCCTCTTCATTAGAAGGCACAACCCCCCACCCTCACAACTACACTCAACTGCAAGTAAGAACTCGAGGCAACGTATACCCGCTAAGAGTGGAACGTTTTTTGGAAAATGGTCATTTGAAACGAACTGGTTTTTGTTTGAGGACGTTTAATGTTCAAAATTGAAAGGGACACGTAAAAAGTGGGTTGCTTTTTCAAACGGCACTTACTTATTTGATCGGATAGCGCTAACTTGATGTTATTATTGATTCTCCCCCTTGACGAGACACACGATCCTGCAACAACTTAGCTCCTCCCAAAGTTTATACATTATTCACTTACGCGTCCTGCCGAAGAGTCTGAAATTTAATATGGATATAAAGACCTAATTTTTTAGCTTCTTTGAGGTGACATAGGATTTTACACACAAATAAGAAAGTTAGGTGAATTCAACGTCAGTGTTCCCCAAAACATTATTTAGGTATGCTGGACCGTCCACTTTTCTCTTCTATTTGAATAAGTCGTAATTTGATCCACCCTAGTCCGAAGGAGACGCAGTTTCTTACATTAATCGTTTTACTGTGGTTGTTAATAGTTTTTGTGAACTGCACGCCATACCTAAAGCTGGCCAAGAAAGCTCACAACAGCACAGTGAATAAGGCGCGAAGCTACTGATGGGAAGTTCCGCTGTTCGAAAGCGACACTGGAAGCTCGACTGCTCTTGTCGAGGGGTGTGCAGCCTGGTGGTATCACAGTCTTTGCGCTTCCTTCAGGAGGCACGGTAACTACGCACCAAAATGGAGCCACGGACGAACGACGACATCGCCCGGCAACGTGTACATTTGCAATTCTGCCTTCGCTGTTTTTTGCATTGCCACTACACAAAACTTACTTTTTCGGCAAAGGACAAACTGTCCATGAAAAGGACAACGGTAAAATCATCTTTCTGTTTGCGCGTAGATCGAGCAAACTAACGAAATGCATTCAACTGAAGGCTGCTTACTAGTTTCTTGGATTGTGTTCAGGAGGCAGAGTTGGGTGAATTTTTGTCTAACGTTTTAAACTGAAGTCAAGATCAAGGATGAAGCTGTTGATGACTCGCAGGTTGACCTTGTTCACACCTGAGTGTAATTTTGTAGATTTTAGGAGCTTTCCTTTCGACTATTAGCGGATGTTCGCTTGCATGGAGGATTTACACCGCGGAACTATGCCTTACATATTGTTGTGTAGGCTTCTTGTAAAGAAGTAACGCTATAAACTACAATGTGAAAAAAATGAAAACCATCAAGACTCCATTTATTTGCCTGGAAGTAGACCTTTTGTAAAGGAGGAGTACTTTACCTAAGTTATCTGCTAAGTTACTTGAGGCTGAATTTTCGCCAACGGCAAGTTCATGTGGGTCAGCGTTAAATTAATTCTATGGTTATGTTATGGAGAAAGGTTCACTTCTAAGTGATTAAGCATATGCTGTCTAGACCAAGATATTGATAGATATCATTACTCATCATTACTTAAACTAGCTGCGTGTCAGTGGAATGATCCACTGATCATATTTTTCTCTACTTATTTCACATGGAAAATTATGGGAAGATGAGAGGCTAAAGCATCAGCTGCAATTTGAATGACTTAAAACTAACCTCCGCGTTTCTACTCGACTCAGGTTGACTATCAGTTTCATAGCTTTCACAGTTTTCCTTTATGTTGCGAATCGCTCGTGTACTTCAGCAGTGCCACGGTAGAAATACATTTTCGGTATTGGCAAAAGTTAGTGCGGCTTAGTCACTCTGTTTATCGGTGATTAGTAGCCGAGTAGTTAAGTGTCCAAAGTAGTAGGGGCTTTCCAGTTTGCAACCCTGGAGTTTCGTATTATGTGCACTGTTGATGATAGCTAATAAGAATGAAATAGATACACAATGCTTCTCGGCTTTCCAGCATATACTGGCTTCACTTTCAGGACGAAATCTTTCCTGAACGGTCCTAAGCGCGAGAGAGTTCAATGTGCGAGTAGAATGCCTCTGTTTATATGTGGCAAGATTTGTTAGCAAGTTTACTATGGACCTAAGGCGCAAAGATAGTGGAAATCTTCTACAACCGCGCGCTAACCGTCAGTTCTTTTTCGGAGTCTTAGACGCAGTAGACGCCAGTTTGCTGCCTGGAATCGCCCAACTCCTAAACAACCACGCAGTCAATTCAACCATACAGTCATTAGCTATCAGCGGAGAGGTTTGCTAAAAGATCAGTATGGATCCCTTAGGTACAAGCCTTTTGGCTGGATCCCAGGTAGCATTCCTGCTACACTGAGCCGCTTTGCCATCTTGTACAACTAACTAGCCCTTAGTTTGGCGCAGCAGGGTATCCACTTGCGTATTCTCAGAATTACCAGTAACACAGACAGTAGACGGATAGCCACGCTCTGGAACTACGCGACTTTCAGGACGTCAATAACCAAGTAACTGTACTTTTCTTTCTCTTATGTCTGAGAGGTATAGTACTTTGGTTGACTTATGGTCGAATAAATATGATTCAGAAAGGAAATCTAGTCACTCCAGGTTAACGGTCGCCGAGCTGAGCTGAAAATCAGGATGATCATATAACGGTGTCAAGGTAATTTTTCGCCTCTTCTCCGATCCAATTGCATGTGTATCTACAATTTGACTGACGGATGTAGTTGCATGCAGTTGTCAATTTACCAGAATTAGAATTATGAAATTTTACCTGAAAAACCGGGTGACAGTATGTCCCTGTTTCAGGTTAAATAGTGCTCACATCGTTGTGTGGCTTCATGTTGAACTCAATTACCTGTCTGAAGTTCGTCCATACCATTTAATGTGCATTACACCAACAGCCCAACTTATCTGGTTTGGTAGGAATGAGCAGGCGTCGCCTGTTTAACGCTTTCAATCTCTTTATATATGACACCTCGCGAAATTGCTGTGACATGCTTCGCCGTTTTGTTGCTCCACACTAACCTCCAGTCCTTGAACTGTTTGGTAAGTAGCCAAAAGAGCAAACAAGTGTTTACACAATCAATCACATTGATCTTCGTCCACTTTCTTGTCCTTAGAAGCATAAACAAGCTGCCCATATTATTGCAACGAACAGAATTCCACCGTTTATGACCTGGAAGTAAACAAAATCAATTCTGATGGCGCTCTTTATTATATTGCTTCGTATATTAATTTATTGAAAACCGAGGCTTTTCTTGCAAACGACCGTTTCAGAAAGGGCACCAGGAAGCTAGTTTTTGTAATAGTTTGACAGAGGATATTCCGACTATGTAAACCAATTCAAAAACACTGAGAAACTAATGAATTTGAAAATAGTCAGTGTGCACAATTTTAAACCAATTTCGTAATATACCGCCGATCAACTGAATAAAGAAATATATCAAGGGATCTCCCGTCGGTTGGTAGCACCCAAAAAGAGTTCGGAATGTTGTTCAACCGTTCACAAGATAGGCTTATAAACCTGAAATAACTCAGGACTACAGTCACTTTGTTTAGCTACGTTTGCACTGTGTCCAAGGGCTCCTTTGAGTATCCTGCAAGTGAGACTTAAACAACTTCCGATAGTACATTTTAAAGTGATATGTATACAAAGTATCATCTGCTTGAGTAAAACAAGCATGTACAAATTTGGTGGTGCAAGCAAATCCGCCTAGGCTGAAAAACCAGAAGGCATGGTACAGATTACTGATTTTTCATAATCGCCCGCAATGTCTATTTTGCAAACCCCCAGGGACGTTCGAAAACGAAATCTTCTAACTATACGTGATATACTACATATTATCCTTCTTGCTTGTAGTTTGTATCACATGATCCGCTGATGACTAGCTGCTCCAATGAAACTTCATTGCTTGACTTTATTTGCTAGCCAAGATGTGGATCTGAAACTTCTGAATATGTGTCGACGCTGAGGGAAAAAAAAGAATAGGCTATCTGTGGCTGGAAACATCGTCCTGAAAGGCAAGTATTCTCTGGGACAGTGTAGGCCAGTACCCCAAACTGAACCCAATGTATGACTCTCGTGACCATAGCCCTTAAGTTCACAACACCTTAGAGGGAAAGTCAGAAGCATTGCACAACTGCAATGGGTTTACGAAAGTATACACCTCGAGAAAGATTTAGTCAAGCCTTCCAAAACATTATGTAACCGGTCTGCCCTCGTCCTTCTATACAGTACGGTGCAGAGTTCAGGACACTGAAATGAATGTCCCCAATAGATATGTGGTTCTGGATGAAGAATCCAGTTATATGATTCGCTGCCGACCATCTTTTACAAAAGCTCTCCCATCATCCAGAAAATATGTGACCTACGCAAAAAGATCACCCATTGTTCCTTGATCTTGAAATTTTCATATCAAAGATGTCCTGCGTGAGGTAGCGGGCATGTGAGAAAATCCTCTGGAAGGCATAAATCTCAAAGTGGATTCGTTTCAACAACATTGCAATTTTTTATCTGGCGACATTTTATTTTGTGCATCACTTTTGTTCAAAAAGACGGCTAGAGACACTGGCTTCAAGAACAGGCAAAAATGCAAAGTACTTTGTTCGCCGTGGAGTGTAACAGCTATCTAAGTAGCACAGAATGCATAAAGCCGAAAGGAGTAGAAGAATTGCTTTTGCCCTAGCATATATCATGAAGTGATATGGTCCTAACCACTAGATGTCTGATCATCAGCGTGTGCCTGCGTCACTCATACTGATTGAAATTTCCAGCCGCAATAAGCATCCCTGGCTTCCCGATCATTCATACGTTTTGCGAGGCTCAACAACACAGTTCAAAAGAGGTACGCAAATAATTATTAGCTTCCAACTCCTCATAGCCCATCATACCCTTTAGGTTGAAATCGTGCATTCTACGAAAGACGCTTAGAACTGACAACGTAAAGCGACTGCTCAAAGCTAGTCAGTTGGAGGCAGTTAAGCTCGTTCTTCCTTTTGACATGCTTTCCAAACCATTCAGGAAGGGGTGATGCAAGTGTAAGTGTGAGTTACCCTACGAGGTGACCACTGGATATGCACAAGACTGACTTAAATCTAGAAGCGTAAATAATGAAACTAGTTCCAATGAAATGAAGGTGAGAAAACAGTGACAAAAAAACAGAACAAATCAGTAAGCGGAGGAGCATGAAAGTAGCAGAAAATACTGAATCGAAAATGCATGCCAATCGGTTTATTCCATCTTCGGGAGGTGATCTATGTGGAACTATTGATGACCTCATCGTAATTACATCATATCAGTTTGGCCACACTCTCGTCAATTTTTCACCTATGGCTGACAGACTAGCAACATCTTGAACAGCGTTCAAGAGGTGATCAGTTCCTGTCTGTATTCATACGCACAAGCTTTAGTGCAATCGGACACCCTCCATGTTATTAGGAGTAAAACAAAGTATTCAACAATAGCAGTATACGGCTGTTTTTCCATTCCACCAGTAGTGTATCTCCAAGTCTGTAATTATGCATAATTGCTGTATCCGTTTAAATATACATCCATCATCCCACTCTGGTAATTGCGCTGTTTTGTTTCGACTTAAAACAGCTGAAAAACAGGATACAGCTTATGAGTACGTTTTAAAAGTGCAACAAACCCCAAATATTGAGGTGAAAGAACCAAATCAAAATGAACAAAAAACAATCTTGAATGGATTCAAACATCCCAGGTTTGGATAAATAAAAAGATGACCAATCTGGAATATGTAGAGGTTTTATTGACTGACTAGATCTCGTGTCTAAACATCAATTTTTATTGGCATACGTCCTGTCTTATCGAACTACACAAAACAACTAACCAGAACGTGTTTCCCTCTAAATCCATTGTAGAAACGGATTCAAATTCTAACCGAAAATATTTGGGTTGATACTATACGTCTGTGCACCCAAAATTGCAACGAAAACACATAACCGGATTGCTAGAAGTCGGCCATTTTCATGTGAGGTGCTTGCAATCAGTTATTCACACAAATATCTGATGCAAGAGAAAACTCTTGACATTTCCCGTTACTGGTACAATGCAGCAACTTCACAAATCCTCTTGCTACTGACGTGCAGTCCATATCGATGCGCTGGTTTCACCGCCGACCCAAAATTAGAATGCATTTGTAATTGTCTCAATTCCTTTGACAGTAAAAGTAAAGGGGCTGATTTTTGTTTAACTCCAGAGTATGTAATCTAACTGCCGTCAGAAAGACCTTCAAGTCAGAGGTAAAGTAGAAAACCTGCGCCCTCAGTAGCCAGACATCTGTTAGATACCGGCCATCGAATTGACTCGGTCAGTCCTCCCGAATCCTGTTTCGCAACACAGCCCGCAAGCTTTTGACGATAAGCGAAGCACTGCTGATTGAATTAAATCAACCCAGAATATGTGCACAAAAGAGTTGAAGCAAGCGATTTAGTTACCTTGGCAGTGACCAAGTGACCTACGGAAATCAGCCAACCAGAGTCTGTTCTACATTGTTTCTACTCTTTAGTTATATATCTATCATGTTTCACGTCCGCAACTAAAAAGAGTAAAAGACGGGTTAACATATCGAAGAACACGTCTTCCCTCAGTTCTAAGGAGATGAATAAAGGGAAAACAATAATTTGCATTTTGAGTGCGGCCAAATTTACAGAACTGTTCGAAGGCAGGATTGCAAACCGATTCACCGCCTGAAAAGTCGAAGTGGGGTAATATCGCAAATTGACGCATGTAACCCAATTGGAAACATGGCTAAGTTGACGATTAGTCTGTCCGAAAAAAAACGGTTTTCAAGGTGTATGAGACGCCTTCTTTCCAACCAAGTTCGAGTTCCTCATATATTGTTCCGTGAATCTGCAAACCGGATTTAAGGTTTCAGGAAGATATACTGCGAAGCAAACACGGCTCCATGAATTCTGCACTTCAATATGAAAACGATAGATTGAGTTCATTGCTGGGCAGGAGGGACCGAGTGCTGCACCAGGGAACGGTGTATCTATTCTCCCACGTGGTTGCCAGAGGCAACAAAATATGGCCACATTCTCGTCCCATTTTTCACGGTGTAGATTTTTGTCGACAAAGTTATTCACGTCAGCCGGTGTCGGTGCCTCAGTCACCCTCGTTTCTCCCACGCCATTACAATTTTTAGGAAGAAAATTTCTGGGACGAACTGATGTAAATACTGAGTTACTCCTGCTTTTCGTGCCAAACACCAAATAAATAATGGGTCACCTTTAGATTTCTTGCTGTCCCTTTACATCTAGAATTGCGCTTGATTGTCTGAGTTTTAGGTTTGAACAAAGCAGGCCAACGGAAGGTTGTTATTGTAATGTCAAATAATCTCTGGTCACATGCGATGGGTAACCTGTTTGTCTGAAGACATCATGTATTGTGGTCACCTGATCTCCCTTACTGAAAGTAAAGAAACTTCAGGGAACACGGCTGCCTTTAGGTTCTCGAACAAGTTAGCTGTTGAAACATTATCCGAACATGCCCCAGTGAATGTGAAATGAACGAAAGATTACACCAAAAGTTTTCGCTTTTTCAATTGTTACTTGAGTTTTCTCCCACAACGCTATAAATAACACCCACCCTAAACTTCGGAGACAGTGAAAAGCACAGATTTTCTTCCCTGCGCTTTTCGGACAGCATCCATAGAGGCTGAACGCCACTCAAACTGTCTCAGACTTCCGCCTTCCGAGTTCGTGCAGTGAATAAATTTAGACGTCATCAAAAGCGGAGGGCTGAGTACACAGTCACAGCGCATACCTCGAACGACCGGTACCTTATTTGCATAGGCGGTTGATAATTCTCTTCCTTGCTCAGACCAGGGTAGTTTTACTGAAAGAATTGCCTCCCAATGAATGATTCGGCAAGCCTGTATTTGGTTGAGAATATTGATGTGAAAACAAGAGCAAAATATAGGATGAATAACGTCCATCACGGGATATGTAATTTTTCTGAGTATCGGACAATTGTAGGCCCAGATCTGACACATCTTATGTCAAGTCCCCGAAACCTTTAGAAGGATAATAATAATAATAATAGTAATAATAGCAATCGTTCATCTATTCAGTGGCTAGCTGCCGTGCCACCCGAAGGAAGCACGAGGGCTGGGATACTGCCAGTTTGCCCAAGCCTAAACAGGAGAAGTCGAGGTGCAGAGGTCGGGTTCGAACCACGAACCTTCCAGTCAGTAGATTCGCCCTCTAACCACTGAGCCACTTCGCCTCACTAAGTTCTGACAAGCGCCTATTGTCGCACCGAGAACAACGTAACAACAGTAATGAACCTTGTGTCCGCTATCAAAAAAGTAGACAGGGTACAATAGTTCTAGGTAATATATCGGTGTGCCGACTGGAATATCAGCTTGTTTGGATAACGAGCTATGAGAAGAGACTGCACATTTGAACCTACCAGTGATAAACAGATGTACACTATGATCCGTTTTTAACGATTTCGTAGCCTGTACTAGGTCTGAGAGCATTTACACTCGTAAGATTCTGCATACGTGAGTGCAATCGACTGGCCGAGAAATCTGACTATGGTCCAGTGGTTAAGGTTGTGTATAAACCAGTGGTCGAATACCTATGCACATTGTCAGTGGACAACATATTTACAGTTGGTGCATTGAATATGTCAGTCTTTTCTGCGTGGCCATTTGTTCAATGAAAAACGAAAAATCGGACAGATAGAGCCACTAACGCAGCTCTTTGTGGACGGTTGCGCACTGTTTGCGCCTTCAGAAGCACAATTGCGATATATCATATCACCGAAGTCCGCAACATCCGGTCTCAGGTAAAGTATAAATAATTCCAAAAAGTTGGTTTTCCTTCGATCGGTCTCTGAGAGACACGAAAATATACCTAACATAGGTAAGAAGAGTAACGGAATAGTGCGCAATCTCATCTGCATTTCAGCATATTAACCACCGACCAATAGATCGGCGAAGAGTTGAACTCGCCGATATCAAAGACTAGTGTAGCACTTGAAAGAATCTGAGCGAATGTCTAGAATCACGAACATCTTCGCATGGTATATTGTGGCATCCCACTCCTGTATAGTGGTGGGACATGAACTGTAGGTATACCGTTGTTACACCCGAAAGTCCGACCGACTTGATCCACAAGTTCTGTGGATGAAAACACATCCATACTGATTAGGCCGGAACCTGACTGCTGAAGTGCTTTGGAAGGCAACAATGTGCTAAATCAAAAATATTTTTATTCACAACCCGCTGCGAAGGTTGATCCATATCAGTCGTATTCGCATGGTTGTAGTTGCGTGCGGGAATTGTGTGTGATCAGTTGAATATTGGTCCGAAAGTCTCAGGAGAACCAAAACTACGATACAGAAGCAGATATCAGGTGAGCTTAAAGAAAGTTTGTTTTGAATTTACATGATGGGGACATTTTGCGCCAGACGGTGGCACCTGGCAGACGTCACAGCGAAAGGCGCATCGCATTCCACGACTCACTTTGTCTTGATTATAAAAAACAAACGACTCATTCCTAAGTGACTCACGGCAAATGTACCAACACAGTACGAACACCAGTACAGTAATGGAGGTAGTCAGTCTGTGGAGACACCCAAAAAAACGAATCGAACTTTGCGGACATCAAAGCTCCCACGGTATTCCATTCTCCTAGCAATGACGAGTAGTCTGAGGTAAGTGTGCTCCAATTCCGAGCAAATGAAATTATGCTTTTCCTACATTTGTACAGACTGGTTATTCACGACAACCTAAAAGGTTCCTTTTGAATAGTACTGTATGATGTTGTGCTGTCAAAAAAGGAAATGGACGAATGACGCTAGTGACACCACTGCTCAATGCGATGGTAATGATCATTGTAATGCCTTCATGAACAGGATAGTTGATTTGTGTTAACAGATATCCGCAGGGTGTCTCAGCTGATCTCGTTGTTCATCCACAGTGGCATATACGGCTGCGCGTAAGTCTGTCACTATAAATATGCACGTGTCTCCAAAGACTCAGCCACTTTCACAGCTAATGAGCTGTTGGGCTGTTTGGCTAGTTCGAAGAGGAAAATAACAATCAGCTGAGAAATCGATGTATGTAGTTATGATCGGTTGACAAGCATCATCCGAAACAGGACACTATATTGACCAAGAATACATAACGGGTAAGGTCAAGCATGAACATGATTTGAGAGGACAAGAAACCGGATGCCACAATGAGGTGATACACAAAAAGCCACAGATACACAGAGACAGACGCGCCTGACAGCAAAAGACTTACTGCCTTCTTCATCTCTCTGCGAGGAAAGATACTCATTAATGATGGGATTTCTTCGCGGGTTCTACACAAAGGCGCTGGGTTGATGGTCAAACTCCTCTTGAATGTCTAGTTTCACTAGTCACCGTATGATTGTCTTCACAGTCCTCCTCTTTGCTTTCGAAAGCATCAAGTGAATATCAATTAGAATGTTACGTTCCGTGTTTGCAATGATAGGTGTATTCGTGTAGCATGGTCTAATGTGGTCGACATAACATACATGCTTATCATTTCCAACCACAAGTCCAAGTATCACATCTTCCGGACGATGAGCTAACACTACGAAGGAACCAGCTTGATTCGTTATCTTGAACGATAAACACAATGGAGAATTGAGTCGAAACATTCGTGGTTTTGCTGAATGATGTTGACAGAAGTGAAATTTCATCATCGGAAGCGTTCTTCTCCGGTGGTACTGAGGACCGTCCAGTGTTGTTTTTATTCTGCAACGAAGGAACTTTTCCGCTGATGGGTACTGGTTTTAAATTGTCCGGCTTGTTGTTGAGCGATAAGTGCGCAAAAATGCGTTACAATATCATCAAGTTTCCATTTTCTCTCAGGTTTTCATTTGAATGTATCGACAAAGTCTTCAGCCTGTCCGTTTGACTGGGGATGACAAGCTGGGTTCCGAACGTGCTGCAAACGAAGTATTTGCGAAAATTAACAGATTGTGAAGAAATGAACTGGGGGCCATCTGCAGTGACAATTGTTTATGGGAATCCGAACTGCTGACTCAATCGATTTAAGCAGAAAATGGTGGTCATGTGTGAAGTTGTGCTTAAAAGGCATTTCTGGTCATTTGAAATAGGCGTGGATAACCGCGAGGATGCTGATTCCGTCAGTGGGCCCGGAAAAATCAATATGTATACGAGACCATGGACGTTATGGAGTTGGCCATGATTACAATTCACATTTAACAAGTAACTTTGGTGCAATGGTGCTTTCATGACAAGTGGAAACAAGCCATTCTATATATCCTGGCCCATGAATGGCCGACGCGTGTAAGTGCGAGCAATATATTTCGTTCGGATGACTCCTGGATGTCCACTATGACATGTGGTGTTTTTGGTACAACCACCTAGTGATATGGCATCATGCACCCGTCAGTAACCATGAGTGCACAGTCCCGCCTCTTGAACTTTCCAATAAAACTCAGTGAATTGCGTAAGCCATCTGTCATGAAGATATTACATAATGAGTTGTAATCCCAGATCTTTACCTGTTTCGGCAATAACCGCATCAGTACTAACCGAAGACTGATGCACAGACGTGTGAAACAAATGCCAAACACCTGAGCTGGTGATGATGTAAGCTACAAAAATCCTCATCTGGCATTTTAGCTGTAAAATCGGCTGTAAATCGTGAAAACGCATCTGCCTGGCCGAAACAACCTTGTTCAAGATTGTATACCGGTAGTGTTGTAGCCTACTGAAGCCCATTGGTTGTGTGCACAGAATACCTCTTTTGGTGCCGAGGATGGATAACATGGGTTTGCGATCAGTGTACATCGTAAAACGTAGACCACGAAGCACCTTGACCTGAGTGTAAATCTTTCCCGCTGCAGTTAATACATGCGAAATAGATATGTCACGGCTTTTTCGCTACCGTTAGGGAAACGATGCAGTGACAATTCGTGTAGCGTCATACAGTGTGGACAGTGGGCAAGGGATTAAAAATTCCTTACTTCTTGAAAATTCTCCTATCACTCCGAAGATCAAATCTACTTCGCGTCTTCCGATAAGGGAGGGTTACGTAGTAACCGTAATTTACACATCTGTGTAACAAAATCGCAGTGGTAGTTGAATAGGCCAAGAAATGTCTGTAAGGGAGTCATATCACGCTGTGGTTGCCTATATTTGATGGCTGCGACTTGACTTGGGTCCGGCAGACGACCGGTACTGTCTATCAAGAGACCCACGTACTTGATACTGGAGAGAATAAATGAGCACTTCTGCGGATGAAAACGAAAAACATACCCCACGACTCACTCAAATGATTTGCTTAGGTGAACAAAGTGACCCTCTGGTGTTGAACCCGCTACGATAGTATCATGAACGCATGTCACTGCAAACTTTAAACTGGACAACGTCATGTCTACCACACGCTGAGGTATAGATGGCGCATAATTGATTGACAGCAGCAATGGAGACCACAATGCATATCTAATGCAAGTAATTCTTTGGATTGTTGTTTAATTGCTACTTTCAAATCTTCATAAGAAAAGTCATTTTTAGGGAACAATTTACCCCCGTTGTCCTCATGGGATGGCAGCTGTTAATGATGCCTCTTCACTGCTTCGTTGAATCCACTTGACAAAGTAACACACGCGTAATCCACCACATGCATTTCTAGCTAACGTGGTCATGGAACGGTGCAGATCCGAGCAAAGTGCTACTGTTTACATGGTCAAAAAGCGACCGAATAATCACGATTTGTGTAATTTATAGCAAATTGCCTTGTTACTCGGTCGACGCAGTTGAAATGTGGCCTGCTTTGCAGCATTCGTAAGTGTTGCTCCAGATTCACAAGCCGTAATTATTCAGCGGCAAGGTCATGATTTGGGAGTTCTGTGGTGGTACCCAAAGTTGGAGGTAGGTGAATTCTAATATTAGCTGCTTCTTGGAAAACTGGTCCTGCCACAAGTATCAACGAACTGGATTGTGTACCTGTTAGGTGATTAAACTGAAAACGTCCATATCCCTGTTTAACCCTGCAGGTGTATATGACGCCATCTTCTGTTGACTTTCTCGAGATCTTCAGATAATTGTACCGAACGGTGGAGAAGAACATTCTTCCAACAAAGATGGACTTCAATTTCGTGACAGTTGAAGACGTGCGAATTTCGTGATAGAACGTAAGTGCAGTACTGAGCAGGTTTTATAGCACCGAGTCTATGAATCAGTAGGCGCATGTTGGTTCATCTGAGGTCGGCTAGGAAAAAATCTTGACAACTTTGATTCTAAGAACTGAATGTGATATCACTATCTGCATCGCATTAAAACTCGTGACTTCCGGTACAGTGTAAATCCTTCAATAGCGATTCAGGACGGTTTATAGAGCCGGATGTCTGTGATTGTTGCAAAAGGCTTCGCGTTGGCCAGTTGATTCGCCTGGATTATTGAATTCTGTCGCTGGATCTGTTGGTGCTGCTGCTTCAGTGGTTGCATAATTGCTGGTTTGGTTATTTTTGTTTGCTACTGTTGTGACACGACTTAATACCTGCTACAACAAGCATGGACAATGCCAAACAATTACTGAACGTGTCCGTGTATGCCGCTGTCGTAAATCATAGATTCATCCCCCATACTTCATATGAATCTCGGCAGACAATCTGCCTGGGACCACGGAAATCATTATTTTATTGTCACTGGAACTAAAAGCTCTTCTAGTGAGAAGGTTCAGAATGGCTAGCTAACAATGTGAAGGCTTCCTATTTATTCTTCAGAGCTTTTCTAAAACCATGCATAACTTCGAGGCATTGCACCGAAATGAAGTGAGTGACCACACCATACCAACGTGTGCAAACCTGCAGGGCCTGTTTCAGCAAAAACATGTATCCATATCACCCTCATTCGCTTCACACTCTTCCTCTCCTTCTTCACATCCGTCGAAGCTGAAAAGAAATATGTATCCTTCTTCTCACCGTGATTTGAACCACAAACTTCTGGTGTGCGAGCTTGTTCCAATGTTCGGGTGGCACCTCTGAAGGAACCTAAATTATCGCGTTTGTATAGGCAGACAAGATCACATTTTGAGCCACGTGACGATCTAAAAATTCAAATTACCGGAACTCGAGATCTTAAATGAAAAATTTTTATACTCAACTTCACATCGCAGACCGCTTCAAATTTTCGTTTGTACGTTGAAGCCTCATACCACAAGAATGGAACTTCAAGCACTTCCTTCGAAACCCACACGAATTGGTCAAGACGCCGGTCCACCTGCTTCCTGTTACACCGGTTCCGCTTTGTCACGTAATGACATTAAGGACATCTTCCGCGCATAGATGTGTGACGGAAGAATCACGCTTTTGCACTGAAATGATGGATGATGCACTGAAGGCATGCATCTGGACGATCATGCAGTCGTTTTTTAACGAACACTTTGTTCCAATACTGACACCACATGAACGGGTCAAAAATACCATGCAAATTTGCACACCAAAGCGTCTGTATCAAAATACAAATTTTCTTCTATATGCGATGCCACCGCAGCGCAACACAAATGTCCCAGAACTGTAAATAAACTGTAGTCTACTGGACAGTAGGAGACGTTACCACTTTGATTAGAAACCAAATTCAGTAAAATCCAGGTTTTCGCAATGAGTGATGAAGAATGTTAGACTGATTCGAAATGTTTCAACTATCGTTCACTATTCCGTAGTCTCCGTTAGGGAAATCAAGGGATAATTTATTTGACTACTCATTTTTCCAGAGTTGTGAGACCACATTGTACTGACACCTGTTTAGGTGAAACAAATGAAACTCAAAGATACCAGGGCTTTAATTGTGTGCACCTGCCTTCCATGTGTAGCTAGGTTCTTGTAAAACTATCGGGCCCTGAACATGAGCCATTAATGTAGTGGGTGAAATGTGCTCAATCATATGACCGCGCAGTAGCCGTGGTCCGGAATCATAGACAGCTCGTGAGTTTGGTTGCCGTATTGTCATAAACAGGCCTTATTAGCGGTTTCCTTATTTCAGGTGCACTCATATTCAACGCACCTGCAGGTAGCAGTCCCGCCAACAGGACTGGTACGCAGTTCGATGTAGGCCATGGAGGTAGCTGTCATTTCAGTTTGACTGAACAAAGACAGTGTACATGCTAATGTGCCAACTGCTGTATAGATGATTCCAATCGAATACTGAGGTATAGTGAATGAGTGGTGGCTGCTAAAGCAAAACAAAACAGGGAAATGCGTTTACCGGAACAGTAGTTTCTTGTTCACTGTGGCACGAAAACTCCAGAGATACATCACAAACGAGAGATTCAGCTGGATTCCAGGTGAGTCTCTCGCAAACAAACAAATTTGTTTGCAAATGAGTGTATTTCGCTAACTCCGGAGATACAGTTTATAGTTTGTGATCTGTGCAAAAAATATCTGCGGGACGTGTGTGAAGCATAAGTGACCAGAACCGTTGTATCCTATTTTTATAGTCGATACAAATGCGTAAATCTTTATGGTCAAATACACTATCATTTTAACAGTTGAAAAGAGCAAAACTATTCAGCTTTGGTGCTGTTTTGGCTCACAGCCACCATCAAAACCAACAAAAACGAAGGTTGATATACCAAGGCTCCAAGTGTAGACAGGACCATTCGAAAAGCGACGGTTGGGTTCGGGTACTCCAAGCCAAAGCAGCCTGCAGTGAACCAGTTTTCGCTAGTGGAGGTGACTCCATATTTAGCGTACAGATCAGACTTTTCCTAATCACATGCGCGCGACCCGTAAAACTTGATACGGCCACGACAGATGCACGCATAGCCGCAGTCCACATCCCGAGCCGTTTATGCAATTGAAAGTAACAATCACAGATTAGCCCCTTTGGACCTAGTAAACTTTTGAACGAAGGACCACATAACAAAAAGTTTGGTTTCATTAATTTCTATGCATTTTCCTCTGTAAGACACTTGCGTTCCTGATACTCCCTTGAAAACAGTTTAGGAACTCGTAAAATTTTGAGCCCGATTCTGGTGTATGAGTTAGTTCCAAACAAAACCCCCAAAAATGTTTCACAACTAAGTTTTCCTCGAAATTTTCTAATATTTTAGATGTCTCATCGAGAAACACGTGTGCAACAATTGACAGTTCCCACGCAATGACGTTAGCTTATTGCCAAAATATGTTGCGGTCGTACCGCGACGGTATTTTTTGTCGTTCATCTAGTGTTAATCAGTGTGTCCCACTATTTCGTCAACATTAAACCATGTGCTCGTAAAATCAGGGAGCGGGTAGCACAATCGCAACCGCAACCGCATCTTGCTCTTTTCGAATTCGTTTGAAATACACACTCCCGTTAACACCTAGAAGGTATTTGTCTATTTCCTATAAAATCCACGTACAAGTCGCATGCACGAAAGCCAAGGTAGTGAAGAGGTACCCAGTCGTACGTACCACCCTAAACTCGAGCCCGCCGTACATTAGCCCACTGTCATCACGTAGCTTCCTAATTGCACACAATAGTTTAATGGCCGTTTCGATAAACTGAGAACCAGAAAGAAATGAAAATCAATGAATCCGTGGATGCGCGATTTGCGGGCAAAATTGTGACATCAGTATTCGAGTCATGTAAGAAAACCCTCTCACCTAATTGTTGAGACCGGCTGGAAGGAGCAACCGACAATAGCTTCCTTAACTTAACCCTAAAGTCTAGTCTAGTCAGAGGTGCGAAAAAAAGCTGGAATTAATGTACACAGATTCCAATATCTGTGACAGACGACTTGTTCGCCGGACAAGAGGTGGTGAGTGCATTCCCTGCTAACGGAACCCATTTTTTACTGTTTACTTCCTACTGAGTACTAATTTTAACAAATATTACAAAAAAAGTCCGCGTTTCAAGTGGTGTCTGGTGAATCTACCCTAATCCGCGTCGACCTAGTCCAGTTGTTTAAGTCAACACTATTCTAAATCACATCCAGTATTCCTGAACGAGCATGCTACTCTGAGCAAGAGCACCTCCCTGCTAATTACGGGGACCATACATCATGCCTCAACAACTTTCAGATTTGTGAGTTGAAATGATGATATGACGCCGTAGATACATAGTCATTAGGAAACCTAGAACTTGGAATGATTACAATTCGACAGACTTTGGCACATGGGAAAAAGACTAAATTTAATATGAAATGATGTAGCATCAAATTCAAGTAGTGTACCGCTGCTCGCCAAGACCTTCGACATCAAAAAGGTACATCGTTGTGTGCTCCACTATGTATGAGACTTGATCCTGTGGCGCACTGCACAAACCAAACTTCACTCAAGCTAGAGGAATTTCAGATGTCTCCAGACGACAAAACACTCGGTCTAGACCCAGATTTCAACCCACAAATGAAAACCACCTATATTGAAAGCCAAACAGAAATATACATATGACTCGTCGTGTTGAGATCCATCAGCATCGGAGTACGCAAAACAAACTGATACTTTGGAAGGAGTGAGGCTACGTGCTGCTTGGGTTAAAGGCATTAAAGGCACTACTGAATGAGGACATACTTAGACTGCTACCCCAGTTATGGATTCGAATCTCCCCAGAAGGTCAGTCCCGTACGAAATTCTGATAATTCTAAACAAAGATAAAAGAGCCATTCAGCTCTCAGTCTAGCATAGACTGACTTCAGTGCAAGTTCAGATAAAGTCTTTAAACCCACTCCTCCCTAGTGCCTTCAAAGCTGGCGTTTTATGGCGTTTCAACTAATACTGTTCAATTTTCACATCTTTATCGACACAAAACGTATTTGGAATGCGACGTTCGGTTGTTGATTCCGAAATCTCTCACTTAAAACCGCAGGATAACTTCCCAGGTTCAAAGTTTCATCATATCTTTCATCTGAAGGCTTTAGTGGACAATAATTAGTAAAGTTGGGAGTTGATTTAGAGGGCTTTGACGTCGCAGAATACCAACACTCCGCTATACTCCGCCTCCTAATGACGGATTGACGTCAATGTGATTTGTGATGAGGCATTTTTAATTACATTGCCAACCTCAGCAAACAAACCGATGGCCAAATCGCATGTTGTTGACCATACCTTGAGCGCAAGGTGATGTACGTTGTCAGCCGTTCATTGGCTTCATAAAACAAACAGCTGGTCACTTTTTCTCCTAGGATGAATACCAACACTAAGAAAAATAGGTGGTCAACTTTGTACGCAATGACAAGATTATGAGTCTGCTTTCCAAGACTCACTCTCCCAGTATGGAATGCCGGAATACCGCTAGTTCGTGTTTCACTGTTGAATAGTACAATGCGGAATGTCAGTGGGTTTCACCAAAGGCGTTACCGTTGTAGCGTTTCGAGTTGGTTTGCACTGCAGGGTGTAATCCGCCCGTGTCACCCTAAGGTTATTTTGTTCTGTACGCCATTCCAACAACCAATACCTATGGGTTATCAGATGTCCGTGGTTGTGGACACACCGGTTTACCTATCTCAAATGTATCGTCCATTACTTTGGCATTTCTTTTGTCCCTATTTGTAACCCCCGAACCACTTCTATGCTTACTGCGTATGTATGAACTGGCGTTTGTTTGTCCCTACCATTTCACTCATTTGACCTTGAGGTCATCCAGCCATTTTGTGGCCGACCTTATGCACGTGTAACTGTCTCACGTGGGAGCCTGTTTGCTCATTTGGTGAGTACTTTTGTAGACCAAGTGGACCATTTGTGGTAGACGAGTATATACTTTTGAGGTTTGTATATTTTGTGAATTGATGTTTTACGTTAATATTACCGTATAGAAACCCAGCTCCGACTTTGTTTTGCCTTCCCGGAGGTTCTGGTGTTACGCGCCACTCGAAGATACCGTTTGGCTGTTACATCAGACATCAGATTAAATAGTAAAATATTAAAAAAGAACGGCTCGAAAGTGAACTAAATGCGCATTCCACAGAAGATTAAGAAAACAAGTATCCAGCTCTCCCAGTGACATTTTTGTCAACCATAGTCTCTTAGATTTAACTGTGATCCCAAACCATCGAAATAAATGTGCGGCAACAGTGCTCCTCACCTGGTGAAACTTCTAAGACCTGATAGGTTGGTCAATATGCCAATTACTATTGATAGTTGACCCTTATTCTTAAACCAAGAGGTCCTGTGCCTTGAGGTGTGTAATAGCTTGGATTCCATGCTAGGAGTTGATCGATTGAATCCGATTGACATGACATCGAGTCATCTGTAGATTTTGACTGAGACACTGAGTTTAAGGGTCGTATGAAGAGCTTTATCGAAACGTATAGCAAAATGCCCCAGACGTCCTGAAACGAAAATAAAATGTTTTTAAATTAAACGAACCTGGCGACCCTCATTAGCCATGCATTGCTTAGCCACATTAAAGCAACACTCGAAATCCATTCAGTTAAACTTCATTTTAAGTCAAGGCAGATACCTGAATTTGTTCAATTTAATGGGGCGAAGATAATATGAAACCAGTTGTATCACCACTCCTCTGTAACCGGACTGAAAATATCTTTTACCACTGAGGAGAATACCGGTGGGTCAAATTATATGGATGTTCCGGTTCTGCTGGATGAGCTTGGCGAACTTTCTGCAAACGTTTTGTTAACAGTCGATAAGACGTGGTAAGTGCGTAGCAGATTAGCTTCACAGAGCAATCTGTCCGTGCGAAGACTTTGAGCAATACTGTATTAATTTCTATATACTTTTGCTTTCGGGAGGGGTGAATTGTGATTGTGATTGGCTGTTCCAGTCGACACTAACAACGGTCGACGACATTTGACTTTGATCTCAGTGAATCACGTCCGATTATCCTTGTCCTGTCAGTTCTCTGGTTACTATTTGCAGGCTTTTGGTTCTCTTCTATGCATCCATGTGCCCGTAGTAATCCGTAGATTAAGTTGATTTCTGTGTCGTTATTTTACGTTTGTGGCGATGTCCCATGCTCCCATGCACGTCTTGTATTTCCTCGTGCCAAGATCGTCACGTTTTATAGAATAGATTCCTGTAACTCAGGTATGCCAACCAGGGACAGCTGATAGTGTTTTCTGATGGCTGTTCCTTAATATATCTAGATAGTTTTCGTTCAGTTTGTCCAACGTATTATGTATCGCTGTCGATTCGGCACACAACATTGCTGCTTGCACCTCCACTGGTGCTGTCCTTTGGTCCTCGTTTCTTCAAAGTGACAGTTGATTTGTCGTCTACAAAATCCCTTTTGGTTAAAATAACCTTCCTAAGAAGCCAGATGTATTTCTGGTGTATTGTAGGACAACCCGTTTTTTATTGATCGTTTTGTTTTTCCTTGTGCTGCTGCTGTGGCCAGAGGGCTTTCTTATTCAATCTTCTTCTGACGAAGTTTCGTGGGTGGCCATTGTTCTGAAATCTTCGATATAAGTGGTTTTCGTCCTTTATTATTCTTAATACCGCTGTTCTACAGTGCGCCTCTGCTCTACTGAACAGAGTCTGCATCCAGCTGTTTTCGGGGTTCATTGAGTGAGTGCTGTGGTATTTTTGTATCTGGTCCGTGTATCCCCTTTCGATAAATGCAGGTTTGAAGATTGCCGTTCGTACTCTTCCTAACGAACGCATCTAGGAATGCGAACTGACACTTGTCTTCGAACTCGAACGTGATCTTACTGTCTTCCAGTGTAGTGTTAAGCAGTTCATATGTGTTCTCTTTTCTTGTCCGTTTGTCGGTGTCGTCTACAAAGCGGGCGAGGGGTACAGGGCTGAGTACTGGAAGCACAATGTGCTCTAGCTGCTGCATCATCGTTTTGTGGACAAGTCCGGGCATGTGTGCTCCTTTTCAAGTTCCTTTCAACTGTTGAAGGAAGTATGCATCCATGAAAAGTCCAAAGGTGTGCACGCTCTCTTCAATTTCAAAGGTACGTTTGTATTTGGATGGTTCCAGAGTAATTTCATTACGGTTTATCTAGCTAGGTTGTGCCTGTCCAACAGCATAATGTCACTCATCTTACTATCCCGTATTCATTTTTTCCCTCCATGGTGGACCAAATAAAAACACCGACCTACACAACAAAAGTAATATTTCTTTGAACGAAGTATCCTGTGTTGTAGGATTAATTCAAGCCTAAATGCCTAATTTATAAAACAGTTATTCATCTTTTTCGTCTAAAAGGATATCAACGCTATCCACAGTGCTTTGATGATGTCTGACTACGAAGGGAATTTGATGAGGGCTGAGTTGTAGTTCTAAGAAAATACGCGGACTGACAAATCTCTAACGAAGCCTGGCACCCCTTGTTACCTACTTCGGAAACCATCAGCCACTATGATTCGAAAAGGCCCTTCAAACATCAAAGGAAGAGTATACTCTATGGTCAAACCGTATTACGGAATTGGTTCAGCCATCATACTGAACAAACGTGAAGTAGGGTGATCGACTGGGTATCACCCACATGAAACCCAGCTCTGAGTAGCTCACTGAAGAAAACAGAAATGATTTGAATTCATCCACGATCACTGAAAACAGCTGAATTTGGTAATATCCACGGATTAAGTCACATTGGTGATCAGTCACCCCTCCCAAAATCTTCAGTAGAATTATGAACATGCGAGGAAACATAAAACTCATGAGATTCGATCTGGTACGTGTTTGCAGCACATAAGTGTTTGCGAGAAAATTGGTTTTAGTTAACAAGAGGTGAGTTTACCTATATTGCTACTTGGCCGCCGTTTTGCCTTATACGAACGATTTTTTGGCTATCCGGATATCCGTTTTCGCCAAAGCTGAGTAGATTTCACGTTGAATGAATGATAGACGTTTCACACAATTTGTCCTATACATGTAATTCCTGCAACCAAGCAGCATCGTGAATCTAGTCGGTTTCAGTGAAACGCAATCAGAGTGGAAAAAACAAAGCTCCAATTGGGAACGGCAGTTGCAATTATCAGAGCTAAATAACTGAAATCGCGATCTCAACCGTGTCATATCACTAGAATCTGTTCGTACTCAACATATAGAGGTAAATACTAGAGGAGTAGATACCTCCAGCAACTCTACACACTGTGATTAGTAACATCAAGGCGTTCGGGTGGTGCTGAAAGCTTCGAAGGTGAACTTGAAAAGAAAGTAGAAAGTCAATCCTGAAGGATTAGCTACAAAATGAGACCTAATATTCAATTCGAGTAATGCTACCTAGAACTTCAAGTATCCACCTCTTAAACTTGCTACATTTCTAACACTGCGAAAGTTTGGCTGTTTATTCGTGAACGTGTGTGATGCACCAAACAGGAGCAGAAGACTTCAGTACACATTCAACATACGATCATGACGTAACTCTACCCCGGCCATTGTTCGAATGGGTTTTGTGCCGCCATAGGGGAAATGTGACACGTAAATTCAGCTGTCAGTTAGGGCACTGAACAGAGCAGATAACATCACCGAAAATCCAACCCAAAATCGAAGATAACTTACGAAAGGCAGCAAGGTTTGGATATAAATCAGGACGCAAATCCATTTCGACCGTTAAAAGGATAGATATTTATGCACAAACAGACAAACGGAATTCCATTCACCGGTTAGCTTCTAATGGCACGGATGCAACACTGACCCGACTTTGGAAACTAGTTTAGTTCTGTGAGATCCCAGACGTAATTCTGTGATTTGTAAATTGCATTCAGAATCCTCATCTGTATAACACATCATTGCTTACCGCATCCATAGTGAAACCACACTCATCAAAATGGGCACGCAGCATTTCCGTAGGAAACACTGTTTACCCAACTAGCCGCGCTATGGAAAAGTTTAGCTGCTAGTCGAGCGGATAGCTTCAACATGTAAACCAGTTACCACATCCAGCAAACTAACGCGCCTGGAACACCAATTACCAATTGGTTATCGTTATGTCATTTTCATATTCCTATGCCGACATACCAGCCTTCCATTCTTCTTTGTTCATCCATGAAGAAAGTAACCTTGAAACGCGTCAAAGGACTTCAGTTGTCTGTCTCGCAATTTGCCGCCGGATCCAATTTTCCCACCATATCGAATTAGTGAGTTCAAAAGACGATAAGATTAGAAAACCAGAAACCGAATTTTCAGGACTGCAATTGACGCAGACCTATCCGCGACGTTATTGTTCTTACCACTGGCCTCCAAACACAGAAAAAAGACAGTCGTCACGACTAACTGCGATGTCGTCAGAATAAGCGGTAAAATGAAGGTAGTGGAACTGCAGTTGTTCAAAGAAGTTATTATCCAACCAGACCAATATCTGTCACTTCAAACCCGTACTAGCGGTGAAAGCGAAGTACAATTTAGTCACTCCTGGACTAACAGAAACAATAATTTAACACCATTTCTAAATATGTCCAACTCATAACTTAACTCTGCAATCATGTGGTTGATATCATGGCATCCTTTTTTTTTCCAGTTACCCACAATACAGAATCCAACAGGAGAAATTCACATCATAGGTCCTATGGCCGACATGGGAACGGACTTGTTCCGTTCATTTCTGCAACTCGTGGAGCTTTCACATTCAAAGACAACGAATTCCATCGGAGTTGCATTCCGTGAATTCCTACTGTTTTGGAGTACAGCCTTGGCGATTCGTTTTTGCTCGTATCAAGTACGCAATCTTCAAACTGAATGATTGGCTTGGTTACCGTCAGCTAAAATATTTTGTTGCTACGCTTGCTTCAGAACTAAATCGTTACACAATATAAATAAAAGACCATGCACACACGCGAACCCCTTCACATACTCACTGCGTTCCATCCCTGTTTAGCACAGGTCTACGTCTACGTCTAGAAACCGCCTTCGAAATTTCAGCCCACAAAATTTTGTAAGGTTCATGATCAAATAAATGTGCACTTTGAAGGCCAGTTATTCTAGTGTTAAGTATAAAAAATGCAGCTTCAAAACGCATTTCCGGAAACCAAAGAGTGGAACATCAGTCTTTGACTTACTATTTATGTGAGTGTAGACGGAAAATCTCCCTTCAAATATTCACCTCCCCCGGTATTTTATCTCAAGACCACTAAACCTCTTCCCATGTTGCTATCAAACTTAGGTGCAGCCACACTGGTTGTACAACTTTGTGTGTTGGTGCACCTCTAATGCATCCAACGGCGGACAAACATATTGGAATTCAATCAACTTGGTGGATGTACCTAGCTTGTTGAAAAAGTCTAACACGTCTACATTTTGCAGCGTACTACCCATCATCACACAACTGTTCATCACACACATGGACGAGGGATAAAAACAATAAACCAGTGGTGTGAATTGTGTCCCGACGGGCCGATCGATGCTTCCGACAGAGTTCCTAATCCTGATTACTCTTCTGTTATAACTTAAAGAATCCACAAGCTTAAAAGCTCCAAATCCACGCGGTCAAGGGGCAAATCTATTCGGTAGGAGATGCTCTGGTTTCATCTTCCTCTAAGACAAGAGTTATTAATCCTCCAAAGGGTAAATCCCGCGAAAAGCTAAGGGGTAACTTATCCCATCGGTGATTGATCAGGAAACAGAGTATTGATATGGAAACAACCACGACCATTTTACTCGTTTACCGGTTTATATTCTCCCAAATCCCTACGGAGATCAAGAATCTCGGAGAATATAATAATTCACCATACTGATGAGTAACTAGGCTTTTTACGTATTTATCTATCTACTATCTTTCCCAGTTTCCTTGTTATTTTCTGCAGACTTCGGTTGATTGTCCATGCCTCATTGGCAGGCACTGACGTCCTCTCGTAAGTTTTTACCCAATTTTCATGAATCTCTGTATTAGCTGAGTTTTACTGGCAGCGAATATAACCTACAGTCAGGCCAGCAGTCGAACTTACCACTCAGTTGGTCAGATAACCCCTGTCACCATGTGAGTCCATTCCATTCAGCATGTGGTTCTTTGTTGACCGTGTCCCCTGTGTGTTATTGTGCACCTTGGATCGTAACTTTAGGCGGGCTGGTGAACGCCTGCTGACCACCTTTCGCCCGTAATCCCCCGGATGTGAGTTCACCCGTGACGGTTCAAACATTTCCTCATAACCGCACAATCCTCATGGATTCTTATCTTCTGTAATTTTTCTATAGTGTCTTGCTTCTTCCGGAGGTAAATGTACCGACTCATCACATCATATCACACAGACTAATGATTATCATCATCATTGTCAACACAGATACAACAGTGGCAAATAGTGGTCCTTAACGGTCATACTATCATGAAAAAAGAGTGTCCTATAAAAGTAGAAACCCAGTCCAAACAAGCCCATGTGCAAATTGTTATTCGCATTAAGAGGTACCGCTGTGTTTACTGTTCACCATCGTCGTCTACAACACCCAAATCGCTAGCTCTTTGTTACTGATCTTTTGTATTTAAACCTTGGAGGAAATTACTCATTTTAAAACCATACTTGCTGTACTTACTTTCCAGTTCATTGTTTGTCGCAGTCCGCTCACTATAGTGAACCGGGCTATGTATTGGTTGTCAGAAAAACCGTTTCAACAGGAACCTGGATGGTGGAGGGCTGCTTAGTCTTGACCTAAAGCGGCTATCTTGATGGTTAGGCTTCAGCGCTTTAATGTTCCTGCGTATTGCACTGCCAGCCACTCACTTCCTTAAAATTCAACCATGCCAGAAGGCAGTCCGATGAATAGCACCGATTCCCGGCATTATAAGGTGGTTTGAGGGTAAATTTGTACTAGTCATTACAAAAGGTGTGCAAGAATAGTAGGTTGTTCCCCACACGAACCAGTAGCGATGCTACCTTCCAAAAGTCTGTCCTAATATCCACAATGCCCGATCGCCCAACGGTTAAACGCGGCCGCCTGCACAGTATAGGAAACGGTCTAAATACTTCCAGAAAGCGAGTGCAGCTGCCCTAAGAGACCACTTTTGATAACAAGCCTTGCTTTCGCTCCGCACAGGCGACCTTAAACTGATTCCAGTTAGCACAAATCTGTAGCTGTCATCATATCGAAATGGAAGCCTGTGGGTTATCAGGAGAGGTTGAATGCAAACAAATGGGATGGAAACATCAATGGGGTTACCTGAAAGGTTAATGTCGAACAGTGGCAGAGGAGTCTTACTCATGCGCAGTGAGCATATCGAAAGCACGGGCAAGCTTGACTGGTATTTGGTTTGATGCGTTCACGCGTGCATGTCAGCTGCTTGACTGGCATCCATTGTGGTCGACCCGTCTTGAGACACCTTAAAAGCCGCGCACCCGCAGCACTGGTCTGCAGTAGCCTAAGAAGACTTCGGCGCACCATTGGCTGTATCACTGGACAATCAGTGAACGTCGTATAGCAGCGTAGAATTATCACCGCTCAATTTTTTTTATATTGTACATTAATCCGTGCTACTTAATAAACTTGAGTAGCGTAGAGCCAAACGGCCTAAATTGTGTCGATCACCAGCGCTGTGCTCGTTTTCGCCTATGTTGCCTAACTGAGGTCACTACAGGGTCGACTAACAAGTAGTAATCAAAGAAGTCAGAGGACCCTTACAAATGGCAGCGCGCGTATACACCAACAGAATTCAATGAATAATTTCTGATTAACACTGTGCACCGTCGTACTTACATGTATGCTACCGATTAGAGATTCGAAAGCACAACATCGATTTCATAAAAAATTCTCGTTGCGGCAACTCAAAGGTTGAATCCTGAGCACCCCCGAAGAACCGAGACACAATTCGATTGCTTGGTGACCAACAAACTCGGTTTGTTTAATGAAACACCGCATTGCGCGGAGAATCCCCTGTGCCCGTAAGCATGGTAGGCTAGCTGCAACAAGACTATTGTGGCAAGTCCTACTGCTACTAAATCCAGCACTATCAAACGTTGTCGCGTGGTGGCGATATGCGGTCTGGATGCAATCTCGTTCGCTGGATAGCCGGTGAGGCACAAAAAACATGACACATTAGGTGTCGAAAACTGAACCAACATCACAGCCGTAGCTGAGGTGCACACGAGACTGGAGATGGAAGAACTTGCTAGATTGTCAACTACCCAAGATGAGCTACTTCACCTAGTACCCGACTACTGCGGTTACGACGGCTATGGGGCTGCCTGTCGCTTCCGAATGTCGGTGAACCGCTAGCAGGGTGGCCGGGAATCTCCACGGGCAAATGATTTGAATATGAGTTCCTCTGGGAAGCGGATGAGAATATCATAGGGCACATATGGGGAGCGATCCGGCGAAGCAGCAGCACATATGCACTATATTATCATCATCACCACCACCATTATTATTATTATTATCATTATTATAATCAGCTGCAGCATTATCGACAGCATAACATTGATAATTCGCTGTAATAAAACAATTTATTTGAAAGGCTTATTGTGAAAAAAAAAGCTTAAAATTGGATGGGAAAAGGACATAGTGCTAGCCTACCACAATCTCTCCGAGAGGCATACACCTTCAGGCACTCAGTCAGGCAATCTGAATAGAAACTGATAACAAGAGTGATATCGAATAGTAGCAATATCTTGCATTGTCTCCAACCAGGCGCAGGGAAGATCAGGCAGACTCCATTCTGGAAGGCAAGTCGCACCGACCGCACTCACACTTTGCGTAATCTTATACATAACCCTCCGTCAGGTCAAAGGTTGATCACCTCTCTGCTTGCGCCACTCTGAACTGGGAAGAGCAGAAGAGCACCCTGTTTGGGAAATGATGAATCGGCGTGCGCAATACATGGCCTAACATGCGCAGGTTCTTGTGCTAGACACATGCTTCGATTGAAGCCCCCGTTGCACAATCGAACACTCGATATCTAATTGCCTCGTTACGGATTCGCCGATACCTGCGTACGCGAACTACGGTTGTGACAAAAAGGTTGTCGAAAACCTGAAGAAGTCTCAGTTGCGCTGCTCGAACAGGCCAAGTCTTACAGTCATACGACAAAAAAAGCTGTACTGTAGCCTGATACACAAGTCACCTGTGATTAAGAAATAAGCCACTTTGCCGACACTGTTGTCTCAAATTAGTAGACGCGACCCGAACATTACAAGCTCATGCATTCCAAATTCGTCCACATCTGTCACACCACAATCGGAAGCAATATAACTTCCAAGATACGTGAAACACTCTAGAAAATTAAGTGCACCTCCCTCGATTGTAAGTGGCGTATTCAGTGACTCTATGGCCTTACATTTTGTGGGTGTGAAGCGCATGCCAAAGGATGGGATTAATTTGGTCACTTCATCCAAAAAACCTGCTTCCTATTTCTTCCCTTCAAAGACGGGAACGATGTCTATATATACCGGATCGACAAAGTTTTCGTCAGCAGCTATTTGAACGCCAGGGTTGTGAATATTTTCCAGCGTTCGTTTCATTATCTCATCGATCATGAATAAAGGCACCCCTGATGGATACCGCTTTGTGAGCTTGTGGAGAGCACTCCGTATACTCTCACACGTCCGAAAATCCAAGAATACAAAGATTTTATCAGGTTCATAAACATCCGAGGCATTCCTTGATGGGCAAGTGTGTTAAGTGGAATAGACGGGTCAACCGAGTCAATCGCGCCTTGGAAGTCCACCTAACTACGCACTGATGATGTCTCCTCATATGGCGACGAAACGTTTGCAAGTCAATTGCCAAGCTCGGCGAACAGATCAACAGCCACCTGATCAACAACCAATTAAGTTATGGGTTGCTTATATGTATGGCGTTGTTCTAACACCTGACGAAGTGTCAGAAGAACTTCTACTATACAGTAACCGCGCCTGCTGCTTTGGAGTCAGCGTTTCACAGGCCATCATAAGGCGTCGAAGTACAAGTGACTCTCCTTGACTGGGGTCAGGCTGTTCCCTTGTGATTACAGTACACACCACGGGGTTCCTTTTTGAGAATGGGCACTACCACCGATTCCCTCCACTTGTCTTCGACAGTCTCCTTTTCTCAGATGCAGGCAAGTGCTGACAGAGAACTACAGCCCATTTCTTGAACAATTGAAGGTGAAAGGACATCCGGACCAGAAGCACGGCGGCACTTGAGAGAACACATGCAGCCATAGATCTTCGAGGCCCCAGGGAGTACAAGATTCATCGTCCAACGTTCTACCTCAGTTTCAGGATCCAATTGAGTGGCATCAGGTGGCCACGATAATTGTTCTTCAAAGTGCTGGCGCCAAGCGATTGAGGAGTTTGTCTTTACTGATGATATTTGCTCTAATTTGATCCTTGACGGTTTCGGCCGCAGGTGATTTCCGGGGACCGCTCGCAAGCATCATCTGAAAAAATCTTCGGGCATTCCTGGCTTTCTGGACCTCTTCCATTTCCTTGACTTTCCGTGTCCACAGATTTCACGGTCGGCTTGCGCACTCACTTTCACTTGTCTGATAATTTGTCGCATCAAGTTATGTTCGGGACCGGCTGGGATATTTCTCCAAGATTTAAGCAGTATCACTGCTCGGTCCGATATCCAGTGCTTGGGCGGGCCCGGTAGAACCGTAGCATAAGAAGAAAATTCCCAGCACTTTACAAAGTTGGAGTGGTCTTGTTGCAGCATGAATTCACATGCGACGATGGAGAGGTTGGAACAGTCCAGAAGGGGATTCTGATAAAATCGTTTGAATTCTGGATCTGCCAGGCGAATTGTTCGCCCCTTACGCGGCTGTGGAAAGCAAAGAGAAGAGCTATTCCTGACGAGTGCATAATCATAATCCACACAAGTGTTCCAAAACGAGCGACAGTCAGTTACTGATGCGCGCCACCGGTAACTGACGGCGACGTGACCCGTGGTTGGTGCGCCGTTTGAGGACATCATGTGGCCAGACGACTTCGGCCATTTCGAAAGTTAGAATTGCATGGAAACAATCTACTGTCACTACATGGCCGAAACAGTCGTTTGCCCTTGTCCGTACGTACCGAGTCCAATCCAGGTCTGCTACCTAATGGAGTCCGAGATGCGCTAAACCTGCGCAATCATGAATTCAGATCTCCGGCAACCACAACGATGTCTGAGATTTTAGCCTGCCATAACGGGACACTCATGGTGCCATAAAACTTGTCTTTGATAGTGCCAGAGCTACATACTTTTGGGGCGCAACCATACATGACAAATAGACATCGGTCAACTTCGCGCTTGTGAGACTCTTCACAGACGTTGCCAGACGAACCGCACACAGGCGACTCTCAACGGGTATCCAGTCGAGCAAAGATTCTTCCGTCCGGTACTTCCCAACAACACCGTCGCTGCACATCCTGCCGCAGCGGTTTCTGGCGCGCACAGCCGGAAGTGAGTGGAGAGTGAGGGGGCAGTTAACTCAACCATCGCGCTTGCATCTTGAATTATTGTTTCTGATACACAGTACACATCAATGTCAAGCGAGTCCAGTGTGAGATCGAGGGCAGCTTGTTGTCCTGCTTGATTCAGAGTGTGAACAATAAGGGCAGCCAGATAAACCGGACATCAAGGCTCGAAGATCGATTTCGAGATGCCTGAGGCTATCAGCGCCGGCTCGCGCGATGTTGCGGCCTTAAGCGACGTAAGACTAACGGGCTTGTCAGTCCTAACAGACGGGCATACAAGGAGAGAGTTACCAAGGGAATGGGGACATAGGGAAGAAAATAATACGTGAAAGAGGAAGAAGGGGTGTCTCAGCAGTAGCATGTTTCCGCTTACCCACCCTGCTGTATGCGGCCCAGCTGATGGCGCCAGACGACGGTCGATGTGGCATGAGAGTATTGTTAGTTGTAAATATCATGGTTGTACGTGGGCTGGGATACTGCCAGGGCGCCCACACCTAGATAGAACGATTAGGGTCTTTAACCAATGCCTTTGGCTTAAAAAACACTAGGCAGCCGTTTGGCGGAAAATGCATGCGTATTGCCATTTTTATAGAACAATAAACCGCACATACTCCGAATCGCAAACTGGAGGACCACGAGACTGTGTTGTTCAAACTTCTAACCATTGGCCAAAGTGATATGAAAGACTCTGCGAGTGTCGCATGGACACCCACAATATAGCTCAATGGGTAGCGGAGACACACAAACCGTCAAACCATAGAAAAATCTTTATGTGGCAGACACGGATATGATTAAACGACGAATGCTGAAATCTGGTGTGTGAATCAGCCGAAAGCATCGAAGCAGAACAATTCAGAAGTCCGAAAAATTTTCTGCACATGGTCTTCAAACCACAAAGACGAACTTACCACCTCGTTAGCCAACGAGACCAGATTACATCTGAACACCATGTTTTATGCCACCAGCTTGAGAGCTAGATGCAAACCATATCGTAACACGTTCGCCGTTAAGCGCAAAGCTGAGCTGGTTGTTTTGGATTGAATTTAGAACCCCATCTCTCTGTGGATAGATATTGGTATCTAGTTAATATTTTTTGTGACTCTATCGCACTCTAACACCAAACAACTGCAGTTACTTCGGAACAATGGTATTTGGTTGCAACTGAATGAATCTTCACAGATTGAGCCTGAAGCATTCGAAAAAGTATTTGAGTGAATAACTCAAGGAAAGAAGAGAGTCATTTAACGGATCGTCGAACTTAAGTCTGCCTGGATTTTCATTTCATAATATCGGTGCACTTTCTGCAGAAATGAATCGTCAATACTTCTAACCGAACATTGTGGATGATTTTGAGAGCATTTCGGTAGATTTGAAAGTGTGCAGAATGGTTGCTATAGTTGTATGCTTTCGAATAAGAGAAATGACGAAAGGCAGTATGACTCTGCACATCACTAGGACTAAGTAAATTCATATTATTCTATCTCAATGAAAAGTCCTTTCATTCGAAATCAGTTTCCTGAAGAAAAGAAGCGACGTAAGAGGCTTGAATAACGCCACGAATAATGGGACACCCTCGTCTGTCTTCACTTGCATTAACAACCAGAGAGAGGACGCCATTTCAGGTGGCTGCGCTGCACGGTTTTGCTGCATGTGTCTCTGGGCGAGACGTGACCCCCAGAAACTGAACCAATAACCTCAAGCATGCCAAACTGCGGGCTCTCAAAGCATGAGATGGTATCCAGACCAATTTCTGGTGGTGACCGCTTTTTCCACAAGGTATTGCAGGAATATGGTCTCAGGTTTTCTCCGTTCCAGCAAATAGATTGTGTTGAAGATAAAGCGAAGAATCCCTGACAGATTTCGAACTAACCGCCAACTCTATCCGAAGCTACTGACAGTGGAATCTGAATATCTTCGCAAGGTGCAAACATCTTTAACGTCTTTCGTTCACCTTCCAGTTGGATTCATAGAAGCAGCTTCTGAGAGGTAAACAATAATACGGGCCACTACAACGCATATGACAACATACCTATGTACTAGCCTTTGACGATAACTGGTACGGCGCAAAAACCAGCAGAACCACCCAATTTATGTGGCATATTCACGTAAGATGAACCGGAAAAGGTATTGACGTTGTGATATTCGTGCAGGAGTGAGTGGTAGTTGACGTATGGATTGCATTCACATTTTGAGCTGTTAACATCTAGTTTCTTCTCTAAAAGTGGCTATATACATACACATAGTAAGGGCGGTCGGCTAGCGTAAAGATATGAACCAAGTCATGAGCGGCAGCTACTTAAGTCATCACGGATTAAATCATATAGATGCCTGGATTCCAGTGCACCATCGGAATAATACAGTGGAAGCCATTTTAGACCATTCCAAATGCAGTGAAATGGAAACCGAACGCTGAAAGCAAGCTTAGTTATGCACGGTCACACTACTTTCGCACTGCAAGTACTTCAGAATCTTAGTTTAATCTCACGGTCACTTGTCATCTTACGGAGTAAAGTGCCAGCTGCGGGACCTTAAGCGGCTCCGCCAAATGACATAGTCGAGTACATGATAAAACTGATGACTGTTGAAAAACACAGGCCCCTCCTAAATTTGTTACGATGAGCTATTTCCACCGCTTGGACGGACAAGTTCGTCCCTATCTACAAATATTCTTCCGCAACTAACGTGGTGATGTGATCTTAGGCTTGTTGTCTGGAGAAACCTACGGCCGAGTCATCGATACCCATGTAGTCGGCAAGGAAGTGTCCCCCTAAGTGTTCATGGTCCTCTGGAAATGATAGACACTGAAAAATTAACATGTATTTCGCTAATGACTTCAGGAGAAGGAAGAAAACGGCAGCTGGTTCGTAAATTATCTACGAGGGAGCTAGCAACAGAATTGGACTAGGTCATTTTGGATGCGTTTTTCGAGGACGCTTTCAACTAGGCGGTGAAAGTGGAAAGCGCCCATAATCCTCTCACCAAACTGGACACCGCGTTGTCTACCGCAAAGGCCTTGAAGAACACCAGATTTGCTCAGCAAATGTCATATGTGCCAGCAATCAGCGCCGTAGATCCCATGCAGCTCATCATACAGCGACGCTTGAGAAACGACGGTCATCTATTCCTACCGCCGGGCCGAACACAACTAATCGGTGAACAGCGACTTTCAGCAGCCCAAGTAGGTAGTGCAACAGGTTTGGTGACTCATGGTTGAATGGACAATGGTGAACAACTATTAAGGGCCATTAACTCCTCGTTGGTGTGACCATAGACGGCAGACAAGTGTGGACATCAGCTGAGAGGTACTTCGAAAATTTTCTTGAGTGTGGAATTCATAGAAAAATGAGGCTGCACTTCCCTATGCCAGATAGGACAGAAGCACCGATTGGACTAGATAGGCCACTCGCCACCCACGCGACGTTAGTAGTTCTGACCGAACATGTAGTCACTAATCGTTGTCACAGCGTTGTTATTTCAAGACCCGTGTGTGTGATATTAGGAATTGACGTGCTCGCAGCGCAACAGGCACAAACTGACCCCCAACACCGGGCTTTGCGTAGCCCGAAAGACTGGGTTCGGTTGATCCAACACTAGTAACCGTCGACAGGAATGGACAATAAATCCACCCAAGTGAATGAAGCCCAGGAAGTTCAAGAGAGTACAGCAAACAGGCTTGGTGGGTGAAGAGCCAACTCAAGTTCTCGCAAGGGACCGTGGTGTTTTCGTTTGGCAAGGCACTCAGCAAGGACGGATGAGCAAAGTAGAGCATGGAAGCATGAAACTTCCCACATGGTCGCCTGTCCGCTGTAAGCAAAAATCACGATTGAGGCGAGATCGGTTTCAAGAATTCCAGTTTACTTGCACGCAGCGTCAGGATCAACTACACGGGAACGCCGACTTCCAGTCGACAATACCCGAGCAGAGCCGTCGGGAGTGCCGTCCTTCAGCACCCACTAGGTAGTACTAGTCGCTTTAACCGACGAGGCTGGTGGATAGGAGGAGATACAGCAATATAACCCAACACAAACCGGATATTCCGTAATGGGGAACCTTAGCTGACGTGAGAGTTGGCCGGACCGAGTTATGAGGCGCACAGCTTGTAATCGCACTGAGATCATATGAAAATAGTTTATATGTACAATACGGGCCAGACTGGGATAGCTGGTATTGTCGCAAACACGTAAGAATCCCGCAGCCTGGTCATGCTCGGGCGGAACAAAATGATGGAAGATACTCACACAGTTTCGATGGCCTAACCTGATTAAGGATGTGAAAGGCGCTTTCGAAGCCCACGAGCATTGTGACAAGTATAAAAACCTCATACCTTCGCGCGGAGCACCTTAAAGGATATGGAAAAGGGCCACCCCAACGAACTAGTTTGCAGTAAGCATTGTGTGACCGATTCCGATACTCAGCAGGTGACCAGGAGCCTTGTGGTTATGGTTGACTAATGCACTTGGAAGATAGAAGTCATAGCAACATCATCGACGAACGCCGTCACACAATGGCAGGCATCATTTCTGACGTTTGAGTATGCAACTTGAGTTCCGCCAGTCAAGTCCAGTGTAACTAAGGTGGTAATTTAGAAAGCTACATGACATTCCAGTTAAGTTACTATAATTGACAAGACCCGGACGGACGGCTGTCATCCAGAAGTAAAGTTAACTCATTTGGAGAGCCAACCTAAATCTGAAGAAGTTATTGAGACCAATGGTAGAATAAAGCCAACTTCAGGGTATAAAATTTTCTTAATCACCATCATCGACACCATAACATAAGTATTCAACACTGGTGCTTCGCTGCCGTACAACCCTGATTTATTCGAAAGCCTTACTTTGAAGAAAACAAAAAAGGTGGACAGGGAAGGGACTTAGTCCTAGCTTGCCACAATCATTCCGAGGTGCATACACCTCCAGATACTCACTCAGACAACAAGAACGCAACTGACATAGATTAGCAGCCATATCTCGCAGCGTCTCCAACCAGACGCAGGGAAGATCACGCGGCCCCCATGCAGGAAAGCAAGTCGCACCGACAGCACTCAGACTTTCCGTAGTCTCTTTCATACCAGTCTGCCAGGTGAAAAATTGACTATCTCTTTGCTACCGCCACTATAAATTAAAAATCAAAAACTTTCTAAAAGAATGGTTTCGGTGCATAGCTGTCGTGCAACTTGAAGGATGCATGAGGGCTGAACTAATATCAGGTTGTGCAAGCCTAGACAAGACAGAAGATCCAGGTGTGGGTTCGAATAACGGACCATCTGGTTAACAGCTTCGCGCTGAACTGCTGAATTATGTCGAGCTCATATCAGTGAAGAGTGTTAAGCAAAGTGATCGAGGCTCACGCAGCATAGTCCACATCTCAACAAGAAAACCTCTACATTCTCTAGACAGAGCGCGAATTCGGACTGACACATGATTTAAGGGCTCTATACGCTGACCAGCGGTCGAGATTAGTCACGGAATACGGCAATGCATTTGAAAATACTTCAGTGGTGAGACACCAACTCACAAGAACTCACATAGACGCGGTTAAAGGAAGGAGCTAACGACTTCATGTAGCTAACTCCATGTCTGTCAAGGTGTATCAAGCGTGGAGAAACCCATCTGTGGTGGAAAAGGTTAGTAAGGGCAAAATGACATCGATGATGGTTCACATCAACCTCCTTATGTCCACCAAACCGGACCAGGTGGACGGCACTGACGAACCGCTGGATAGCGTGTCCGACACAGATGCTGAGAAAGAAATTCCATGTTTTAGTGAAAGATTAGCAAGTCACCCGCTCGGAACTTGATGAGAGGAAGATTGTGTGGGACGAACTTCGTTCTTGCACGCCGTATATTCTTCTTCTCACTCGTTTTACCCTTTACTACCTTCTATTACAGAATGGAACATCAACTTCGTCAACAATAGATTTGCAAACTGACACAGTTCTGGACGTCAGTGATCCTTAGTGTCAGTCCACGTGTGTATCTCTATAATATAGTTCCGCAGGGGCTAAGTTGGAATCGTCCTTCAAATCACTCAGCTTATTTCGTTACACAGGAGATAGCGTTAGAAACCCTGTCCCAACTTTTCAATTGTTCCTGTAAGATCGGAATAACTTGCCAACACCGCATCCTCCATGTTTATGAGAAGTGTATCAGAGCTACTCATTGGATTCACGCAGCAGAATTAGCTGCGCGCTTAAGCAGGGTTTTCCAGTTTCTGCAGCTTTTCGATATTAAATATTGTATGAAACGACATCAAAACCATTCCTTTTGATCAATTAATACCCATACATACATGAGTGGTTAAAAATTCGGACTCGTTTAACTGCATTTGTCATGAAGGGAGTAGAATGCCACCGGAGTTACCATTAAAAATAAACCAAGCGACTATGTGGTCAACAAATTCAGGCTTCAACTGCATGGCCCAGCTATCCTGTCTATAAAGTTCCATAAAGTCTCCACCTCAAATTTAAGACGTTCTTTAGGAATAATATATGTCAATTCGTGTGACTATGAAAGACAATTAGCCGAACGCATCCATATCACTAGTAAAAATCAGGTCAGATCTAACGCCAAACACAGTGAGGGTAAATCCACGATTTCTATACTATAAAGTAACAGGCAGACTACGTTGAGGCGCACGTGTTATCATGTTGAAATATTATGCATAAAAGCATCTCCTCGGAATAGAAGCGAAGTACGTCAGTCGTTTCCGATGTGTGAGTTGAACATCCGTCTCCTTTCTCAAACTGCCTATCGAGCTGTTCCAGCTGCGTAAACTGCACTCTCAGAACCAGCACAGTAGCTCCAAATTCTGGGATGCTCATTTTCGTTTTGCGGCTCATGCCAATAATCAACTGACCCGTCAGAATAATTTAAAATAGACTGCATTTTGTCCCTAAAGGACATACGGTTTCGTCCAGATTTCCAGGTGCGGTAACCAATCACTCCTCTGAACGAGACCCGTATTCAGACAAGTGTCTTGTTATGGCCTTCCGTACTTGTGGTATGCGTGCTGCAATCTGTAGCAAAGGTTGTTCGGCGCACCTGAAAGCCCAGTCCTAAAGATCTTTGAGGCTGTGATACAGACGTCAGTTGATTCGATGTACAGCGTAGAAGCTCCATATTTCATTTGAATATATACATAGTTATTTCACACGAATTTCACATATTCCAGAAAAATCTCTCCCTGATTTCACATTTCTCCTTTGATATTTAGCGGTTTAGGTTTGCCAGAGAAATGGAAATGACCCTCACTGGCCCGTGTATTTTATCAACATTCTAGTTTTCGTGCATTCATGCGTAAACGTACATCAGTTTCTGCTCTTTTCGCACAACAACGTGAAGGGTGGGAACGAGTCAGGGGAGGCTAAACAATCACTTGCCAGCGAAGTATGGAAGCCATTACCAGCAAACTCAGTTGCGCTGGTCATTGCCATATCCCTGGATGAGGACCCCGAGACGGGACACCTCAATGGTTAGACACTGTCAGACATGGTCCAGTCGCGCCCTCAGTGGCGCTCGTGCATCCAAGCTATGGCCTTTAATGCGTAGCTCCCCTGTCAACCTCCCCAATGAAAAGTACACTGACAACTCGGTATTTACGCATCAATTTTATCAGCTACCGCCTCCAATGCGCAGCTATCCATCCCACACCACTTCCAAATCATCGGTGAACGAAACTGTGGCGACTATAACCATTGTACGATAAGTTCGCGGTCCTTACAGCTGACGATAATGAATGTCCAAGATCAGATAGTACTGATCCATGAATCGTACTTCGCGGCATGAGCGGTCGGTAGTCTCACACGTATTTTACGAAATGGGTGAACATTAATTATAGGTCAATTTCGAAGATGAGGGGGATCGAAACCACTGAATAAATATGCTCTATACAAAAGATATGGACATCATTTATAAATACCAAGGGCCATGGTCATTCACATGATACCACTTGTAAGTCCACAAACGAGCGTTTAACTCCGCGAGTGTTGCAGTACTCATTGAGTGTATGATCCTTCTGATCATCCGCCTATGATTGTTTCGGTAGCACTTCTGACCCTCAGACACAGAACTGGTGGTAAAACGACCCATGTGAGTCGGCATTCATAGCTTAAGGTGTACTTACCAACATAGTAATAAGTTCAGTCACTTCAATATCAAATTTTATCGTCCTAGGTACTGGGGTGTCCGGAAAGTCGAGGGTAAATACGTGAACTGTTGAAAAATGATACCAGTTTCCTCCGCAAGTCGACACCATAACCAGCTGGTCTCAACATCCAGTTTCGTTTAACGTATTAGGGCCGCCCACCTCTTTCCCTCGCAATGAATTTGAAATACTTAAATTTCCAAATCATTAAAGGATGTTTATTACCCGATTTATGATGTACTTCGATTCGACACGCACAGAATTCCTGAAGCATAGTGTTGCGTGTGGAAATTATGCAGGGTAATGCAAAACTAGGTGCAAAAAGCAGCGCCTTCATTATTCACCTTGAGAAGATAGTGTTTCTCCCAACTTATCACTGAATTATGCACGAAATTTATAGGCGAACTCCACGATTCACCTTTCCACGCCATCGACAGCATCGAAGGGCCTGATTCAGTGGCATATACGTTAACCATGTTCAAATGATATTGTGTTTAGGACAATCTGATAATCAAACACCTGAGAGAGGAACAGTGATCTCACTAACTGGGCAGTAAGTCGTCTTCCCTACTGGTTAATCGCAGAAAAACAGGAAGCTATCGGTAAACGTCCTACCGATACGCATCGATCGTGAATTTTTCGTGTGGTTCAACCAAATGCTGTTTGTCTGATACAAAAGCGTAATCTCAAACAACGGATATTCTGCCGTCATGACTTCCGCTATTGTGAGTGCCCCCTAGAGATATCAGACGCTTGAACGGTGGGATCAGGAGAAAAACATTGACGCTTTCCGTCACCGTTGAACTTAGGATACCGAAATTTCACAACAGCGTATGTATACAGCCGTAAACCCAAAAGATTCTGTGGTTACCCGTCATGGAAATTCGAAATTATTGTTGAACTGTTAAATTGTAAAACTATATAAAACAGATACGGTCAATACCCACTGGATCAATAATGAGTGTCATGGCACGAAACAATGTAAGTTAAATTATATTAGACGTCAGGATGTTTTTCGAAGATCTCGACGAGTCTTTCAAACGCCTAGAGTGTCAGTGTTCCGACGGAAGCCTAAAAACAATCGGATGTGAAGCCAAGCTACCCTAATCGGTGTGCAACGCTTCGGGTCAGGCTGGACGCTATCTGGAAATCTTAACTCCGTATCACACTCTTTTGATTCCTACCTGGATGCTGGGATGTATGTCAAACTGTCCTAGGAGTCCATCAAAGCCTCCTGCAAAATATCGGGACATCTCAACATCAATGTAGACATGCCTAACTGACGACAGCGTTGCCTGCAATAAGACAACACAAACGCTGGCTGAAGGCAAGCGGCAGTGGCAGATTCGCTTTGTCAAAACCTCTTCCGATCGACCACCTTCAGTTGCGATTCGCCACATTGTGGGGAGTCTGTGGGAAACAGGGTGATCCAGCAGTTTGAAGACACACTCGGTAATTTGTGCACGAAATTAACAACACCCAGCAAGATTAGGGATGACATGGAGTTTCCAAGAAGCACTTACTAACCTAAATGAGCATGGACGCATACAAAGTCCTATTCCTTGGGCTATTCATCGATGCTGAAACACTTATCCTGCCTGCATAACTGATAAGGTTGAAGTTGAGCAATTTACAATTCAACCTATCAAGGTTTCGTCGCAAGCCCAATATTCCCACTACCCTTTTTCAAGAGACCATTCCGATGGATTGTTTAATTGGACGTTCTGCTCAACATGAAACCAAAATTGTGGAATGCTGTGAAAACTATCATGCTGCTGTAACCATCCGAGGTACACACGAAGCCAACAACAACAGTTATGACGAGCAAATGAATGAACTGTCTGCGGGTTTCACTAAGTTGCAGATGACTCCATGAATATATATTAACATTTCTCAGTAATAAATAATGACAGTTTCCAGCTAGTGCCATTCCAACACTCATCACAACCATATGCTTCTGGTCTTCATTCAATTCAGAAGAGGCATCAAGTGAAAACAAGGGTGTTATCTGGTAGCATGATGGGAAACCAGAGCTGTTGCACTTCTTGGTCCGCATAAAGTGTGCTGCGACATCAAAATTTGTCAGTTTCATTCGTTCGACCTAACACTATGCCAAACCGTTTACCCTCCCGAATGCTTTAGTACTATCGGTGTCTACACCTAACTAATGGCAAACTATCCCTTAAGTTAGACACCCAGCTTGTTATTGCAGAGATTTTCATGCCCTGAAAATTCTTTTGACGAAAATGCATAACCAATTGGTGGAACATCCACAACTCAGAAGTGAGGCATTCTCTTGTATAAGCCACTTTTCTCAAGATTCTTCTGTTGCTTTTTGATACCACTGCTTTGCACAACGCGTGCGTCAATCATCCATTGCTTCATCTTGCTTCGTTAAAAATGCGCGAAACTGACAAAAATACTCACCATAGTCACTAGCAAAATCGCCGGGACGCCATGGCACAAGTTGGCGAAGTGGTATAAACTGTAATGAAACGCATACTGAAGGTCAACTATTTTGCCTTGGTTTGTTTTGTGAGTGAAACTCGGTCCATTTTGCTCTACAGCGAGCGAAATGCGGTAGGGTTCGCCGAGGCCCGGCGGTTCACTCTAAGTCTGAGTGTAGTTTGGTGAAGGTAAATTAGTTCGTACCTGATGGGAAATACTGCTAGTGCGGATCCATATTGCAACGAAGTCTGAATCATGGAGGTTTCTTAGATTGGCACTTCGTATAAGGAGGAGATGCGGTATTGGTGATGTAAAGAGTGGGAATCGCCAAAATCGTATTCTTTTTGAAATTTTTCCCCAGTTGAATAAGCCGTTGCAAAGTCTTGAATACGGACCCGCGCACACATAATGCCAACGGAAAAACAGAGTCCTTGAACAGGACCCAAGCCAGTAACCTCTCATCTACCTAGAGAGAGCTCCATCAGCTGAGATATTGCAGACGCTGTAACATGCTGCAAATCCGCTTATATTCGCCATACCTCTAGATCGACATTCGATGCCACTAGTGAGCGCCCCGTGTGACTTCCACAATAGGCCATATGTTGCTACCGCCCAGACACTAGAAAAGCAACGGTTCCAAACTGATGTAGGAGGCGAGGATTTCAACAGGGAACCAAGTATACATTAGGTAGACGAAAAGACAGAATGTTTGAGTGCGACTATACGATAGTGAGTTAAAGATTAACATCTAAATGTATTCCGCTAAGACAAACGATACTGGCTTCGCTAGTTTTGGCCTGGAGAGTTCAGTTGCAGGAAACAACCTGACAGCGCAGTTAACTACAGTAAAACCTCTACATGTATCGGCAGGATCACAGCGTCCCTATTCAGACGCGCAGTCAATGACTTTATCCCTAAAAACATAATCAAGCGGAGAGATATAATAAACCAGTTCACTGATCTTACAACCAATTAAGCACATACCTCTGACTGGTTGGTATCTGGTCTGCTTTATATCTGCATGATATTCAAGGAGAAGTCTGTAACAGAGCCGTAGTCATTCCGGAAAGCTGATATCTTTGAAGCGCTGTAGATGCTGTTTTGATATCCTCTCTCGTCTTGTGTTTTGCGCTATTCAACAGATCGGACTGATTTTCTCCGTAGCGTACAGGTCACGAGATAGGATACACAGCAAGGTGAGTGGCGATCCATCTTGCCAGTTATCCTGTCAAAGAACACCTTATTGTCACAAAAGTGAATATCAGCTGCAACGAAGGGATAGAATTCGCCATAGCAAGCCAAATCGATGCATTCCACTTCACGTCTTGATTCTACGGCCTATTATTTTAGAAGGCTGCAGGAAATTGGAGTATTTCTACAATGAACACCAAAGAGCCTTGTGTAACCTGTAAACAGATTTCGTCAATTCTTCGCACGTGTTGCGACTGTCCCTATCTCCTTGCGAGCCTCGCTTTTCCGAAGATGCACGACTTCACTTTTCCTAACCGGTACCTTACGAATCAGAGATATAATGATCCACGGCTGCCTTGAAATATTCCGCACTGAACAGACACAAGTTTCTGTTCGGAGAGCTTGTGGTTCGAAGAGAAGACATCCGTTTCCGGGATTCGCCCCTGGTAAGGCTCTGAGAATGTTGTGAAGGGAAGAGGTGGGCGACGATTCCTTGCATCAGTACAATCGTTGTAACTTCTCCCATCTGGACGCTGAGCGACACATGTTTCATACAATACCCAGCAAATTCCGAAAATTTCGTTTAACGCGATACTATCCAATGGGACACCATACAAATACAAACAAGAAATCTCAACTTTAAATACGCTTGGGTAACGATAGCAGCTGTGAACCAAGGGACGAGGCTGGAAGATCCATCTTGCTGGTTGGAACAAACGACGAGTGGCGCACGCCTGACAGAGGTAGACGAGGCCGAAGATCACACCAAAAAGGTACGTAACTAATTAGTCAACGAGGTGGATACACGCATACCAGGGTAGGAAAGCTGCAGGTTGGGCAACGACACCGTCAGTTGGGACGGCTGGCGTGATGTAGACACACAGAGGTCACAAACATTGACAGCGGCGGGTGGATAAGCATAAACATGCGGCAGAAAAGCGCCAATAAACACACTAGTAAACACGCTAGTAAACACACTAATCAGTTGGTGAAAGGTGGGAGTAGAAATGAATTGCAATAGGGTTTGGAGACTTCTCAATCCGAGTTGGCAAATCGCCGGTTAAAACTACATCGTGTCTCCTTGTTCTCTTACTCTCCCTGAGGTACAGATACCTCTAATTCTGAGCCGCTCCTTTCACCCAACCCTCAAAGACCTATCCACATGTGGCCGACCAAAAGACTCGGCTTACGCCTGAAGAGAGCAAGCCACATGACACACCCGCTTTACTCGTCGGCTTCAGGCAGTAGGTACTAGTTCCGGAGCTACCGGTTTCTTGGTGGAATCGGATCCTGACTAACGGGCCAATCGATCAACACAACCAAGGTATGTTAGTGAGTCGTCGTTCGGGGTGTCGGGCAAAAGCCCGTTCAAATCACTCAAGCGCGAACACGTTCACCTGTTCAGACGTAAAAATTCAGATGAGTCCAGCGTGCGCTGGTGAAGTAGTGCTAATATGCTCGCCTCATACGTCACGTGCGGAATTCAAACCCGGCACGGCCATCGGATATGCACTGCTGATGAGCTCTAATAAGAGCGAGACTCGAGGCTAGTGATTGCCCCCTCTCCTTTGGTATGGACTCACCAGAATGATTGGGCAAGGACAAGAGGACGATTATTCGGACGAGAGTCATGTGTGAGCATTCTACAAAATCCCGCAACCACCAACACCTGAAACATAACAATAGTTTCAGTGCAAATCGTTAATCGGTCACCAGGAAAAACGAAGTACTCCACGGCCATGCTCAGTTATGTGCATCTGCATCTGTTTTTGTGGATTAGCTGAAACAGCCTTCATGCATTCCTGACCAAAGCGGCAGCTTCCATCCCCTGAATTTTCTGGTTCCACTACATCTCTTTTCCACACAGTGGCCACATCTGAGGTGACGCCTAATCAACCATCTGGTAAAGTTACATCCTGAGCCCGAAGGAATAAGGCTTCTAGCGCCGAGGAATGGTAGCGATCGTTCAGAAATTTGGTGGTTTCCGTCCACGCGCTCAGAAAGACAACAGAGTTTTCGGGGTTAAATATAGCAGTGATAATCTCATCCCAGTTACAGTCAGTGTCTTCCAAGGACGTCGCCTGTGAAGCATTGCACAGTTTACTTGGTGTTTCTTTAGCTTGTGAGCCACAAAACCTTTATACTAACGTAGAGGAGCTTGGTTCCTTAGTTTGTGCGGAAATTTAGTGAAATGCTGCACCGAATGGGAGCGTGGTTTCAGTCAACCCGCGCATTCACGAAAGAACGACGGTCGAGTGCCAAACCCCGCCACAGGTAGCTGATACTCATGTGTTAAATTTGACTCCAGAGTTGTTCGGCAGCAGAGGTACGCCAAACAGCACAACGGTCCCTACTGAGTCTAAACTTAATAATGCTGAGAAATAACCAACCAGTACAAAATTGCAACAGACGTTCATCACTACTTTTTGCGTCCAGGCTAAACATATCAACGTGTGTCTGATGAACTGAGGCGCCCTATCCATGTATTGAAATCGTCGGCTACTGTCAATTAATCTGCACTAATCATTGTAGATAACAGAGTGATTTTTGATGAACCATAGCTACAGTTAGTCGGTACGCAAACGAACATGACAAAAAAGGCGTTCGGAATTTAGACCAGTGTGCGTCCGTATGCAAGTGCACAGCTTGCGCCTAAAACAACGTTCAGCTGTAGCACCTTTTCAGTGTTCAGCTGCCATGCCAACGGAAGGAGGCACGAGGGCTGGGATACTGCCTGGCTGCCCAAGCCTAGACAGAGCAGTCGAGATGCTGAGGTTGGGTTCGAACCACGGATCTTCAGGTCCGTAAGCTGGCACCTTAAGCACTGAGCTATCTCGATCGCCTACAGTTGAAAAAACGAAGCCTAAGCTAACAAACTGAAAGCTATACCAACACCAGCTGCAGCAACTCCATTATTCGTAAGTGAAGCAGCATAGACGGCATGAGACTGGTCAATACTCTAGCTGCTTGATTGAGGTGCCTACGCCCGCCATCTACAGAAGTGGTTATCAAATGGGACAAGGGAAGTTAAGGGATAACAGTGAGGAGGGAAGGCATCAGCAACCATACTTTTGTTCACCCGCCTTGCTGTGTGCAGCAAATAAGGCAACCTGGCTTACGTAACCACGCGATACACGGTGTGGGATAAGGGTACTTTACTTTGGTACTTCACGGTTGTACTTAGGCTCAGATCTTGTCAAGATGTTTACACCTAGATAGGAGGAAAATAAAGGTCCTTATCCGAAGACCTTGGCCTAAAAGCCTGATAACAAAGCAGTGGTTGTCTGCCCGAACTAGTAATTTCAGGAGACAAATTGCTAACATCGTTTCAATCGTCAACCCGGATGTTGTATGGAGTTTATCCAGTACTGAGGTACCCATATCGTCGCACCTCGATAATGTCCAATCTTAGTGCAGCGGAAAAACTATCGGTATCACCCTTGGAACAACCTTACTAAATGGGGTTCCAAGGGCGCTGCGGCTGACCGAATTCGCATCAATTTCTATCCACACTGGACATCACCCTAAGTGGGGCGTTCGACGGTGGCTGAACAGGCAGCCGCCCACCCCAGAGCACTTGCGAAACATGAAAAGCAGCAAGGGGGGCATCAAGTTGTCCATCACTGCGGAACAACATATGATGCAAGCTTCTAGCAGGAGGCCACCGGATGCACCTTTGGACACACCACACAGGTAATATGACCATATAGGAAATCTGCGACTCGAAATGAAAGGAACGTGGCTGCATTTTTTCTCTCCTAGGACTGGACTGCATTGACGCACTAATAGGCTTTCGTGCTCCTCCACTAGCTAATTGGTCGAATCGGCTGCCAGAGATCTTAGTTTGATCCCACGTAAACCCACAAACACAAGTTCTCCCCCACCTACCTATGCACGTTTGTACTGTGAAAAACAGAAGATTCATTCCCAATGTACGCATCACACTTGGGGACGTTGTTGGCGGCATCTTCGCCAACGCAACTTTACAACTATACATCGTGAACACGAGGTTGCTTAACAACTTAGCAATGAGTCGTTATATTACTCAATGTGAAGAAAAATCTGTGAGCAAGCTCCCAGGGATGTTCTCTGACTGACTAAAAAACCACTTCATAATGTACCAGACCAGGCGGAAACACAACAATTCTACTGAAATCGAACTCGGATTTTCCCATAGTTCAGTGCATAAATTACAAAGAGAAGATGGAACTCCGCATGAAACGAAATGTCTCCACGTCCGAGGACGACTGTGACTTCAGGCCGCTCACGAACACCCTGATATCACCCTCGCCAAAAATGCCTTTAAAAATTTGCAAGCTAAAGGACACCGAGACTCAACGGTGATGAGAACCTCATCCACAGAACAATGAACGTCCGTCTTCTGGGGATAGGTCCTGTGGTACAGTAGGCGATTCAGCCGGTCGTTGGGTTCCAGTGCGACCTACCAACAGTTACCACCGAGATATACCCCATAATGACACTATCCGGGACAGTGCAAAACAGTAGCACCCTGACCCCATAGTACATTGAACGTTAGCTGAAATGAACCTAGGAATCTTAGGAATTGAAGGTATGCTATCCGCAAGCGAGGATACAGGACAAACACATGGTGTCAAGATCCGCAGGACGAACAGGAGCTGTATTAACCAGGGTGCTTCTCGGTCATGGTTGGAAAACCCACGCTTGAGGGGCGAACAAAGATGACCAACAGGTTCTATGATCTGTTTCTCTAAACTAACATGTAGCGGGACCGGCCATCAAGGTGATATCACCCTTCCGATTAGCTAAAATAAACCCGGAGACCAGATATGCATGACCATCGTAAGTGATCCTACACTCCAAAGGAACCTGCAATCGCACCGTCGGTCGTCTGCACTGAATCAGGGAGGAGAGCAATCAGCTTCTAAAGGACCCGTTCTCAGAAGACGAAGTGAGGATAAAAACCGTGATGGAAGAATTGAGTGGCAGGAAGAACCCATTTACCTATTACGGGTTTTCAAGAGGTTTAGAAGAGACCCAGAGTAGGTGGCAGCTTATTCCCTCTGTCCTCTAAATAAAAGTCGCGTAATTTATCCAAGGTCCTGAGTAACGTAGGGAACTTATCAGCTAAGCTGCGGAAACTGCACCTACCAGTGGATAGATCGCGCTCAAATAGTGACCCTGACTAATACTTCGCCCTCTGGAAACATGGTCCACTGGGCATATCACCTTGCTGGCTGCTGCTTAGTCCGTTCGGATCGCACAGGACCGGTGACGGAATAGCATTATTGCTAGCAACACGGTCCGAGCGTTCATGAAGTAGGTCGGTCAAGTAGTAATAAGGAGGTTATGTGGTTCAACCATAAATTTCCTCAATGCCAGTGGTGTTTTGTGTGCCGAAGCCCGGCAGCCTCTGACCTACTGGATAGGATGGGCTCATAAATACTCAGAGGTGAAGCTCAGGAACTAATGCATGAAGCAACTGACAGAAGGTCCGTGATGCCAGTCCCACGTCACCTTGACTGCTCCCGTATATACCTGGGCATACTGGCAGTATCTCAGACCCGGTGCTTAATTTGGGTGGCGTGGCAGCTATGCACCGAAAAAATATCATGGCTGGACGACATTTTATTAACCCAGACGGAGGTGTCATATTCTGGAGTATTTCGAAGCATGAGTTTCACACCGAACCTCTAGTCCACGGCTTCGACAGTTCCCGGATATTTTGAGTCTGAACCTTCTTCAACATGTGCCGCACCCCACGAGACGCCAACCTGACCAAGCGGAGAACACCCTGCGTCTGGTCCTGAATCCTACAGTGTAGTATATTAATAATCCGTAAATCCTTGAACTCTTAGGGCGTTGTGGTTATCCAGTCATTTATTTCCCACGGACGGCGAGTGCGTTCTGTAGTATTCCGTTCGCCTAAGTTCACCACGTCCGATGGTGTAATAAAAGGCTGCCCTATCTCGTCTTCCCTCTTCAACTTTGCCTGAAATTTCTGTCTGAAAAGTCGGACATCGAAACGCTCCCAGGAAGTTAACTCACAAACACTGGGTGGGATCAAACCCAAACCTCACGCTTGCAGGCGAGCCGATCGCCGTGGCAGATAAATTTGTTTATCTGGGCAGTTGTGTAAGTTCCGGTGGACTGGGTGGGGGTGAGATTACTTTTCGAATAGGGAAGGTCAGGGCAGCTTTTGTCAAACTCCGAGACCTATGGCGCCGACGTGGCGTAGTTTATCTGTCAAGGGCAGAGTTTACGCTGTGGCAGTGAGACCCATACTGCTTTATGGATCAGAAGCGCGGCCTCTACGCACAGAGGACATATGCAAGCTGAGCGTTTGGCCATCGGTGTCTTCAAAGCATTGGTCGGGTGTAGTGAGAACATCGAATTGGTAATGCTGAGGTATGTTAGATGGTTTTAAGAAGGAACTCTCCCGCGACAGATGAATTACTCACGCTGGTTAGGACTCCACATGACAAAGGACGGCTTGCCTCACAGGCCTCTTTTCGCCCAGCCCTGTACTGAGTAGCGACCGAGGTGAACAGTGTATGACCTGGCAACGAAGTATGAAAACACTAACCAGTAAGGTCATCCGGATCGATAACCACAAGCTCCCTGGATGAGGACCCAGGGACGCAACTCACCAATCGTTAATGACATTGGCAGAAATGGTCCAATCGCGTAGTCAGTGGCGCTCGTACATCAAAGCTTTCGCCTTCAATCCGTAGCTACCCTGTTCCTGAACAAAATGAACATACCATCGCCTCTAACGTATGACTGTATCTCCCACGATCTTCCATTTTCCAGTGATCGAAAACTGTAGCAGGTGGAAGTAATGTATCCATGGTACATGGTACATGGTTTATAGCTGGTAAACTGAATCGATTGATTGAGTGATGTGGTATTCCTAGAAGGTAGAATGTATAGCGTACCGATACCAGTAGTACGTTATAAAAGGAGCACCCAATGTCCTGAAAGTATTTCGAGGAGCTGAATACTGAAGATAAGCAAAACCGCCTATACGCGTCCCCTTCGGCCGACACAAGAAACACTCCCAAGACATTCGGTGGGTCTACACTGGGTCGTGCCGTTACAGGAGCCGATGATGTCAAGTGTGGGATAAGTTCAATAGGATTCAACTCGAGATTGATCACGCTAAGGGTAAGACATTTCGAAATCGGTATATCACGCTTAAGCGTCGTAGCCCTGAGGTGCCTGAAAGACAGCAGGAGCAAACAAGGATTACGATATTCTACCCATCAATAGCCTGGCAGTTTGTAGAACTTTTATGCAGGTACAGCTTCTGTCAACAACGCTCTGTGGTTTATATTACAGATAAAAGATGCTGCCGTCGTTTGGCTCACTAGATCCACCATCAATGGAATGGACATCGGCCACAGCTATCACATGGTGAAGGAACAGTCACTATCCTCGATAGCTTGGACGTGATTCCATCCTAGGCGCAGATGGGTGACATCCGCAAACTATTGAATCGATTATCGCTAGACGGTTGTCTAAACTTTTCCTGCGATCAATTGAGAAGGGCCGTCTCCCCAGCGGTTGAAAAACTGCAGTGGTTAAGCCTAGTAACAGGACACGTGGAACACACTCGCCTGGAGACATAATCGGCTTCCGGAAATTCCGCTCGTGTACTGCCGACCTCTTGGTGGACACCGGAAGTCAGCTAGATGTGACATCTTTATTTCAGCAAGCTACTCACCAGATTCTATTAATTTCAGTGCCTATGGACTCTTAGGTTGGATCCGCAGAACATTTTGTGTGCATGCCAAAGATATTTTACGGCCGTTGTCTCCAAGGTATGCACCGTATCGCAGGACAACTGCTTCGTGGTACTCCATATGAGGATCTGGGTGTGTGAAGGTCTTCAGTGGTGAAGACGACCGTCAATACGACGGGGGGAATTGTGGCAGCAACCAGAATGCTTTGGACGCTCTAGCCTTACTTTTGTGTCCACTGAGGACCTCCACTGCCGTTCTGCACTCAGGTTAGTCCCATCTCCGATTACGAATCACCCGCTTCGTAGCTGCAATCCAGGTAGAGCTTGTCAGATGTAAACGGTGTAGATGCACAAGTGCTACAGTCATCACAGCTTCGTTCCAACATAGTCTGGGAAAATAGAACAGCTACGCATTAAAGGCACTAACTGATAGCATTGTCACGTTATTACAGGAACGACAGTGGATTTTTCATTGAGAGATCTGGAGAAGTTATACAGTGAAGGTAAAAGTTTGCGTATATGCGCGCCATTCAGTGCGTCACTGAGCCATGCCCATCAATGTCTATTATCGTGTCTCGGAGTCCCTATCCATGGACACAGCAATGACCAGCGCACCTGAGTCTGCTGGCACTGGATTTCATATTTCACCGCCAAATCATTGCTTGACCTCTCCTAGTTGATATCCACCCTTCTTGTGATTGTCCGAATAGGACTCTTCGATAAATCGACCGAATTACATAAGGGACACGTCGCGAAGCCAGCGTAATTTCTGGAGCATGATCAGCTCTTCTACAACGGGTGAGTCATTTGCCCCTGAAGATATTCGACGATACGACCGATCAGATGTTCGCAAATGACTCTGATGACGCTCCGAAGAAACTAATGGTTAAACACTAGAAGTTTTGTGGTCAAGTTGTTCGCTGAGCTTGGCAATTTCACCGCAACTGTTACGTCATCAATCGAGATTGTCATCAGTACACTGTCAAGCGGAACCGAGCTGTGCGTTCTTGGTTGTTCATAGCTCGCAGCGGCCAGATTTCTGACTCATATAACAGTATGGAGAGCACCGCAGCATTGTAAAGTCCACTGCTGACAGGTTAACTGATGTCACGTCTGTCACATGATTCAGCTTCACAAAGGCTGCTCTGGTTTTCCCAATCCAGATGGGAACATCGTCCTTGGTAAGATCACCGGGACCGATACAGCCACCCAGGTAGACAAATTTGTTTACTAACTCAGTCGGCTCATCCGAAGCATGAGGTTCGGACTTGAGCCCACCCAGTCTCGCAGCAGCGCTCCACAATTTGCATGTGTGAAGCGCATACCAAACCGTGTGGAAGAATTAGTTATTTTATTTGGCGACGTCAGACTCAAGAAGAGTTGTGTCATCTGCATGTGTGAGTAAAAGTCTTGTGGGAAACTCGACCCCGAGGCATCAGAGGCTAAGGTACCTTCCATGATCAAATCGATAATGATGAAAGGAAAAGCCTATCGTAGACCTCCATAATCACTGCCATAGTGCCCGAAGATCAACAGAGTCAAAGGCAACTTTCAAGTCAAAAGAGACCACAACTGTCAGTTGCTGAAAGCAGTATCATTGTTCCAGAACCTGTCGGAAAGTGATAGTGGTTCAGGCACTTTCTTACAGAACGGGACGCAGCTTAGTTTTCTGTCTTCTCTGTATTCAGTCAACCTTCGAAAGACAGGACCCACCGCAGTCACGAGTTTTCCCACGAGTCTTCCCTTTTGAGGACGGGGATGATTCTTTGTGTTCCACTATTCCGGAACGTTCTCTCCATTGCACATAGCACCGATGAGTCGAGGGATGAGATGAGGGATTCTCCGCCTTCTTTGAAGAGGGCTCGATGGAAACCGTTCGATCCTTGTGCCTTCTCACATTGTGTGCTTTAATTCTTCTCATGAAAGGGAAGTAAGTTTAACACTTCATTCACCCCTAGGCGTGGTTTTTGGGCAACTCGAGATAGCTGTGGTTAAGGCGCGAACTTACTGACCGGAAGGTCCACAGTTCGGAACCAACCCTGACATCTCGAAAGCTTCTGTCTAGGCTCGGGCAACTTCACAGTATCTCGCTCCCTCCGGTGGTACGCCAGCTAAACCTATCCTGTCCTCGTTTTTTCTCTACCTCCTCGATCCTGGACTATCCACTTCCGCGGTAACTCCTACGACCGTACTTACGCACATTGCCCACTGTGGTCAAACGGACTGACTGACATACAGTGGGCTTCACTAGCGAGCGACTCTGACTCGGTCCAGTCATCATCATCATCATCGTCAGCTGTAAGGACCGCGTACTTGTCGTACGGTGGTTGTAGCTGCCACAGTTTCGTTCACCGATGATTTGGGGAGGTGGGGTAGGTAGCTGCGCATTGAAGGCGGGAGCTGATAAATTGGTGCGTAAACACAACACTGTCAGTGGACCGTTAAGTTGAGGAATTTGGAAGGGAGCTATGCATTGAAGGCAATAGCTTGGATGCACGAGCGCCATTGAGGGAGAGACTGGGCCATGTCTGACAGTGTCTCTAACCATTGATGTGGCCCGTCTCGGGGTCCCCATCCAGGGAGACGGTAATGACCAGCGCAGCTGAGTTTGCTGGTAATGGCTTTTATACTTCGCTGTCAAGTCATTGTTTGACCGCCTCTGAATCGTTTCCACCCTTCACGTGGTTGTGCGAAAAGAACCTTCCGAGGAAATCGGTCGACTGGCATACGCAGCACGTGGCCAAGCCAGCGCAATCTATGCAGTGTGATCAGTTCAGCTATCGAGGGTGAATTATTTCTTCCGAAGACCATTCGACGTACTTCAGCATTGCTTATCCGGTGTTCCCACCAGACTCGGGCAATGCTTCGAAGACATCGATGGTCAAACATTGAAAGCCTTTTGACGTCCTCGGCGCGCAACGGCCAGGTTTCTGACCCGTATAGTAGTATGGAGCGCACCGCAGCATTGTAAACTCGACCCTTGACGGATAAGCTGATGTCACGCCTACGCCACAGGTGACGCAGGTTCACAGAAGCTGCTCTGGCCTTCCCAATCCGGATGGAAATATCATCTTTCGCGAGACCATTGGGACTGATACAGCTGCCCAAGTAAACGAATTTGTCTACTACTTCAATCGGTTCATCTGCAAGCATGAGGCTAGGGTTCGGTCCCACCCAGTCTTGCAGTAGCATTTTACATTTTGCCGGTGTGAAGCACATGCCAAACCGTTAGGCGGAATTATTTAGATTATTTAATATTGTTTGCATTACCACGGGGTCAAATCCAAGAGGAGCTATGTCGTCTGCGTACTCAATACCTGTGAGCCGACGCCCCGGGAGCACTTCGACCTCACAGACGTTAGAGGCTGATAGTGAGTCTTCCATAATCGTATCAACGACGAGGTTGAAGAGGAAAGGTGAAAGAGGACAGCCCTGTCTGACGCCACTTGATGTGGTGAACTCAGGCGAGAGCTTCCCGTAGACCTTCGCACGGCCGCGGCAGATGGCGTACAGCGCCTTCAGGAGGGTCAAGAATTTATGGGGGACACCTTTGCTCCACAGACACTGCCATAGTGCCTGACGGTCCACAGAGCCAAAGGCAGCTTTCAGATCAAGAAACACAACCACTGTTGGTTGCTGGAAGCAGTGTCGCTGTTTCAGAATCTGTCGGAGGGTGAAGATACGATTGATGCATCCTCTTGCAGGACGGAACCCAGCTTGGTTTTCACGGATCCGTCTCTCCCTGTGTTCAGTCAACCGTCGAAGGATAAGACCAGAGAGGACCTTCGATGCCACAGCTACCAGGCTGATGCCACGGTGGTTTTCAAACAGCGTCCGTGTACCCTTTTTGAAGATAGGGATAACTGTCGACACGCCCCATTCTGCAGGCACCTTCTCTTTGTTCCATATAGCACCAATAAGCTTTGTCAGATGGGTCACCGGGGATTCTCTGCCTTCTTTGAAGAGGGCTGGTTAGAGACCGTCCGGTCCTGGTGCTTTCACACGTTTCAGTACGGATATTTCGTACTTTATTTCTTCTGACGGGCGATCAAAGTTTACATTCCATTCGCCCATATGAACTATCTCCACAAGCTGTGTTGCAGGAGGCCAGCAAAACTGTCCTTCGAAGTGTTCGGCCCCATCTTTCCAGTCGATGTTTTTGCGAGTGAATTATTGAGCCATCTTTTTCACTTATCGTTTCGCTGACCGTTGTTTTCCTAGGGCCAGTCGATCGTATCAGTTGATATAGGGTATGGCTGTTTTCCGTAGCAAAAGCCTTCTCCATCTTCCGAGCTTTCGATGTCCACCAGAGCTCTCGGTCTTTCCTTAGACTCTTCAATACTTGGCGTTTGAGTGATTTGCATGCGCCGTCGTACTCGATGCCTGCTGGTATGGATTTCCTGGCATCGATCATGGATAGCGATCTCGCCGACATCCAGTGGTCTTTTGGTCGAACCGGAGAGGTCCGACAGACAGCACTGAACGCCGCTAACATAGCTCCTTTCACATTTTGCCACGCTTCATCCACATGCTCACTGCCACCATAGTATTGGTTTACTGTGGAGAGTTGTTGGGCTAGCTCAGATTGATACTGTTGAGCTATGGTAGTTCTTCGAAGATGGTGGATTGGCATACTCCTTGCTAGTTTGCGAGGGCCTGAAGGGAAGCGAACTGTCAGGCGTGCACGCACCATGGCGTGATCGGAATCAAGTGGTGTGCCCCAGAAGGAACGGCAGTCTTGAACTGCGGTTCTCCACCGGTGGCTGATGGCCACGTGGTCCAACTGGGTCCACGGTTGATTTGCAGTTGGTGGCCGTCAGGGTACGCGATGCGAACGTTTATGTTGAAAGTTCGTAGTTGCCAGGAGCAGTTCATCGTCAGCACACAAGTGAAGGAGTCGATCCCCGTTGTCTGTGCGGCGAGCATCGACTCCGAATCGACAGTCCAAATGTGATTCCAAGGAGCTAAGACGACCTACTTGAGCATTCAAATCGCCTACAAGGATCACAATTTCAGTGCTTTTTGCTTGACGAATGAGCCCGGATAGCTCTCGATAGAAAGTATCCTTCTCGACCCAGTGGTCTAGAAGGGGAGTTCTGGAGAGCTCCTTAATCGCTTTTCCTTTTTTGTATTTTTATTTGTATACACTAACATTTATATGATTGCGTAAAAGTAATGCTCTAATCGACTCATCAAAACGGAACACACCAATGACAACTACCCCCATGTATGCATGCTATCCCTGCTTGCTGATTGCAAAATATGAAACCAGAGACTACCAAGCTGGCGCATTTGGTCGGCCCTTTCCAGCTTCTGTTAAATCAATCTGTTCATCGGAATTAATAAAAGAAGTCACAAATGGACGACTACTGGACCGTTATTTAAAATTATTTTTCTGTGGCTCTGCTAAAATCGTCTGCGCGATATGAAACTTTGAACGTTCCTCCCGCCACCAAGGTTTTTATATACTCTCTGTAGATGCAGTTCACTATAGGTTGGGTCACCCGGTCAAATAGGATACCTGCAGGTCAAGCAAACCTCCACCTATGTTTGATTCTACGCAGAATCCCTCCTCATTGTCACCATCTATTAGGGATTGGACGACAGCTCGGGGGCAACATAATACAATACAACTGTCCAGCCTGCTAACCGACCACTACAAAACGGAATATACACCGCAAGGGTATTACTACTCGTCGTGTAGGGCCGTTGACAGTTGGAATGGACTGTCCATATAGGCCAAAAGCATATTTGAGTTCAGGTACAGGCCTTAAACCTGCTGACCTACAACACTTGCCAATTCGGTTAAGGGGTACTAGTTGATGTGAGAATCTGCCTTGACCCAGAACCCATTGTGAAACCAGCCCCGCCATCAAGCCCAAGCGTTGGCTACAGGTGTGCAATCCCCAAAAGTTTACCTTCCCATATTCGTCGACGCACTCGGCACATAGGAAAATCGCTTTTCAAAGAAACACTGAAGTTCAAGATGTCTGTCGACTTCAAATCACAGCCTGGCGAACATCTCCGATAGTTTCACGATGGGAGGCTGAGGCATCCATCCACCCAAATACCATCACAGGCAATAACCGGCTGTGAAACACCAAAAATACCTGAGTTCACCTACGCGCAACATCCACTAGAGAATCCCGACCTTCAACAGATCACCTACAATTGAAAACAATGCCTCAAATTGGGTCCATTCTCATTCCTTCAGTACCAAACAATTGAGAAGCTTTGCCCTGATATATAGAGTAAGGCTGATCCATTGTTGGTTAAGAGCTCTTAAAAGTGCAACTCAATCACGAATAAGTTCCTAAGGTACAAAGTTACTATGTCAACGACCATTGGCGTGCTGCTCAGGGTTTACACCGTGGTCAATCAATATTAGCAGTGATTGCCGCAAAATCGAAATACCGGTATGGTCTGGGTTCGCAGTCGCCAAAAGTGTTACACGAATTTTGAGAGAATCCAAACGACCTCAAACCACAGATAAGAGAAAAAGTAGGCAACACTTTATTCTACTGTCTCTCTAAATCCACAGAGGCAAATAACATCGTCACTCCTCAGGACCCCTGAGATACGGTGGAGTTGGATATCCCCAGTATTGGCACATGGAAGCAAAAAACGGCGTTTTTCCATCACCCCATGGAAGTGGCTGAAAGTAAGGCAACATCTGACAGCGCGCCCACCTTAATGTATCTTGGCATCTTTCTAGCATAACTTGGGCCCTCGATCTTCTCGCGTTCTTTACGCGCATGTTCTTGCCGAAGAACGAAAAAATACGCCCAGACATTGGAAGGCAGTGCAACGGCACTCACCAGAAGTAAAAAAATGCGTGTTCCTAGGAAAATTAAACATTGAAAATACTCAATTCTCACGCTTCGGTGCGATTGTTCCCTCATGAAAGCGTAGGTTGAAGTTTCTTTTTGCAGCCTGAAGAAGTGGGACGGTTCTGAGGAGCTTTAACATCTTATAACAACCTATTTGAACGACGCGCTTATCACGCCAGCTGAGTTCAGATTCGCAAGTCGGGATTTCGACATGAACGCAGCGAAAGCAATCTGGCCTTGGCTCCTGGTGTGGTGTAAGTGAGCATCACTTCAAGGCCCGAGATCATCACTATATATCCATTAAAACTTGCTATGAAGTAGTTAAAATTAGTGAGCCCAGTAGGTTAAATCGTGGGCCCCGAGGATTGATACAGAGAGCGTAATTCTTGCCATTCATTTGTCCCGCAATCATTTCTTATGGATTGTTGGTAGTGTGGTGTTTTGTACCTTTCTTTTGCTTCCATTATAATATTACGTATTTCGTCAATTGCATAAACGTTTTTGTTTGAATACGAAAAACTACAAAAACGTGCTTTTGCACAATTGCACACAATACAAACGTGGTCACGTGATTCGACTTTCTCCGCTGATTTTGCTCTCGCTTGCAGCGGTCATTCGCAAGTGTCATGTGCTAACTCTGGCATCAAAACATTTCAGACTATCTTCGGATTTTATCATGTGAGAACTGTTCAAAAGAAGACCCCTGGACAACCATAATTGGATTATTATTTATTCGCTGACCGAGGAACTAGTTCAAAGAGACCAATTATTAGATCGTTTGTTTCATTTGACCCTCTTTATTTATGTGTACTCAATCTAGCGTTTTCATTTTTATTTTGCAGGAGAAGGCAAACGTACGGGAACCCCGCGCTCAGCCTCCCGGGTTGTCTGTATATGAGAATGGATGGTGAGTAAACGGGTTCCGGTCTGCTTTTCAAGAGTGGTTTCATCATATGTATTGCACAGTGAGTTCTGCTGGTTCTTAGTATGAATTCGTGTTAAATCGTCATCAAAACCACCATGGCAATAAAATCCAGATTTACGGGTACCTGCTGCCCAGTAAGGTGGAAGTTCTTTGCGGTACACGCACAGTTCAATCGAAAAAGTTGACTCAGTAAACGGTGTTGCTTGGCTGCAAACCTAGCCTCCAAGATGTGGGTAAGATGGTAAGCGTTTCTCGGAATGAACAATCAAAACAATTTGTACCAACTCTTGTCACCCTTTCTGTCCAATTTTTTCACTCCTATTTTGTTTATTCTGCCTTTAAGATTTCCTAGATTTTTATTTCGTTTTTACACTTTTAATTTTACATTTACTGCCGCTGTTTCGCTGGTTGCCATGGTGACAGAATACCACCCTAGAGGCACCGCAATTTTCCGGATGGGCGCTGAAGGACGGTGGGACGAGTAAAGAGCCTCATCTGCGCGCCTAGTGATCACCCGCTTATTTCCGTTGTGGTCTGGGCACCCAAAAACCAACTTTGGGAGGAGTGTGTGGCAAAGAAGTAAATATAATTACTCTTAATTGAGCACACAATAATAAAAAGGGTCGACTGGAACAGACTCACTAAGAAGTGTTCTCTAAAATAGTTCGTCGTTGGCCCAGGTCAGTGAATAAATAATAATCCGATCGCGGATGTCCAGGGGTCTTCTTTCCGGGAAGCTCTCACATACAATGAGCTCCGAAGACAGTCTGAAATGTTTTGTTACCAGAGTTAGAGCACGAAGCTCGCGAATGACCGCTGTAAGCGTGAGCAAAATTGGAAGAGAACGTCGGAGCATGTGACCACGCCTGTATTGTATGTAGATTGTACTAATGCGCGTTTTTGTGGTTTTGCGTATTCAAACAAAAAAACGTTTATGCAAGTGATGAAATACGTAAGGTTATAATGAAGGCAACAGAAAGGTACAAAACACCACACTACTCCCTCACAAGAGCGTTGGCCATGAAAGGGGAAATCGCTCGAATAATGAAAATAATGAATCAAAAATGTGCTCACTTCACTTTTCGTAATCAGTTAAGTGCTGGGGAAAACGGACACGTCATACAGAACGACTAGTGGAAGGGGTTAGGTTGGCGGTAGGGGTATCTGGAGTAGGTGCGGGTGCTGGTGGGATAGCAGGATTGCTGAATGTGGTCGTGGGTGCTTCGATGAAGACACGCTTCAGGCGATCAATTGAGACTGTATCATGTTTTCCGGTTCTCTCTAAAACGAAGTATTTGGAGTGGCGTTCGATGACCTTGAAGGGACCATCATAACAAGGTTGAAGTGGTTTCTTTGTTGCGTCATGTCGGACAAATACAAATGGTGTAGAAGAGAGATCGGTTGAGATGTGCTCTTTTCGTGTTGATCGTCTTGTCGGCGTCGCACAAATTTCAGACATGTGTTGTTTCAGGCGGGTGACGAATGTGATGGGTGAGATGGGCTCTGCGCCAGAAGGGAAAACCAGTTCACCTGGTAAACTTGAAGTTGTACCGTATACCAGTCCGGCTGGTGAACAGTGAAGATCCTCCTTAATAGTGGAACGAATAGCAAGCAAAATGAGGGGTTATGGAGAGGACCATGAAGATGGATTCATTTGGGCAGTCAATGCAGCTTTGAGGTAGCGATGGAAACGTTCAACCAGACCGTTGGAAGGGGCGTGATGCGCGGTTGTCGACATGTGATGAAAACCGAATGGTGTAGAAAACTCACGAAAGAGGTTACATTGAAATTGCGAACCACCATCGGTAGTAACGGAGGAAGGTATTCCAAAGTTACTCACCCAATGTGGCAAAAACGAAAGGCTACCGTTTCAGCTGAAGTATCCGAAATGGGTACAGCTACTGGCCAACGGGTAAAACGATTAATCATGGTAAGAATATGAGTAAAACCGTTTGATGGACAATATCCAGATGGACCTGCTTAAATCGAGCACCACGAACTGCAAATGAGCCGAAAGGTGAGTTCGTATGCCGTGTTACTTTACTGCGTTGACAGGCGATGCACTGTTTAGCCCAGGCTGTTGGATCCTTAGTCATGTAGGGCCACACGAAACATGCACTGATCAGCTTAGGGGTCCTGCTCGGCATTTGAGAAGAAACCGTAACCTTTAGAAAATATGAAACCAGAACAACGCACCTAGATGAACAGTTGTCTTTCAGTGTTCCAGCCAGCCAATTTGAACTAAAGCTGGAAATCATTACTGAGACTGCGCGGTGATGGACAGTTGAGTTAACGGCAGAGGTCATGAAAAGCGTACGTTGGGATGGTGAGGTTCAGGAACACGCGATAGTGACAAATGGTAGTTGGCACCTAAGAATCATGGTGTACAGTGAAACTGGAAAGACTCACTGGTGTCGCCGCCGGAGTAAAGTCGGATGTTAAAGTTCCCTCGGAAGCTAAGATGGCGCCAACGCACAGGACAGATTGTGAACTGTAAAGAAAATCAGTGAACTTGTGGCAGGGTAAACTGAAAGTGCGCCGAGAGAGTTGAAGTTGACGGAGTGGCTGAGTGGATAAGAATGGAGTCGCCTCAGAGGCAGATGAGGCCAGGTAAGCAGTTTGTTCCCAATTACATCCGTGTTCCGAGCAAGCGAGACGCGACAGTCAAGGGCGTGAAGAAAATAGTTGCGGATATCATCATCAAACCGTGCTATTATTGCGTTGACATATTCGGTTTCCGGACAGCCCTGCAACGGACGTCATGGTTAGGGTGATCGGACTTGGGATACGCAATTCTATGAGCGGCGGAGTTTGGGGTAGCCAAGGGGATCCACATAAGTGGGACAAAGCCGATGTAGGATCATAGGTAATTTTGTTCCAGTTGTCTGTCTACTCAGGTGTAAACCAGATGCCTGGTGGGGTGGATAACGACCAGACGGGGCATTTGGAGCAGATATTACCAAAGACTGAAACTTGGGAAGAGGAGAGAATGGGATGAAATCGGCAAAGCCTGTTTAGTGGAAGGAGGTATCAGATAACACGTAGTTCATTCAAAGAAAATAACCTTGTTTATTGCGGTTTGGGGGATGACAGCAAGTTTTTAAGGGAGCGAGACTTGGGGTAGAATTTTTGCTAAGTAACCAGACGACAAAGGCCTGGCTGAGCTTGACAGAACTAACCTGTACATGTGTGCTCCTGCTTGGTGACTTTTGATTTCAATCCGATCGCAATGAAAAAGGCCAGCATTGATGGAAATTATTTACCTCGTGTTTTTGCACTAAGAATCAGTGCGTAAGTCCAAGGCAAGAGAGTTTTTGAGTAAATTAGCCGACTTGGTGGCGGGCAACGAGGATAAATGTTGGCCAAGTTGGTGGAGACAGTTGCAAGGGTGGTTAGGCGGGTAGCGGTTGTAGTCTTTTACTCTGTTAGAGACCATCAGAATGGCTACTCTGTGCAGAGAAGTTGTGCATTAAGGGAAAACAGACACACAGGTAATAAGGGAGATTAAAGTTCCGAGATGATGGGAAAGAACCACTTTATCTAAAAGCTGCTACGTGAGCTGATGTGTACCACATTTTAGGAGAGTGAATATAATAGTACGGGTGAGCAATCTCCGAATCACTGCTGTCAGTTTCAGCCAGCAAGTAGCGCATGGCGGAGAATCCCATGGGCGCAAGTTTCGAGTGCTAGAAGCAAACGGTTAGGAATGTTACTATATTTTATCCGGTTTGTATGTAACCACTTCCGGGAGCGGTGGAGAGGAGCGCGACTTTATGTTTTGCTGACGAAGTAAACTTGGTGCGGCGCAACCGTAAGACAAAAGTGGCAAGAGATTTGAGCGTCGATGTAAACCATAGGTGTCGCAAAGCATCTTTGTGCTACAGAAAAAACGACAGTTTTCCCTAACCTGTATTTCACAGCTGTACCCGACAAATGACACAAGTGGGACAAGTCGAACCCAACAGTCACAAACAGACGATAACGGTGTTCTTGTATGGATTTCCTGAATTAAGGCCAGAAGTAGGACCAAGCCAATTGCCAAGCTTGGCGAACAGATCAACAGCCACCCGCTCAACAACCAATAAACTCACCCGAGCTACCAATATTTCAAAACATTACCAGAAGTAGGACCACCGGCAATGGGCAAAACACCTCTGCTACAAGAGTTGTGGCGGGTGTATGAACGCACCATGATGAAACCCAACAAGGCGACCCTCCCTGCACGGAGTGGCTGACCACCACACGAGGTTTTCATTCCTTGTACACACCCACAGATTTGCAAGATGGCAAGACTCCAAGCACTCATAACTGCGGCATGTGCACTGACCTAAAACCCCAGCTACCGGATATTTTATCCGGTCGAGGAAAAGGCCGAGCGAGTTATACAGCACATTCAGCAAAGGCAAGCATTCAACGGGTAACCGTTGCTTAAAGCGAATCAAGGGGAGGGAGGTTTTAATGACCGCATTGTCCTTCTTTTACCCGCTAATTGTACCCATGATGAACTCAAATGTACCCTGGATCCGATCCTTGGAGGAGACTGGGAGTGTTTGGGTATCAAGTAGGGTGGCGACAGGGTCACACAAAAGGGAGCTACCCAAGGAGTGTAAAAACTATGACGGTGTGTGCTATTTTGACGCTGTCCTGGGAGACTGTTGAAGAAGTGAGCGCGGTAAAATATGAAGAACAATTTGCGTAGGATTTTAGGAGGAAGGGGCAAGTAACTAATGGTAAAGCAAACATTTTTATGGCCGGCTATAGTGACAGGATCGGTGATGAAAGAACAATCGATCGATATCCTCTATTAGAGAGAGGCTCAATCCGATGATTTCTAAGTAATTATGCTTAAATATGGCACCTGGTGAAGTGAATGTCCTAAGGGTGGAAACTGTATGAAAATTATTTCGTTGATAGAAGACACACCCCTTCTCATTTAAGCACCAATCCTAATGCTAAACATAACGGGCACTTGTAAACTCTGATCCAGTTGAGGTAACCATATACCGCTATAATCACCGTAATACTGACCGCTAAGATATCTTCGGTATACCGATAAGCCAAGTTGGGACCGCACGACACTCGGTCGATCAATCGCTGGTAGTATTCCCATGGCCAAAAGAACTGCAAGCAACTTCGTGTAAACCATAGGGCACAGCAGTCGCTGTCACGTAAATGCTGTCTGATCGTGAAAATCCCCATCATAACGCCCACTGAACAGTTGTCTCATCCTCAAACTTGAAATCATATCTTCACTCAGTTGGGCATAGTATTAACAGATATCTTTATGAGTCACCGAAACATGAAGGAAACTACGCTGAAAAAACACCTATTTTATACAAAACATAATATATGATATCTATCTATAATGCGCTAGTGAGTGGCAATTTCGTTCGACCGCCCTCGAATGAATACAGTGGCCCCATGGCGTTGGGTGGTTTGGATTTTTAATTGTACCAGCTAAATACCGGCACAGAAAAACTCCTGGATAAACTGAAATACCTGGGCACGATTCCTCAAAACCCGGAGGTGGATTAGAAAAATTTGTTGAACTAAGAACGACATTAAAAACTGTGCACGCCACACAAATACGGACGTTCTGCACCGAAAACACAGAACAATAAATGAAGTTATGCCGACCGCAGATGTATCGTCCATCACTTTGACTTCTGAAATTCAACAAGTTTCTTCTGTCCCTAGTTGTAACCCCCGCTCCACAGTTGTGTTTAGTGCGTGCGCGTGAAATGGCTTCTGTTTGTCCCTACTATCTCACTCATTTGACCTTGAGGTCATCCAGCCATTTTGTGGCCGACCTTATGCACGTGTGACTGTCTCACGTGGGAGCCTGTTTGCTCATTTGGTGTGTACTCTCGTAGTCCAAGGTGACCATTTGTGGTGAACGATTTTAGAATTTTGAGGTCTGTATATTTTGTGAGTTTAAATCTCACATTGATGATATCATATTGAGACCCAGCTCCGGCTTTGCTCTACCTCCCCGGAGGTTCTGGTGTTACGCGTCACTCAAAGATGGAGTGTAGCTGCAACGTTACTTGGCATCTTACGTCGTCTTCTTTGAAATAAACAAACCAAACTTTGGAACCATTGCAAACGAAACGGGACTCCAGGACTTTGTGGAATCTATTAACGCTGCGGGGGAAACAACTGTAGTGCAGGTTGCTTGACGTCCCGGTTCTTGGAAGTCACATCGAGTCGCATCCAGTTGTAGAAGTAGTGTAGCTTTGAAAGCCGTAAGGATTGCTCAGCTTCCGTAATAGTGGGTTGAGCAAGAGGTTGAAATTCAGCGGGCTCCCTTACAGACAGAGGAAAACTGACCTGACTAAAATCAATTTGGGGGCCGAAGAGGTCTCACCAGATGAAGTTTGGGAACCAGTAGCCTCAAATTAACGGTTAACGCAGTACTTGAGACCCTGTCGGATAGATGAAAGACCCGCAAGATGATGGTGATGTTAACGGTCATAGCCGGCGCCAAAACCGGTAATCTGTATCACCCCAGTGACAGCCACTGTGGAACCACCCAAGATAGAACTATCATACTTTGATGGTAATCCAAATCATTACTGGAGGATGAGGTATGTATTGAGAGCAAGGCGGGGGGCGCCGGTCAGAGGCTCCTGTATTTGATCCACTATTGTGAAAGCAACGCGAAGGCAACCTTTAAAGAATGTGTGATGTTCCCACCGGAACTAGCGTACTCCAAGGCTCAGGAGAGTCCACGCAACCTTTTTGGTCAGTTTCATATCATTTCTTGCTCTTTACTTGAAGGCCTGTTCCGACTGGCACGGCAGACCAATGATACAGCCAAGTCTCTGTCGGACTTGTGTATCAAAATAAGAGGCTTCGAGTTCGCTCTAACGCAGGTGCGTTACATCACGGATTTGCACTCGCTCGCCGTTGTATAGAGAATTATGCGTTCTCTTTCTTCCCCACTGTAGCGCAAATGGCTGAGGTGGCGGATAAAATATCGTTGGCGGGCCGGGATCCATCGTTCAGTTACATGGCAGAGTTTGTGGACATGCCCCAGAGTTGCATGGAGTCGGTTTGAGCAGCTGGCTCGAGAAGAGAACGTAAGACATCATCCTGTGCCGTTAACTCCCACCAGCGAAGCTCCTTGACCGGATGGTTTCACGAGAACTCTAGCCAACACAATTCCAGACGCAGACCGTGTTTCAAGGCCCTGCACATCATGTTCACAGCCTCAACCAATTTCCGACCGCCAGCTTTTTCTATCCATGGAATTTCCTAATAGGTAAAGGGGCGCACGGGAGCATAATGCATGCTTTGCTTGCTTGGAAGACTGCCACATGGCTAGAGATTACCAATAGCTAATTGTTCGCTGCGGGCAGTCGGGTTGTAGGGGATGTCATCACAGGTTCTTGCAAGCACCGAAACCCAGAGACGAAGCAGGCACAACTTTACAGATGGGGGGTTGGTGCCTTAACTAGGGGTAGTCGGCTTTCAGCCCACCCGGGAGTTATTCCTGTTAGCCTTGACAATCCTGCTGGCAAGGTGACAGCGAATGCGCTTCTAGACCCCGGATACTATATAACGTTATTAAAGCGGGACCTTCTGGTGGGTAAAAGGGTCAAGATCCTACCCACTTTCATGGCCATTCATCGACTTGGTGGTAACATGGAATGCACTTCCGAGACCAATAGCATCGGGCTTTTATCAGTGGATGAAAGCCAGTCAGTAGCTACTGAGAGGGCATTCGTCGTAGACGACTTATCCATGCGAGCTGTCCCATCTAACAAAGAGACATCTGTCTCGTGGCCGCACCCTGGCGAAGGCACCTACAAATCGACTGAAGACCAAGTAAGAATCCTTCTCGAATTCAACGTATCCGAAGCGCACTGTGTATTTGATCAGCGCTTAGGAAGTCATAAACGGCCTTTTGCAGTAGAGACCTTGCTAGGTTGAACAATTCTTGGTCTTTGGGAATTGGGACGAAGCAGAAGATCATCAGTCAGTATATAGCCGGGTACAGTCGTGACATCCAGCAGCACTTGCAGTGGCTATGCAATTCGGAATTCACAGACACTTCACAATAAATAACCAGTCTGTCTTAGAGGACCAGGAAGCATTACTGGTGGCAGAAACCGGCGCGGTGCGGGTACATGGCTCAGGTTATGCTACTCAAACTTCAACGCAATGCACCATGAAATGTATGTTGATGCATGCTTAAAGTCGTTGCCGGACTCCGTAACGGCCAAGTTCTGCGTCGACGAGATAACTGTTTTACTCTCAAAGGGAGGTTTCCACATGAAGAATTGGTCTCCCGATGATCGCGGGGTCTTTTCAGCCATTGATCCAATCGAACTCACGTCCGGTGTGCAAAACATTACTATGAACCCATTGCCAATGAAGCTTGCTCTAGGGCTGCAGTGGGATGTACATTCTGGTGCACATGTGCTCGACTCTAACTTACCAGCAAAACCACCAGTTAGCAGAGGCTTTCCTACCTGTATATCTTCACTGTATCATCCTATAGGATTTGTTTCTCCGTTGTTAATACCAGCCAAGTGTCTACGATCCATGTGGAAAGTGTACTTGGTTGCGACTACCCGTTAAACGATACTGATTGCATTTGCTGGGAGAATCGGTCATCTAACCGTAATCGCCTTCATAACCCGCGATTCCGCAGCTCAAAGCCTAAGGAGTTTAGTGGTATTCCACAAGCGGAACTTCGTGTATTTTGCAATGCATCGGAAACTGCATATAGCGTGGTAGCGCATGCTTGCATCACGGTGAACTCTGAGGTTTCTGGCTGTTCACTTCACGGCTTCACGGAATGATACACAGGATCGAGGCTTTTGCCCAAGTTTCCGGGGTCGGTTGTGTTCTTGTCGTTCTGCGGTCGTCGTTCACCTGAAAGGCACAAGCGAAAAAAGGGTGTAACACTGCTCTTTAAGTTCTCAGCGCGGGGCAGTAATTTTGCCAGCACGAGGACTCGTATAGAAAAGTGTCTAGTAGTGCTTTGAAATGGGTTCTAGAAGGAGCGTGGACAACTGTCGGAGGAAGGTTATTCCACGCAGCTACTACACGAAATGAGAAAAAATTTTGCCTGATTAAACTGTTCACTCTGAGCTTGAAAATCTCCTCACCATGTCCCCGCCGTGTGTTTGCTGGCTCAACGGTGAAAAACCTGTTGTTCAAGCCTTGTTCAAAGAGAGAATAAGTAAGAATTAGGTCCCTAGAACGCAACGATTCTCCAAGGGGAAAGGCCAAGCGCCGCGAGAGGCGTTTCGTAGTTCACGGATTTAAAGCCGGCAACCACTTTCGTAGCAGCTCCCTGGATACGCTCAGTGAGGGTTACGTCCTTCGTGCGCCCTAAGCAGACAGCTTGGTTGGCGTCTTCACGAAGCGGTCTGGCGTAGGCCCCATAGAGTATTGGAAGTCCATGCGAGTAATACGGGAGAAGGTGCGCCTAATCATCCGTAGATCAGCAAGTGACTTTTGAGCCTATTTCTCATGGTGCGGTGAGAAAGACATGTTTGAAGAGAGCCAGATACCCAAATCCTTTTTGGTATCTATCTTCGTGCTGTCTTCTGGTCCATTCTCACCATGCACGACATGGGCATTCGCTGGGTCTCCTCCAAATGACATATGGACGCACTTCTCGTCATTCAGAGGAAGGTGTCGTCTCGAAGGTGCGGAGCCCCAAATTACGCCCGTTTCAATACCAAGGTTAGAGCTGACAGCTGCGTGTTTGTCACTCTGAGCAGCAGATCTAATTGGAGCAAGTAAAATGGGCTACTTTTGGTGTGCTGTGTTTTGGACAGACTCAATGATTGTTCTCTACTACGTCCATAGCGTAACTTCTAGGTTTCGTATCTTTGTTGCAAATCGACTAACAATTATTCGTGATGCGTCTTCACCTACCCAGTGGAGACATAACGCTGAAGAACAATCCAGCCGACATCGCCTCTTGAGAGACATTGAACCTCAGGCCGCTGCGTAAATTTTTAACTGTACCAATATTCTTACTTGAGGTATAGAAAAATTAGCCTCCACAGTCTCGACTGACGCGGCCCGAAGAGACGGATTCGAAGAGCTCCGTAGCACATAGTACCAACTCAAGCGGAATGATGGCATGTGCATACTAATAACTCGGTTTTCCTTTTGGGTGAAGTTACAGAAGGTTGTAGTTTGGTCACTACGTTAGGACCAATATCCATTGATTAAAAAGCCTTCAAGGTGGGGAAAGAGGCTCCACCTTCTAGTACAGATGTGCCTAATAAAAAAGTGGTAGAAGACAGATCTGAGTAGGTAGTAGGTAGGTCTGAGGCGAGCTCAGGTGGCTCAGTAATAACCCTGCAAGCTGAAACGGCGGATGGCGTTCTCAAGAGGGATTTCGGAAAGGTATGCTTACTTGAGAAACGCGATTGGGCCTAAATTGGCAGCTTCCCTACAAGTTTGGAAACAAACCTGTTATTATTAGTTCATCAAAGCTGGCACTTGTGGCGGGAGTGGAATTGGACGATTCGTGTTGGTGGCTGAAGTGGTACCCTAGATTAGAGCTGAGCATAGGTAGAGTGCAAGCACCGGAGAGTCCGCCCAGTCAACGTGGAGAATTTGGCTTGCGGTTTATCACCCATTACTCTGACATTTGAAACCTCACAAGTTTCTTCTGTCCCTAGTTGTAACCCCCGCTCCACAGTTGTGTTTAGTGCGTGCGCGTGAAATGGCTTCTGTTTGTCCCTACCATCTCACTCATTTGACCTTGAGGTCATCCAGCCATTTTGTGGCCGACCTTATGCACGTGTGACTGTCTCACGTGGGAGCCTGTTTGCTCATTTGGTGTGTACTCTCGTAGTCCAAGGTGACCATTTGTGGTGAACGATTTTAGAATTTTGAGGTCTGTATATTTTGTGAGTTTAAATCTCACATTGATGATATCATATTGAAACCCAGCTCCGGCTTTGCTCTACCACCCCGGAGGCACTGGTATTACGCGTCATTCGAAGACAGAGTTTGGCTGTAACTGTAGAACTTTTAAGCGGGCTACAGTTTCTATGGGCGTGTAAACGATAAGTTCGTCAATTTGTCGAATATTGACAGCTCGGATGTATTTGTTGATGGTTGATCATATGGACGCTGTTCTGTTCGCTGAGCTTGGTAATTTGCTTGCAAATGTTTCTTCCCTGGTCCAGGAGATATCGGTGCTCAGTTTAGTGGATGATCCTCCGTATCTGGCGGCGTTTATGTAAATTCTGAAGAGTATCTAACATTTTCTCCTGTGATTGGCTAATGCTGCTAGTAGGATCGTGATTTGCGTTGCATCGTGGTCCGTATATAAATTATTCCGTGGATTAATTAGCTGGGTGCTTTGGAGTGTTTCAGTTCGGCTTTTGATTGGTCTGTTCCCGATCTGCGTTGCGTTGTTCTGTTGTTCCTTGAATTTGGTTCGCTGTGATGGCGATTTCTTTTTTCGGCAGCTTATTTGTTTGAGCCCCATTCGTCCGTTGCTAGTTTTATCATGGTTTCATTTTCTGAAGCTCATTCGGCAGCTTGTACCGTCCAGTTTGGTGTAAATTTTTCTCTTTCTCTCTTGTTGGCCTAGTTGTACTTGAATTGTCAGTTTGTTGAACCGTTGAGTTGGTTCGATGCTAGTCCGGGAAAGTGGATTATTCCCTCTGATTTTTTCGGTTTGTTGGCCTTTTCTATACCGGTTTGCTCCGGTCGTTTTGTGGCTTTGCATTCTGTGGCTTCGTAGTTCTCTTGCACGCAGTGGTCGATACACTTGGTCGATTTCTAGGTGTTTACTGATGGCTTTGTCAGTGGAGCGCCGTGCTTCCATGAATTAACGTTCTCCACTTGTTCGCGCTTGAGCTAATATGTGAACGCTGCCCCGGTATATTTGTGTTCGTTTTGATCTTTGTGCGCGCAGCCGAGTTAAAATTGGTCGTGTCCGTTGGTTGCAAGTTGTTGTTAATGTATTCTGGTAGGTGGCTTCGTGCCTGTTTGTCCCACGAAGTGTTTGTCACGATTTCGATATTGAACTTTGTGAACGAATCTTGTTCGTCTTCAACATTCTGTCCAATTCTCCCTTTGGCCTTGATATTGTTTTCCGTATGATGCTCCGAGGTTTGCTGGACACTGTTGCGTTGTGGTTTCGTAGCAGGCGTGCGGTCATTTCCGAAGTATTCCTAATGTATGGAAGTGTGATTTGATTAGCTTCGTCTTGCGCCACTCAGTTGGCCAAGTTGAGATTTCTGAGAGTCCGCCAGAAAACAATTCTGGCAGGTCCATTTTTCCTGAAATGAGATGTATGAGCATTTCTCTTCTTCGGCTTTTGACTCCGTAGTATTGCAGTGCGGGTATAAGGCAGCATTTGCTGGCGTCCGACATCCGAAGCGTCGAGTGGACGCCCCTTTATCTGTCAACGGCAGAGATCGCACTGCGGCCGTGCAATCTATGATGTTTTATGTACTAAAAACGCGGTTTTTACGCACAGATGACATAAAATATTTTCAGCATATGAGAAAAAAGGTTTGGCGGTAGCATCTGTCATCCCAGCTGCCGTCAGGTCATCCTGTAGACTGATCACAAATCCTCGCTATCCACTCTTGGCTTAAGACCCGGCACATGTGCTCATTTGGCAAACCATCCACCTGCATAATATTTCTACTTTCATTAGCGAAGCACTGATAGTTTCGACCCCACCCCCGCGGGTCGGCAATTATACTGCCCCAAAGGAGTACTTCATCATCCCTGTACTGTCTAACGATGACCATGCCGGCCATTACGAACTCCAAACCGTCCGTGCCCTACCGATGACCACGTTCATCTTCGAAAATGGGCGTTAGCAGCGAATGAACATTTCTGAGGCCGTTTGAAAATTCTGAGATACAGGCATATGGGTCAGACCACCACTGCCCGAGGACTTTACACTCGTTCGTGAACAGTATTTGCGGGAGGAAATCTGAACCAGAAGATCGGTGGCGCTAGATAGAACACGTGCAATTCCAAACCATCGAGGCCCTGGGAGTCCATTTTTGCAGGCCATATTTTCATTTCATCCCCAACATTCAAGAAAGTAACAGTGGGTGGCCGCGAGAATAGCCGTTCATTAGCGGACACCGGGCAATTGAAGGTGGAGGCCCTTATTCGATCCCTGGTGTTTTCTGTCACAGGCAGTTTACGCGGACCACTCACGGATCAAGTGAATTAACCTCAGCTCATTCACGGCCTCACTGACCTTTTCTATTTCCTTGGGCTTCCGTTACCACAAGTATTCATGGCTGGCACATGCATTTGTTTTCATTAGGCGTCTAATAACTCATCATGCTGAGTAATACTCATGGCCGATGATACCATGGCCCCGGGACCCAAATCGTGCCATTGATCTCTCTTATATCCTGTTCACGAACAGAAGGGCGGTTCCGGGCGAGTACATAGCCAGATTCCGCACAAATATCCCAAGACGTGCGACGGCCAAATATTGATCCGTGCCTTCGGTAAACAGTGTGATTTATTCTGTTTTCAGCTGGCTCACTGCTTTGGAGGATACCGGATGGTCAGACCACTTTGGTTAATTAAGATGTTAGTATTGCACGAAAACAGTTCGCCGGGCGTAGGTGTTGCATGCAATCTATATCGACCACTTATTGACCCTCAGATGCGCTGAGTATGCCCTGTCAGATCTCCGGCAACAAAACAATACCTGAGCTTTTAGTCAGCCGCACAAGGGAGCTCAGCGTGCCATGGAACTTTTATTTTATTTATTTGATTTGGGCCTTTTGAGTATTAGAGCAGTGAAACTCCTAGTCGCAGGTCCGTCACGCAAATCCACCCCTCCATGTATCTTTTAGTCCGGCAAATGAGAAAAACCTTACTATTATTGTGGGCCACAAACAATAAACGGAAGCACAACAGGGAAACCAAGTCCAGCAATGCTTTTAGAAATTCACTGTTGTGCCCATTTTTGACGATGACTGAGACCGGTGAGCCGAAACATAATTACACGCACACACGTTCTAGACTCAGGATTCAAATTGCCAGCTGATGATCATTTATTTAAATTAAGAATGTGAGAATGCCTTCCAGGCCATTTTCAGAGCCAGTCTCCCGACTGTGCAGCTACCTGGACGTGGTAGTCGGGCTTGTGTGCTGTCTCGACCCAGCAAGCTAAGGTGGCTGAACTACATTCCCAAATTTTCAACCTTACCGGGAATGACGATTGATAACAAGTGCTTCTATCATATCATTTTACCCTCTAAAATTGCTATTAATGATACTTATTACACCTGTCACAATGCCAAATGTAGAACTGGAAAATAATGAAATGAATTAGGAATCCGCACACGCAAGTCCTTTAGGCCTTTGGTGGGTTAAACTGCTACAAGAAGAGAACTGATTAGAGCACCAGCTCCTGGCTCTGGCGACGTCAATATGTACGCGATGCAAGACATCTGAGGACCTCGATTCCTACAATAAAAGTCCTAAACATAAAGCATGACAGCTAGCACAACTGTATAGTAAACCTGTCTTCAGCTTCGAATTCACTTTCCCCGACCAGAAAAAATACTACCTACGACAGTACATTGGTCTTGCTCTCCCTGCGGAATCCCCTGAAAAACCCACATCCCGCTGCTCACAGAACTGCCCATCCCAGTTTAACTACCTCAATCACGGCGTCCATCACGGGGCTGTCCAGAAACTGAAGTATCTCAGTGCAGTGACGGCACGCGCTGCCATACCCAGTTTGATAGCATACCCGCAACTGTTCACTCCTTACTTTGACTGCGTCCGCTCGCCCACTCGTTCCCTTACCTACAACCACAATAAAAATCTGCATCTAGTCCCAGACGCCCCAGGGAGGCGTTCATTCCAATCTGCTGAGCCTTCCATGGGATCTAAACATCTCGGTGAATTTTACTTTGTACCCCTCACCAAGTCAGTCATTTTCCGTGCAGTTCGCGTTCCTTCTTGTGTGTTTGCGTGAACTCCCTCTCCCAAGAAACTTTTTACACTCGACCCCGCTCCAGCAGCAACATCAGTGAGTCTCTCCAGTTTCACTGCACACTGTGATTCTGAGTTTCCTACTACCATTTATCCGTGCCGCATATTCCCCCACACGCTTTCCGTGACTCCGGCCATGCGCCCAACAGCCCAAGGCTACGAGTCCGCAGTAACGGTTTTAGGCTTCAGTTCAAATCGGCCGGTCAGATCGGAACAGTTCTGCTGCCTCTCCTGACCCGTTATTCTGGTTCCACTTTTTCTGCAGATTGAAGTTTTTTAGATTATTTTTATCACGTACCCGGCAGGAAGCCTCTTGTTATACCCTCCATCGTATTGTTTTTGCCCGTCACATTCAAATCTTAACGATACTATCTTGTCTCACCTGATATGTTCCCCATTTCGGTTCCCTACTCATTCTGCCTCAGGCGTGACCAAGTCTACTTCGGGTAGTGCCCACTCTTTATGTCGCCGTCCCTTTTCCACGGAATTCCCAGTACCTACAAACCGCACCAGTCATGCTCTTATTTTGACTGTAAGTTTATGATCATGCCTGGAGGTATGCCACCCACTAGTTTGGAATAAACATTAGTATTATGACCACCGAATATCGTCATCCCCACATCAGTGTAGGCACCAATCACTCATCTTTGATAGTGGATCTAATTGATCATTTATGAAGTTTGCCTTTTTGACAGTACAATGGTACAGAACTTGGAAGTGAACTTATCAGTAATAATGTTTATTCCCAACTAGTGGGTGGCATACCTTCCGGCATGACCATAATGCTACGTTTAGAATAAAGCATGACTGGGGGCATTTGTTGGTACTGGGGTTTGCGCAAAAAGTACGGTGTCACAAACAGTGGGCGTTATTTGATGTAGACGCCGTCACCCCTAAACCGACACGGGCAGAGAAGCACAGTTACTACTGCTTTCTTTCTTTTGGAGAAAATGTTGAGCTGAAGCAAGAGTTTGAAGGTGGCAAGCAAAAAAACGAGGGAGGGAAAAACAGGGGACATCCTGCTTGACACATGACAAAAAACTGCAAATTGCGGAAAATGAGGAGCCAGAACAACGGATCTGGTGAATCTAAAGAGTTGGCGCGATCTAGCCGGTCAATTTGAACTTAAGCCTTAAACCACCGCTGAGGCGTTGTGGACTTGGACCGTTGGGCTTCTGGCCAGGGTCGAGATGAGCGAAAGGAAAGGATCAAAAGGTTGTTACTTTGTCCGCCCGGGTAGAACTGGGGTTGGAAATTAAGTAAAGGCTTTCTGTGAGTTAAGAAGCATCCTAAACCGCCAACCACAGCATTTTTTGACTTTTCGCTTACATGGTAAACCGGCAGGCGCATTTGGATTGGCAGTGTTCGGTAACCTTGAAATTGCGCTCCCGTAAATAAACAGTAGTAAGCAACATATCACGGAATCGCTTAGTCAGACGGGCTAAACTCCACGTGAAATTCTCCGCGAAACCTCACAATTTAGGCAAAGTCAATTTCGGTTTGCTTTCAGTGGGTGGCTAAGTGTTCCTCTGTGGGTGTTATGACTGATTGGCCCATCAAGCAAAATAATCATGGTTATTTGTTCAGTCGAATCCTCTAAGGGGTTTAACGCAGCGGACGCAGACCATTATCAGCTCCGTCATTTCCAGTCACTGATGAGTTACCTCGTATGTAGTGGAACCAGGCGATTCAAGGCCACCGCAAAGAACATGAAGTACCCTGGTTTTTGAAGAAGTGCATGTAAGACGGATGTTTGAATATGCCCTCGAATTCAGCCTCCTAATTGAAAAAGGGATACATTTGGAGTCATGCGCCACCCAAGCGGACGGGGTGACCCTTTAATTAACCTCTAAATTGCTGGGCTTAAAAGGCTTCAAAATTTAGTTTCGCGAGGATAAGCTGAAATGATCATGGCAGCACACGCCTGCAAGAAGATAGATGTCTTCGTCTACGAGCGTATCCGGTCGAGGACTTAATAATAATAATAATAATAATAATAATAATGCTTATTCCCAACTGGTGGATGGCGTACCTCTAGGCATGTTCATAATGTTACAGTCAGAATAAAAGCATGACTGGTGGGATTTGTTGGTACCGGGAATTTCGTGGAAAAGGGATGGTGATATAAACAGTGGACATTATCCGATGTAGACTTGGTCACGCCTGAGCCGGCATTGGCAGGGAACCACAATTACAAGGGCTCTTTCTTTTTTATGGGGAACATATCACCTGACAAGATCAGATCGTTAAGATTTGAAAGTGGCGGGCAAAAACAGTACGAGGGAGGGCATGGTACGTGATAAAAAACTTCAAACTGCAGAAAATGTGGAACCAGAACAACGGATCTGGAGAGGCAGCAGAACTACCATGATCTGGCCTGCCAATGTGAACTAGAGCCTAAAACCACCGCTGAGGCTTAGTGGCCTTTGGCCGTTGGGCGTGTGGTCAGGGTCACGAAAAGCATAAGTGGGGATGGTGAAGTGATGGAATTTGCAGTGCGGATAAATGGTAGTAGGAAGCTCAGAATCACAGTGTGCACTGAAACTGGAGATACTCACTAGTGTAGCTGCTGGAGCGGAGTCGGGTGTAAAGTTCCTTGCTAGAAGGAGTTCATGCAAACGCAGAGGACGGAACGCGAACTGCACGGAAAATGTCTAACTTGGTGAGAAGTACAAAGTAAAAGTCACTGAGATGTTTAGGTCGAACGGAAGCTTCAGCAGATTGGAATGAACGGCTCGAGGAGGCGGCTGGGGCCAGATGAGGACTTTGATTGTTGTTGCAGGTAAGGGAACGAGTGGGCAAAACGGCACAGTCAAAGCAGGAAGTAAGCAGTTGCGGGTGTTATCAAGCTGGGTGTAAAGAGCAAACGGTATCTTCGAGTGACGCGTAATACCAGAAACTCTGGGAAGGCAAAACATAGTCGGAGCTGGGTTTCTGTACGGTACTGTTAACATAAGACTTCAATTCAAAAAATGTACAAACCTCGACAGTAGATACTCGTCAACAACAAATGGTCCACTAGGACTACAAAATACGAACCAAATGAGCAAACGGGCTCCCACGTGAGACAGTCATACGTGCGTGAGGTCGGCCACAAAAATGGCAGGGTGACCTCAAGGCCAAATGGGTGAAGTGGTAAGGACAAACAAACGTCAGTTCATATGGACGCACTAAACACAAAAGTGGAGCAGCAGTTACAAATATGGACACGAAAAGTGGGGAGTTTCAAATGTCAAAGTAATGGACGATACACCGCCCGTCAAATTCTCCACGTTGACTGGGCGGACGCCCCGGTACTTACACTCTACCTATGCTCAGCTCCATTCTAGGGTACCACATCAGCCACCGACACGAATGGACCGAGTCCACTCCTGCCACACGTGCCGGCTTCGATGTAGTACAAGTCCAATCGCGTCTCCCCGGTCATCATACCTTTCCAATATGCCTCTTGATAACGCCGCCCGCCGTTTTAACATGCAAGTTTCCTACTAAGCTGCCTGAGCTCGCCTCGCAACTATCTACTACCACTAAAGGCTAGTTTTACTAGGCGCATCTCCACCAGAGGGTAGAGCCCCTTTCCTCACCCTGCCTGCATTAATCAATAGACACTGGTTGTAACGTAGTGACCAGGCTACAACCTTCTGTAGCTTCACCCAACAGGAAAACCGGGCTATTGGTATGCATATGCCATCATTTCGTTCGAGTTTGTGAACATGTACCACAAAGCTCTTCAACTCGGGCGGCTTCAATCGAGGCCTTGGAGGCCAATTACTCTCTTGTTCGGGTAAACATCTTGGTCCAGTTAACTATCCATGCAACGGACTAAGGTTGGATGTCCCTTGAGAGACAACGTCGTTTGGGTTGTTCTCCGACGTTACGTGTCTCCATTGAGTAGGCGACGACGCATCACGAATAATTGTTAGTCGATTTACGACAAAGGTACAAAATCTAGAAGATATGTTATGGATACTGCAAGGAGCTATCATGGAGTCTGCTCAAAACACAGTGGGCTGGAAGTAGCTCTCTTCACTTGTTCCAATCAGATCTGCTACTCGGACTGTCAAACACGCAGCTGTAAACTCTAGCCTTGGTACTGCAACGACTTAAGGGGGGCCACCCGCACCACACCAGTCTTTACTGTCAGTAGTGCTTTCTGGTCTTCTGTGGAGAGACTAGTGTTGTATGCTGAAATGTCTGTGAATTTCGAATTGTGGAGCCGCTGCAAAGGCTTGTGGACGTCCTGACTGTACCCGGTCGCACAATGACTGACAACCTTCTGCCTAGCCCCGATTCTCATCGGACCAAGAAGTATCCAACCAAGTAAGGTCTTTACGGCAAATGGCTGTTTTTATCTCCCAATCGCTAATCGAATACCCAATGAGCTTCGGATACATCAGACCCGAGAAGGATTCCTACCTCGTCAAAGGTGATTTCGTCGAGGTGCGGCCACGAGCTGGCCGCCTCTTTGATAGATGGAATAGCTCGCATGGGTAAGCCCTCAACGACGAATGTTCTGTCAATATCTATTGACCGACTTTCGTCCATTGACAAAAGCTTGTTGTTATTGGCTTCAGTGGCGCATCCCATAGAACCACACAATGTATCAATGGCCATAGAAGTGGGTAGCATCCTGGCCCAGTTTTTACCAAACGGTCCCGCTTTTCTAACGTTAAGTCGGACCCGGTATCTAAAACGCATATGTCGTCACCTTTCCTGCAGAAGTGTCAAGCTTGACAGGAATAACGCCTAGGCATGCTGGAAGCCGCCTACCTTGAGGTAAGTCACAAAAAACCTCCGCCTCTGGGGACGTTCCTGCTTTTTTCCGGGTTTTTATGCATGCAACGACCTATGACGTCGTCCCCTACAACCCGACTGGCCGCATCGAACAACTAACTTGCAATCTTTAACCACGTGGGAGCCTCTTAAGCAAACAAAGCATGTATTATGCTCCCGTATGCACCTCCACTTATCAGGAACTTCCATAGATAGAAAGCGCTGGCAGCCGGAAAGTGGGCGGTGCTTTGGACATAAAGGGCAAGTGCTTGGACCACTGTCTGCTTCTAGCCTTATATTGGTTATAAAACTCGTTAGACCAGCCCGTCTGGGAGCTTGGTTGGTAGAAGTTAGCGGCACAGTAGGGCGTCTTACTTCCCCTTCTCGAGCCAGTTGCCCAAACCGACTTCGTGTCCACAAACTCTGTCAAGTCAGTGAACGTTGGGTCCCGGCCAGTCATCGATATCTTATCTGCCATCTCAGCCCATTTGTGCTGCAAATGCGAGGGAATAAAACGCACGATCATCTCTACAACCGCAAGTGAGTGCAAATCTGAAACGCAACGCATTTGCGTTAAAGAAATTCCACAACTTCGTACTTTCGTGCACAAATCCGACAGAGACAGATTGCGTAGGATCTCCCGAGCCCTGGAGTATGCTACTTCCGACGGGAACATCACACATTCTTCAATGGCTGCCTTCGCGTCACCTTAACAGTAGTGGGTCAAATACAGGAGCCTCTGACCGGCGTTCTCCACCTTGCTTTCAATATATATCTCAAATTGTCGTGTGAACCTCCAGTAATGACTCGGATCACCATCAAAATATGGTAGTTCCACCTTGGGCAGTTCCACAGTGGTTGTCACTGGAGTGATGGAAATGGCCGGTTTTGGCCCTGGAGATGACCCTCTGCTATCATCAGCATATCCTAGAGATCTTTCATCTATCTGACATGGTTTCACATACTGCGATAACCGGTCAGTTGGGGCCACTGGTTCCCAGACTTCATCTGGTGAGTCCTCTTCGGCCTCCAGCTCAATTTCGGCTAATTCGGTTTTACTCTGTGCCTCTAAGAGAGCCCGCTGGAGCTTGACATCTCGCTAAACCCGATACTCCTGGAGTTGAGCAATCCTTAAGGCTTTCCTAGCTAGATTACTTTTACGACTAGGTACACAAAGTGACTTACAAGAACCGGAGCGCGAAGCAAACTGCATCGCAATTGTTTCCTCTGCAGCTTCAATAGTTTCCGCGTCCTGGGCTCCTGTTTCCTTCACAATGGTTTCAACGATTGACATCTTTATTTCAAAAGGGACGAAGTAAGTTGTCGAGTACTGCAACGAGCAAAGGGTACATTCGAGTGACGCGTAATACCAGAAACTCCGGGAAGGCGAACAAAGTCGGAGCTGGGTCTCTATACGGTACTATTAACATAAGACATCACTTCACAAAATGAACAAACCTCGACAGTACGGATTCACGGATTCACGGATTGATACGCAGAATCGAGGCTTTTGCCCAAGTTTCCCTGGTCGGTTGTGTTCTTGTCGTTCAGCGGCTATCTTACACCTGAAAGGCAAAGGCGAAAAAAGGGTGTAGCACTGCTCTTTAAGTTCTCATCGCGGAGCTGTATGTTTGCCATCACGAGGACTAGCATGAAAAAGTGTCTAATAGTTCTTTGAACTGGGTTCTAGAATGAGCGTTGACAATTGTTGGAGGAGGGTTAGTCCACGCAGCTACAACCCTAAATGAGAAAACATTTTGCCCAATAAAGATGTGCGCTCTGAGCTTGAAAAGAATCTTACCATGTCCCCGCCGTGTCTGCTGGCTCAACGGTGAAAAACCTGTTGTTCAAGCCTTGTTCAAAGAGAGAATAAGTAAGAATTAGGTCCCTAGAACGCAACGATTCTCCAAGGGGAAAGGCCAAGCGCCGCGAGAGGCGTTTCGTAGTTCACGGATTTAAAGCCGGCAACCACTTTCGTAGCAGCTCCCTGGATACGCTCAGTGAGGGTTACGTCCTTCGTGCGCCCTAAGCAGACAGCTTGGTTGGCGTCTTCACGAAGCGGTCTGGCGTAGGCCCCATAGAGTATTGGAAGTCCATGCGAGTAATACGGGAGAAGATGCGCCTAATCATCCGTAGATCAGCAAGTGACTTTTGAGCCTATTTCTCATGGTGCGGTGGGAAAGACATGTTTGAAGAGAGCCAGATACCCAAATCCTTTTTGGTATCTATCTTCGTGCTGTCTTCTGGTCCATTCTCACCATGCACGACATAGGCGTTCACTAAGTCTCCTCCGAATGACATATGGGCGCACTTTCCGTCATTCAGAGGAAGGTGCCAGTCCAACGACCACCGTTTTGCAACGTCCACATCCATTTGGAGGGCACTGGTATTTGAACTCCAGGATTTTAAGTCGTCCGCAAAAAGTAGACATGGGCTTGAAAGTACACTTGGAACGTCGTTGACATATATCAGAAACAGCAGTGGTCCCAAAACGGAGCCTTAAGGAACTCCAATGGAGACCGGCGCTGGAGAAGAGTAGGTTGAGCCTATTTTCACTCGGAATGTTCTGTCTGATAGGAACGCCTTGATCCAGAGTAGGATTTTCCCTTGAACCCCGTAAGACTCGAGTTTGTGGAGCAGCGAGACGTGTGGGACTCGATCGAATGCTTTTGAGAATTCGAAAAAATATAGCATCTGATATGAGTCCTCGTCCTTGGCTTGGATTAAGCTGTCCATAAATACGAGCATGTTTGTCACGAAAGAACGGTTTGGGAGAAACCCGTGTTGAACTGGAGATATCAAGTTGTTGGAGGTGATGTGTTCTAGGATGGCCCACTTCAGAATGCGTTCCATCACCTTGCAGGGCATGCAAGTAAGGTTTATAAGCCTGTACCCGCATGGTGATAGTCGGTCACCAGTTTTGTAGATTGGTGACAATCGCTTCCTTCCAAGAACAGGGAAGGTGGCCTTCGTAAAGCGACTGACGAAGCACCACCTAGAAACGACTTGCCACCGTGCACGACGTTTCCTTCAGGATCCTTGGATGGACTTCGTTGGGCCCCGACGCGCAGAACGGGTTGATGCTGTGCAAGAGTTGACGAATGTCCTCCACCGTGAGGACCAAATCGGTTAGAGGCCGCTCGTAGTTACGCCTAGGCAAGATTGGATATGACGAGGACATTGGGGCTGAATATAGGCCTGCATAGTGTTCTCTGTTGACCTCAGATACCACTATTGGGTCACTCGTGGGTTGCCCGTTCCCGTCCCTCCAGGAGAACGCAGATGGCTTGTTTCTGCGGCGATGTCTCATGCATTTAAGAAGTACATTTCTGTTTTCCCGGGCGAGGTCTAGAATGGTGGCTTGTTTTCCTATGTTCCATTGGCGGATTTCTGATTTACAGCAGTTCCGCATTTTACGAAATGCCAGCTCGTCTTCTGTGTCTCCTGTAGTCAACTTTTTGGAAAATAGTTGAGATCTCGTTTCCAGAAGACGCCAAATCTTTTAGGTAGCTTGCGGCTCATCCGACTGCGTGCTGGTGCTCTTGGGACGAACATCGCGTCAGCCTCGTGAACTTTTTCGGACAATGGTCCTGTACAAGTCTTCCACTGAGGCTGGTCCCAGTTCAACGTGTTCGAGAAAGATGCGCATTCCTAAAACGTCTGCATGGCAGAAGTTTCGAATCCACGTTTGAGTTTCGGGATTACTGGTGCAGCAGCGGATGAAATCGAAGGTCAACACATAGTGATCACTATGTTCCAGTGGAGCGTTAATTATCACCTGATCGACGAAACGTTTTTCGTTGGTGATGACCAAATCCAAGAGGGATGGTTGTTGACCTGCACGGTATCTGGTGGGGGCGACGACAAGTCGGGTTGAAGCACTCTGTTGAACGAGTTTGGTCAGTGCCACTGCAAAAAGTCCACTTGATCCGACGCGCCGGAGCTCCATCCAAGAAGCCTCGGGAGCTTTAAAGTCACCCACCAGCATGAGATGAGCGAAGCCGTATTTGGATAGGAGTTGCTCAAGGGTTCGTATGAGGAATTGGCCATCTTCCGGAGGACTCGAGCGGCAACGGTAGACCACACCGACAAGGAGAGAATCCTACCCGCGCAGCTGGATTTGAATCCACAGTGCATCACAAAATGGTACAGGAGTAGTATCAGAGAGGACAATCGGGATGGGCAGAGCCGCATGTAAGTACGAAGCAACCCAACCAGCCCTCCTTCGTTTCGAGTCAGCTAGAAAAATAGAATAGCCGTCTATCGAGATCTCCGCGTCAGAGACATCTGGTGTGATTCAGGTCTCTTTGAGTGCGATTATGGACGGCTGCTCAAGGCAAACTGGTTGTTTAATATCGCAAAGTTCGTTGAAAAGGCTGAGTCAGTTTGTGGACAAGCATTTCAACTCTTCTTCTGCGGCCTCCAAAGGTGCTGAGCCGAGAGGTGCGTAACCAGAGAGGTTAGCAGACTTAATAGCCGTGCGTCAGGTTTGAGTTCAAGGCTCCAAAGAGGCCTCTGCGGCATACTTGTCTGCTTCCTCTCTTGGTGGTTTCGTGGGCTGATTTTCATTTGCAGGGTTTTCTTCGCCCCGTCGGAGCCCGAAGTTTTTTCCCCGTGGGCAAAAATTTCGACAGCTGTTAATTGTAGCTCTTTTAATACCGTCTTCTGAACGACCATATTTGCTGTTGTTTAAGGATTCGGGGCAAACTTGCGTCTGTTTGGTTTCTTGGGCACTGTTGCGCGGTTTGATCGAAGAGGTGTCTCTGTGAGGCCCTGAGCGCTGGGTAGCAGCACCGAGAAGTAGTTCTTTTGGTGGCGCTCTCGTGCGGCTCGTTTTCGCAGAGGACCGCACCCTGAAGTCAGCCAGCATTTTTCTGATTTGGCGGATCTTATGTGGCTTTTTTGGCTGCAGTCGCTTTTAATGGATTCTGCAGTGGATTTGCCAGCTAAGTCCGTGTCTGATACGGTGTCTTCCCCTTGAGGGTTGATGCTATTCTTTCCTGTGCTACGCTTTTGTGACTGTGATTACGCGTTGACATTCGATACACTGTTTAGCGAGACCACACCTGAATCTTTATCAGATTGGTCAACGGTAAGTTTTTTAGAACCTGACAGTGCAAAAGTGGATGTCAAAGAGGTAGACGCCAAAACATTTCTGTTTAATGGTGCTCACCTGTGTGGATGTCAAAGTTTAATGATTTGATTTATTACCATGAGATATATTTGTCCTGAGGCAAGTGAAGTTTGAAAAATTTAAGTTAAGCTGGAGCCATATAAATTATTTGTTTTGTGTTTTATAATTAGTCGTTCTAACCTCACTAAGGGAGGACTAAGACTTTTTGCCCGGTTGAGACCAAAGATACGCATGGCATGCTTTTCAATGTTATGTGGAAATGATGGCTAAGAAGATTGTGATCGTACGAAGCATGTAAATTTTGGTACAGTTCTTGCACGTGTTTTCTTGCAGTAGTAATACAAGGGTTAACGGCCTTCACTCAGCATAATAAAGTGATCCACCCGATAACTTTTGGCCTGTCTGGTTAATCGTATGAAGCTGTCAAAGCTTCGAACTATGCTCGCTTTGACGTCTTGTAAAACTCCTGGAAGTTCCGGTATGTGGACGCAACCAGTAGGCAAACGTTTACGGTAGGCTAGTTGCCACAAATTTACTGCAGACAGAAAATTAACGCGATTCAGCCAGGGAGCCAAGTTGTGAAGCCAAAAACCGTGCCTAATTAAGCGCTTGATAGTAGCACACAACATTTGTGCAGCAGATGTGATGATATTTACCACTAATGAAGCACGTAAGCTGTGACCGCGCTGGCATTTAAGCTCCGTTCCTGCATCTGGTTGAAAGTGAAGGTTACAAATATTTCATAGAACCGCCTCGAAGCGTTCGCTTATTATCGCTCAATATTCAGAAAAAATCGAAGTAAGTTCAAGCAGGCGCTTGAGAACGTTTGCCCCTCAAAAGCTCTGCGCAGGTAAGACATTAACTTTTAGGCCTAACCACCCGGTTCACAAATTCACAGAGAATTATAACAATAATAGGCTTATTTCCCAACTCGTAGGGAAAATGCCGATTGAGGCACGATAGGGTCGTTACAACCTGAACGCGGCAGGCAACAACACAACGGGGAGGAAAGTACAACCAACGAGGGATGCTTACAACGTAAAAAGTCACTGCAGTTGTGGGAACCGAAAAAACTGGGACAATTGGCATGAGGTACGACTAGTTTAAAGATAAAGCCGGCTGACTTGAACAAGAACTGGAACCCATTGCTGACCATAAGTGGCCTTGGGCGGTCGAGTAAATTACCAGAGTCACAAAAAGCAAAAACGGAGATGGAGATGCAAGAATTCGGAGTGGAGGAAAATGGCGGATTTTTTTCTCAAAAACATGGTCTAAATTGAAACTAAGTAGACTCACTGGTGTCACTGTTGTAGGGAGGTCAGGTGTAAAGGATAGTTTTGATGGGGAGATGGTACCATTGCATAGGGCCAAACGAACACCGGAAATGAAATTGAACGTGTGGAAGGGGCACACCGAAATTGCGGCAGGAAACCAGGTTGAATCCGAACGCAAAGTTCAGCGGGTTAGTACGAGGTGGTTGGGGCCATGTGAAAAATTTGTTTGTAGTAGCGATTACAGGCTCGAGTGGGCGAGAGGTTGCGGTCGAGATTCTGAAGAAAATAGTTGCAAGACTGCCATCAGACTGGGTATGGCAGTGCCATGCCATCACTGCACTGAAATACTTCGGTTTCTGGACAGCCCCGTAACGGTCGTCAAGG
>SJOL01006406.1:70286-86613 GCA_004794785.1 Opisthorchis felineus | reverse complement strand
CGACAGCTGTTAATTGTAGCTCTTTTAATACCGTCTTCTGAACGACCATATTTGCTGTTGTTTAAGGATTCGGGGCAAACTTGCGTCTGTTTGGTTTCTTGGGCACTGTTGCGCGGTTTGATCGAAGAGGTGTCTCTGTGAGGCCCTGAGCGCTGGGTAGCAGCACCGAGAAGTAGTTCTTTTGGTGGCGCTCTCGTGCGGCTCGTTTTCGCAGAGGACCGCACCCTGAAGTCAGCCAGCATTTTTCTGATTTGGCGGATCTTATGTGGCTTTTTTGGCTGCAGTCGCTTTTAATGGATTCTGCAGTGGATTTGCCAGCTAAGTCCGTGTCTGATACGGTGTCTTCCCCTTGAGGGTTGATGCTATTCTTTCCTGTGCTACGCTTTTGTGACTGTGATTACGCGTTGACATTCGATACACTGTTTAGCGAGACCACACCTGAATCTTTATCAGATTGGTCAACGGTAAGTTTTTTAGAACCTGACAGTGCAAAAGTGGATGTCAAAGAGGTAGACGCCAAAACATTTCTGTTTAATGGTGCTCACCTGTGTGGATGTCAAAGTTTAATGATTTGATTTATTACCAGGAGATATATTTGTCCTGAGGCAAGTGAAGTTTGAAAAATTTAAGTTAAGCTGGAGCCATATAAATTATTGGTTTTGTGTTTTATAATTAGGCGTTCTAACCTCACTAAGGGAGGACTAAGACTTTTTGCCCGGTTGAGACCAAAGATACGCATGGCATGCTTTTCAATGTTATGTGGAAATGATGGCTAAGAAGATTGTGATCGTACGAAGCATGCAAATTTTGGTACAGTTCTTGCACGTGTTTTCTTGCAGTAGTAATACAAGGGTTAACGGCCTTCACTCAGCATAATAAAGTGATCCACCCGATAACTTCTGGCCTGTCTGGTTAATCGTATGAAGCTGTCAAAGCTTCGAACTATGCTCGCTTTGACGTCTTGTAAAACTCCTGGAAGTTCCGGTATGTGGACGCAACCAGTAGGCAAACGTTTACGGTAGGCTAGTTGCCACAAATTTACTGCAGACAGAAAATTAACGCGATTCAGCCAGGGAGCCAAGTTGTGAAGCCAAAAACCGTGCCTAATTAAGCGCTTGATAGTAGCACACAACATTTGTGCAGCAGATGTGATGATATTTACCACTAATGAAGCACGTAAGCTGTGACCGCGCTGGCATTTAAGCTCCGTTCCTGCATCTGGTTGAAAGTGAAGGTTACAAATATGTCATAGAACCGCCTCGAAGCGTTCGCTTATTATCGCTCAATATTCAGAAAAAATCGAAGTAAGTTCAAGCAGGCGCTTGAGAACGTTTGCCCCTCAAAAGCTCTGCGCAGGTAAGACATTAACTTTTAGGCCTAACCACCCGGTTCACAAATTCACAGAGAATAATAACAATAATAGGCTTATTTCCCAACTCGTAGGGAAAATGCCGATTGAGGCACGATAGGGTCGTTACAACCTGAACGCGGCAGGCAACAACACAACGGGGAGGAAAGTACAACCAACGAGGGATGCTTACAACGTAAAAAGTCACTGCAGTTGTGGGAACCGAAAAAACTGGGACAATTGGCATGAGGTACGACTAGTTTAAAGATAAAGCCGGCTGACTTGAACAAGAACTGGAACCCATTGCTGACCATAAGTGGCCTTGGGCGGTCGAGTAAATTACCAGAGTCACAAAAAGCAAAAACGGAGATGGAGATGCAAGAATTCGGAGTGGGGGAAAATGGCGGATTTTTTTCTCAAAAACATGGTCTAAATTGAAACTAAGTAGACTCACTGGTGTCACTGTTGTAGGGAGGTCAGGTGTAAAGGATAGTTTTGATGGGGAGATGGTACCATTGCATAGGGCCAAACGAACACCGGAAATGAAATTGAACGTGTGGAAGGGGCACACCGAAATTGCGGCAGGAAACCAGGTTGAATCCGAACGCAAAGTTCAGCGGGTTAGTACGAGGTGGTTGGGGCCATGTGAAAAATTTGTTTGTAGTAGCGATTACAGGCTCGAGTGGGCGAGAGGTTGCGGTCGAGATTCTGAAGAAAATAGTTGCAAGAGTGCCATCAGACTGGGTATGGCAGTGCCATGCCATCACTGCACTGAAATACTTCGGTTTCTGGACAGCCCCGTAACGGTCGTCAAGGTTGCCGCAATCGGATAGGGGATACGCATTTCTGTGGCAGTTGGGTCTGGGTTGGACGAGGAGATTGACACAGATAGAGGCAGGCCGATGCCGAGTCACAGATGATTTCTATTCAGTTGGAGGACCATATGGGCGTAGACCGGTACCAGCCCGATTGAATGAATAACGTTCGTGTGGGGCATTTGTCAACCACAGCCGAAGTTTGAAGCTTGGAAAAAGGTGGAATGAGGAAGGGATAGGAAGCGAGCAGTAGCGTCTGGTGAGTGCAAGGAGGCATCAGTTAAAACGATATCCAATAGAAAAAATCTAAAAGGGGATGACAGCAGGCTAAATGATCCCAGGAAATGGTGGTCATTGTTGGCTGACCTAGAAACCAAGTACTGGCTGGGCTAGAGTAGGGGCCTAATTTTAGGAAGGTAAGGACATAGCCGTTGAGGTAGCCAGCAGAGGGGCTAGCCGTTGGACTAGTTGGAACGGGTGATTACATGGTGAGATCACACGGCGGTAGTTTTTAGCTCAGCAGACGAATCCAATCATAGGGTCTCCGGTTAATTTGAACCGGGACTGCAGACAATTAATAAGCGGTTGGGCAACAGCTTCCGAGGTAATGGATAAGAACCGTAGTTTTACTGCCCAGGGTGGAGGATGCTTAATGTCGCAACGGACGCTGGTGACCGGGATATAGGCAGAGCCCTAAAGCAGAGGAACGGGGTTGTTAAATGTGCCAGTCGTGTCCTGAGTAACAGTGAGCAGAAGTATTCAACCATCGAGAAAGAATATCTGAGCCCTGGATGAGTGGGGGCTATACTTGTAGCGACAACTGTTTCACGTCAAGACCGATCAAAAACCCCTCCAGTGAATAAGGGGTACCCGAGATCCTCAAGAAAAACCCGCGCTCTGGTTACTACGGCTATAAGATCGGAGGGAAACTAAAATTTCAAGGTCAGTTGTTGTAGAGTTTTTTGTATTCTAGCCCATCCATAGGTCTTTAACCATTTTTTGTACTAGCTAACCATTTATTTACCGTGGTCTCCCAATTAGCTGCGATCACGAAGGCCAACAGGTCCCCCTTCTTCAGCAGGCCTAATCTTGTCATTGTTGGTCCCCAGTTCGTTGAGCACGTTATTCCTCGTCTACTTAATCGTCCCTGTCGACGTGCTGCCACTGTCCCACGCTTCCACAGTCCTGTCTAAACTACCAGCTCACGTAGGTGGCTAAGATTGATTATGACCCTTGAAATACGATCTGGAGTTTTCCTACTGCCCTAAGGCTCTCTCAACCGTATTCCTCCTAATCACTTATTCCTCAACCTGCTCTGAAGTATCTCATTATGACACCGCTCCCGTCTGCCTCCTCAAGGCGGTTGCTAAACCCCTCATCTCCATCGTCTATCTCCACATTATGTTCAACGAAGCAGCTTACGGCTAGAAGACCTAGCTCTCAACCCTCCACCTTTCGAGGCCGGCAAAAACGGTACTCCAAGCAACCTCAGATTGTTCGGTAGTACTAAATGACATATCTTTGCCTCCTCAACGTGGCAACACTCTTGTCTCACACCTACCAGTAGGACCTCAGGTCCTGAAAGACCTGAAAAATCTCAAAACACATCTGAACAAGATCGAAAACGAAGTGTCCTCCCTCCGAACCATGCAGTCGATTGCATGTCTCCTAAATCCTGGCTCAACATGCGACCCAACCAATCTAGAAAAAGCGTCCTTTCTTATTGACACGATTGCATCTGAGATTTGTCAACGCATTGAATTCCGGCATCAGGTCCCAATATTCAACGCACCTGATCGAATTCCACTCGAGCGTACCAAAACTGTCATCCTGACTGGACTGTATGTGGCATGCTGGACACCATTTGCACTGCTAGGCGGCTCCGAAAGCTGAAATCATCAATTGCTGTCCAACAATAATAAAATTCCGGGATGAAAAGGATGCCGCGCGTCTGCTAACATCCCAGGCTCTTATATCCTCTACCAAAAAATTCCATACCATAAAAATTAAAGCTGCCCGCACCCGAATGTAAAGACAGCTTCCAAAAAGTTACATGAACCTGTTGCCCCATCAACCGCTAGTTCTTGCGTTGATGCCCCCATGATTAATCCCAGCCCTAAACCCGCACTACACTATTCTGCAGCCTCTAGCTTCCCAGCCTTACAATACCCTGAGCACTCCATTGCTTTTACAAATGGACTTTTTTGCTTTACCACCCATGAAACCTGCAAGTATCTCCATCAGCCTGGTAGAACTCTCTCCAGGCCCTGAAACGACTGATGTGGTACGTCTCCCAACCAGAGCATCGACTACACCAGTTGTTGACAGCACTCGTTCGCGTCACAGACCCCCTGACCTGCTGTCTCTCCGCGTTCCACTTCCGCCAGAGTACGCCTTCGGTCTCAAACATTTATTGTTAAGGCCACGACGCGTAACGCACCCTCAACTGCATCCCCGAAAATCTGACCTTTCGTATGCTGTCGTATCTAAACCTGTCGTGCCATCAACTACCAGTACGTACGTTGACACTCCCCCCGGAACCCTTATACTCTCAGCGCTCTTTGATTGTTCCTATCACTGGACACACACCAAACTATCCAGTAGCTCTTTGCTGCATAGCTTTACAAGACCCTGAACCCCCTATGGCTCCTGCAAATTGACCTTCTGCTTCACCATCCGCGAAAACTGCAAATGCCGCAATCAGCCCAGTAGCACTATCTCCTGGTGCTGACGCGGGGCTGACGACTGACGCGGCAAGTCTCCCAGCCAGAGCAATGACTAAACCAGATAATGACAGCACTTGGGCTCGTCACAGACCCCCAGACCTGCTGTCTCCCCGCGTTCCACCTCCACCAGAGTACGCCTTCGGACTGAAACATTTGTCGTCAAGGCCGCGATACTTAAGGCACCCTCAAAGACACCCCCGAGATGCTGTCCCTTGTTCTTCACAAGATAACTGGACTTTGCTCCGGCCTCCCCACAATTGCATGGCAAGGGCATCAAACCACATGTACCACGAACTTGGCCAAACTTTACATCCGCAAATACCGGCGGCCAGGTCAGACCCTTATGTGCTTCCACCACCCTGCTCACCCACTTCCGTCCCAAACGTAGACCATTTTCGGATACCACCTATCCCCCCAAACCCACCGCCTCTTTCTTCACCATATAACTCTCCACACCTCTTGTCGATGCGAATGATTTCATGTCCCAAAACCCTTTCAACTGCACTCCAGCCTTCCAGAGATTTTCCCCACCCCAAAATGAACCGCATACTTTACCTTCTGTCGTGGATTCAAACCTACCCCACCCACCATTCACCCCCTACCCCCTGTGGTGAATACACTTCGGCCTACTCCGGACACACGCCTAGTCAACTCTACCTCATGTACCCTTACCTCTCCCTCCCATTTCCCCTAGTACCGAACTCCACCTTAAACGAGGTTAGTAAATTCCTAATTAGTATGGTATGCTCGCCAATGGACCTATCAGTGATGCTGCTTGACGCTCGCTCACTGCTGCCAAAAGTCCATACTCTTCGTGCCATTATCGACGTCGCACAACCAAGTCTGATTTGTGTGACTGAAACACGGCTCTCAGTTGAAACTCCAGACACGGTTGTTTCAATCCCTGGTTGTAATGTTCACCGCTCTGACAGGAGAAACTCAAGGGGTGGAGGCTGTGGCATCTATTCAAAATCGGAAATTCGTGCAACCCCCATTGATGGTTCCAGCCTAGAACGGATTCCAGAGGCCATCTGGATCTCCATAGAACAGACCAAACGACCTGTACTGGTAGGTTGTATCTATCTATCACCGGCCCCCTCCCCCGCCTCTATTGATGACCTTTCCCTTATTATCTCCACTGCACATGCCCTTCCTCATGCGTCTAAATTTCTGCTGGGTGACTTTAACCTGCCGGATATCTCCTAGTCTCCCATTACGGGCCCCGCCCGTTACGCCGCACTGCTTGCTCAACTTAGTGTGGAGGGCTGGTCCCAAATTGTACGTAGCCCCACTCGTGGCTTACATACCCCGGACCTCATATTCTCGAACGATGGCCACTTGGCTACAGCTGCAGTTGGCCCGCGCTTCCCAGGAAGTGATTACTGCGTCGTTTCTCGCTACGCAGTCAGTTGTGGCCAAAGTGTTCTTCTGAGTCCATTCCTATTTCATCTCCTCTCTCTGGATATTTTACAAGCTTTTCGTCCACGCTGGCTTCTCAGGATTGGGACGACTTCGTCCTCTTGACAAATACACACCGCCTCTGTGACATCTTTCACCAAAACCTACTGACTGCTCTTGACCTTGTTTCACCTGTAAAACGTTTTCACTCCGGTATCTCCGGCCACGATATGTTATTAAAAACCTTGGATGCCAAAACACATTCGGCTAGCAGAAAATATCGGAAATCTCAGGAAATCTCGGAAATCTCAATGCTAATTCTCATCCAAAAAATTTTCTACTGACCGAGAATCCTTGCGGATATCTTTCGAACGCCGAGAAGAGAACGCCGTCCTCAGAGCTCCTTTCCATACCAACTTACTCAGCCGACTGTTCCGTAGGCGTTGCGCCCCAAACAACCACTCAATTGCTTGTTTACGTTTCACAGATGATGGCCCCATCACTGATCCTGTCACTATAGCAGACCATCTGAACGCTTACTTCGCCAACTGATACTTACCCATTCCTTCCAACTCCAAACCAATACCCACTGCTCCATTCCTCCAAACTCTTAACGGTCAGGGTAACCACCCGACGCTTGGTAACGTAACCATCTCCCTAGCTGATGTTTCTTCCCTTCTTCTAAAGATTAAAGACCCAGTTGTGCCAGGGGCCGACGGCCATCCACCTCGTGGTCTGAGACAGGGCGGCCAAGATAGTGCAATCCTCATATTAAATATTTACCCACTCTTTAAACCATGGAATCGTCCCCTCCCAGTGGAAGAAATCTATAATCCACCCGCGCTTGAAATCCGGATTTAGACAAACTCCTTCCAACCATACCTCCCTCCTAATGAGAAACTTTGAACGTCTGGTCAACGGTCCATTAACCAAGTTCCTCCTGGCTACTAATGCCATAGATGACCGACAGTATGGATTCCTGTCTCAAAGATCCGTCAGTGGCTGCCAGCTTCACTTCTTTGAGACCATCACTGCAGCCTACGACGTTGGATACTCCACTGTAACCGTTTACCTGGACATTCAAAAAGCCTTTGACCAGGTCCCTCCCGTGCACCCCTGCTACATAAACTTAGTACCGTTGGCATCACCGTAACCTCATTTCGGTGGTTCGCCTCCTACCTATCGGACAGGAAGCAAATAACACAAATCGGGGACATACAATCATCTCCACTATCGATCACCAGTGGAGTCATTCAAGGAAGTGTGCTAGGCCCCATCCTCTTCTTACTGTACATCAACGACGTCTTCAGCGCCATATCCCACAGTAAGGTCTTCTCCTTTGCGGACGATATAAAAATCGAGTACACATTTCCCCCCACTGCACAAGCCCTTACCTTTCACCAGATTAAGCAAGACTTAGATTCACTGACTCGCTGGTCAAGCGACTCCGGCTTAAGCTTCTCCTCCACGAAATCCTGCACAACTTCCTGCCGCTGCTACCTGCCGGCCGATGCCTTCACAGTTAATGGAAATCCTATCCCTCATTCCACGGAGAACAAAGATCTTGGCCTCAGATACTCCCGTACGTTTAGCTTTTCCCACCATGTGCAGTTTCAGGTTGTCCGAGCACACAGGCTCAGTTTTTTAATACTACGCTCCCTTCACCTTCCAGACACAGTGGCTGCAATTTTTAAGCTATGCGTACGACCAGTCGTGGAATTCTGTCCCTTCTTCTCCTCCATTTACTCCCAAAGTTCTAGACTCGCAATTGAAAGCGTCCAACGCTCATTCACGAAAAAACTGTGCCCTCGGTCCAACCCTTTCTCTTACCGATCCCGCTGTCAAATCCTAGGTCTTGAACCATTATGGCTCAGACGGTTTAAGTTGAATCTAACTCTCCTACACCGTCTGCTGCACAAAAACACATTTATGGCAGAGGCTAGACCAAAGGTTAACTCTCGTATCGCTACGGATTCCGTAACTCCTGCAACTTCTAAGTGTGTACTCCGGCCCGTACAAACCTACGCCAATACTTGTTTTTAGTTTACTATGCTTGCGTCTGGAACAGCCTTCCTGAGCAGATGCAAAACAGCACGCATCATCATATTTCCTCTCAGTCCGTGGACAAATTCCTTACCTGCGAAACTGCCGCCGCCTTACTTAATACCCAACTGCCCCCCAATCTCCTCTATGAATTGGGTCCAGTGCGCATATGAGTTTAGCGACGATACAGTTAGTGGGCAATTAAAATACCCTGCCATAATATCTTCCTAACCTCTCGGCTTGCTTCAAGCCACTGTAGGACGTAAACGCTTACTTGGTCTAAATATTTTGTGTTACTGGCCAGGTTGGTGTTCTTTTTTCCCCAGCCAACTAACACCTCGTTCTAGTCAAGTCCCTACCCCGGATTACTCTGTCAGCTGTGTCTAGTGACCGGTGCTCTTGGCCTAACTGTAACTGACAAAAACCAAAACAAAGTCAGCTTTTTTCTTCAGTACTAAACGCCGATATATATATCATATCCATTTGAGGATTTGCTCCACAGCTCACTAAACACTCACACACTCAACATCGCGGTACGCTTCTGCTTGACATGGCAGCTCACACCAATACTCAGTCGCCGTTTAGCCATAGTGCGCGCACCCTGAATACCACCATTCCACTCTCATTGTTTCATTGGAGACTGTCATTTAATTCACCTCCTCCGCGACTTGCCTTTATCAGCGTCTGTTTGCTGTTTGCTTGTTCGAATTGGCTGAGCTATTTTTACTGGCCTTGCTTTCCCACCGACCGGGAAAAAACTGGTAGGTGGAGTATTTTATTAATGCACAAACCGCATTTATGACCGCTTGGATGGTTTTCCACCTTGCAGATCTGGTAGCATGCACGAGGGATGAAAACCTCGTGTGGTGGACGAGTACGCCCTGCAGAGAGGGTCTCCCTGTTACTTTGCACCATGGTGCGTTCGTATACCCGCCACTCCACCAGTAGCACGGGAGTATCGCCCATCGCCGGTGGTTCCGAGCCTGGCCTTTAAATTCAGAAAATTAAAAAAAGAGCAGTGCTGTCTTCCGTTTGTTGCTGCTGGTGTTGGACTCGCCTCGGTTGAGTTATTTATCTGGCAAAGCCATAAACTACAGATGAAAAAAAGCAGGCCTTCCGTCTGTAAAAGAAACTATATACCAGGGATAACCTGAAGATACTCTGCGATGCCCATGGCCTACACTGACGTGCATAGCTGTAGCTGCCTTCGTCAGAACCGAGGCTACACCGCACCAAAACTCACATCGTCAACCAAAAAACGCCTACCAGCCGCTCTAGGGAGTGGACACATACAATGTAAATATACAGAGACTCCAAACACTCCACTACCAGCGTGCGAGGCTAGCGGCGAAAGTCTTTTTCGCCAAGCACATCTTTTAGACTGAAGCTGATAGCAGTGCCTCGGGGACTAGTGACCATTCCCCTTAAGTTCACCTTCCATCCTAGATTGTCCCAGTATTGTCCAACTCACTATTAACCTTCATGAAATCTAATCCACCTACTAAGAAGTTCTACCCACGCCAGTCCTAAAGTGTTTGGTTTCCCTTAGCACGCCACCTCTCCCCCTACTTACATCGTACCGTCTAATGTCTCAGGTAGTATAATAGCATACATTGGAAATCTCAGCTTGGTTTTGATGACTAGACTACTGAGTGCAGATCCATCCTTATGCCCTCTCGTTCGACCACTTGTCGTCGTCACCCTAAATGAAGCAAACGTTCCGTTTTTTCATGAAGGAAACTACTCACAGGGTTGCTGAAAACGCTTCGACAGCCAACGACCGGTTTCGCCCTTCTTGGGGCTCATCAGGTAGGCGCAGTCCCCGAGTTTCCGTCAACCTTATGTTCTACTTGAACCCAAATTGGACTGATTTCGACAAATACACTCATTTGCAAATCAATTTGGTTTTCACGGGAGACTCAAGTGAGTCTCTCGTTTATGATGTTCTTCAACTGAATGTGCTGCACACAGGCCGCCTCATGTTTCAGTTGGTACGATATTCGAGATATCGCAGTATATTTTCATGAAGGAAACTACTCACAAGGTTGCTGAAAACTCTTCGACAGCCCACGACCGGTTTCGCCCTTCTTGGGGCTCATCAGGTAGGCGCAGTCCCCGAGTTTCCGTCAACCTTATGTTCTACTTGAACCCAAATTGGACTGATTTCGACAAATACACTCATTTGCAAATCAATTTGGTTTTCACGGGAGACTCAAGTGAGTCTCTCGTTTATGATGTTCTTCAACTGAATGTGCTGCACACAGGCCGCCTCATGTTTCAGTTGGTACGATATTCGAGATATCGCAGTATATTTTCATGAAGGAAACTACTCACAAGGTTGCTGAAAACTCTTCGACAGCCCACGACCGGTTTCGCCCTTCTTGGGGCTCATCAGGTAGGCGCAGTCCCCGAGTTTCCGTCAACCTTATGTTCTACTTGAACCCAAATTGGACTGATTTCGACAAATACACTCATTTGCAAATCAATTTGGTTTTCACGGGAGACTCAAGTGAGTCTCTCGTTTATGATGTTCTTCAACTGAATGTGCTGCACACAGGCCGCCTCATGTTTCAGTTGGTACGATATTCGAGATATCGCAGTATATTTTCATGAAGGAAACTACTCACAAGGTTGCTGAAAACTCTTCGACAGCCCACGACCGGTTTCGCCCTTCTTGGGGCTCATCAGGTAGGCGCAGTCCCCGAGTTTCCGTCAACCTTATGTTCTACTTGAACCCAAATTGGACTGATTTCGACAAATACACTCATTTGCAAATCAATTTGGTTTTCACGGGAGACTCAAGTGAGTCTCTCGTTTATGATGTTCTTCAACTGAATGTGCTGCACACAGGCCGCCTCATGTTTCAGTTGGTACGATATTCGAGATATCGCAGTATATTTTCATGAAGGAAACTACTCACAAGGTTGCTGAAAACTCTTCGACAGCCCACGACCGGTTTCGCCCTTCTTGGGGCTCATCAGGTAGGCGCAGTCCCCGAGTTTCCGTCAACCTTATGTTCTACTTGAACCCAAATTGGACTGATTTCGACAAATACACTCATTTGCAAATCAATTTGGTTTTCACGGGAGACTCAAGTGAGTCTCTCGTTTATGATGTTCTTCAACTGAATGTGCTGCACACAGGCCGCCTCATGTTTCAGTTGGTACGATATTCGAGATATCGCAGTATATTTTCATGAAGGAAACTACTCACAAGGTTGCTGAAAACTCTTCGACAGCCCACGACCGGTTTCGCCCTTCTTGGGGCTCATCAGGTAGGCGCAGTCCCCGAGTTTCCGTCAACCTTATGTTCTACTTGAACCCAAATTGGACTGATTTCGACAAATACACTCATTTGCAAATCAATTTGGTTTTCACGGGAGACTCAAGTGAGTCTCTCGTTTATGATGTTCTTCAACTGAATGTGCTGCACACAGGCCGCCTCATGTTTCAGTTGGTACGATATTCGAGATATCGCAGTATATTTTCATGAAGGAAACTACTCACAAGGTTGCTGAAAACTCTTCGACAGCCCACGACCGGTTTCGCCCTTCTTGGGGCTCATCAGGTAGGCGCAGTCCCCGAGTTTCCGTCAACCTTATGTTCTACTTGAACCCAAATTGGACTGATTTCGACAAATACACTCATTTGCAAATCAATTTGGTTTTCACGGGAGACTCAAGTGAGTCTCTCGTTTATGATGTTCTTCAACTGAATGTGCTGCACACAGGCCNACGAGCCACAATATCACAAACTTTGCTGCGCTTTGCCTGGTGGCATTTTAAGTGTACGAATTTGCGGGATGGCCAGATAAGCTGATTATGCAACTCACCTGCCCCCTTTGTGTGCACCAGCTGCCTCTAACCTAGGAGTTCTGTGTAGTCCACAAAGAGCATAGATGTCAATAATGAAACCAACTCCCCACTTCCTAGTCGGAAGGGCCATTGTAATGGTTCATTCCAATGAAGGTACCCAAGGAAAAACGGGTGTTTCTTTAAAGGCTTTGGAAGATTCAAACGAAAAGAATGCAGCGGCCCGGACGGAAGCCGACGATCACCTTTCCACCCTGAAAGAGTATGCAACGCACTCTCTCCTTGGTTCTTCGGCTAAGAAGAAGGTGGTTCAGCTCCCCGGTGCAGCAACCAAGACCGTCACGGTGTTGATATTGTACAGGCACACGAGAGTCCATGCCGATCGTCGTTTTTCAGTCGTTTTCCGGTACGAGCACGTCAGCAAAGCTGGTACGGTCGATCCTTGGTGGTTGTACCAAAATCTGAATATTCATCATCTCACAAAGAACGGTTACGCGGAAAGTGGGGCAAGCGAATTTTTGTAGTTTAGTCAAGCATTCCTTCTCAACTGCCATTTAGAGGACCGAAGAGTGGGCCGCCAGTATTCAAAAAGCCTTCCCATGAACCAAGCCTATATCCGAGGCTCGCCTTCTAGAAGTGTGGAAACTAGTTCACAGCGGTACCAGAGTAGGGGCACGAGACAAGCTTCCGCTTGACGACAGATCCGTCGGCCCAAAACTTATGACCAACTCGATGGTATCTATGGTATCTTGTGTTATTTAAAACACGCCGATACAATTGATCGTGACTCCAGATTTCAGCATCTACTCAACCATGGAAGACCCTTGACTACCATTCATAGAAATGCTCTGTTCGGGCAACCCTATCGAAAACAGAGCGTTCAGCATATATGGAATTAGTACCGCTTATTTCGATAGCAGGCGATTAAAGCGCAGCCGCCAAATCCACACTCAGATCACAAGAATTAACTTGAACTTGGTAAGTTGAGAAGAAACAGACAGCAAAGTTCACCTGCAGGTCGGTCACAAGCATTAACCCTGATGCCAGAGGCTGCTGCGAAAGTCCCGCAACCACTGAAAATACAAGACTGACAGCCTCCAGCTCCACCCTCACAAAAGTGGCCCGCCTGGTTTTGGATCCTGTCGCCACTCATGGCCCTGAGAGTCAAAGGCACAGAAATTACAATAGTGTACCGGAAAATTGTGCACACACCGAGTTAGCCACCCTGATTGCGAATGATTTTGCGGTCAGAACAAACGAAAAATGAAATTGACCTGGGTCAAATAAAGCAAATTAACCTCTTCCGAACGGGAGGCTGCTGGCAGGTTACAGGGCTCAAACCTCTGCTAGAAGATCCTGTTGAAAAAGGCACAAGAGGAAATACTCATGGATGAGGCCATTCAAAGCACAAACGACACGACAGGCTCTCACAAAGAAAACCTGGCGGCCATGCCGCGCCCGAAACCCAAAAGAACCAAGCGGACGCATGTTCACTGCAAATCTCAGGGAGCAAAAAATATGGCATATCACGCTCTATTAAGCATACATTGAACTTTTCAATACGAGCGGAAAGACTACGTCCCACAAAGAGAACAGCCAGCTCAAACGGAATTCACAGGAAGTAAGAAACACCAAACCACCACCGAGCCTCGAAAAAAGGTAGAAAGCAGGGAGGTAGCCGAAGAGGAGCTTAGAAGCTTTGACCTCAAGACGTCGCGGCAATATGGAATCATTTACCGCTCAAGTGGAAGAACTCACTGCTAATCACGTTTGGAAGCAGCGTCTGTGTGGTTTACCAACTCAACACTTTCGCTGTGTTTGCGGCGAACACGTTCCTGGATGTGCGGCGCAAGCCGGCCCATACACTCCAAATGAGACAGTACCGTGGAACATTCCGGTCGGCCATGTACAAGCGAGACGCTAAGGTGCCTTCTGTACTTGGCCTCCAACTGTTCATTCCTGTTAATAATGGCCTGAACACAGGTGAGTAACGAGGAAGACTCCGTTAGTTTCCACTTAATGTACCAGTTGGCAGATACGACCCAGTTCGTAGTTTCCTTACCAATGGATACAGTATGCTCCCGAGCATACTTCGCCCAGGTACTCAGGTTGGAGGTCGCTGAGGTATGACCGGTATTCCTGGTTGCGCCTTTTGATGCTGGTTGCGTAGACTTCAAATTAGCTTATTTCTCCGCCGTGCACCATTCGCTTGGGTCAGGCAAACAAAACTTCTCTATCTGATTGAGTCTTTTCCCTAAGCTTGTTTATCCTGGCTTTGAAACTTTGTAACACATGAAAGAAACAAAAAATGACAGCGGCTTTTTGCGCCGCTGCCTTCGGGATACATAAATGTGACTTATTCTTATCAACCACAATCGTTCTGACAACATCCACATGCAACATCATTCGGACAAAATATTCAGCAGCTATATCATAACTTTCTTGTGACTCACTGCGGATAAAGTAGTAAAAGACACTACGGTCTGCACCATTGGAATCAGTGATTACCACATGCAACAAGTGGTATCCACCTCTGTTAAACTGATACGTTGAGTCTGCCTGCACAATATCACCGCACTCCGCGAACAGACCACGTACGCGCACGAAAGTAAACGACAAAACATCCAAACTTTCATCATCACGAACGCAACCATGGGTCCAACTGTGCCCAAGGCCTCTAGGATACTCTGCAAATCACAAACAGGATTGTCCAAGCGGCGCAGCTTATCGCGCAGGAGCCGAACATCATCATCAATAAAATCGATTCCAAAGTTTATCCGGAGATGGTCGCGGATTTCCATGGACCACTTAAAACACCTCAACAAACTAGAAACCACGCCTTCCTGTTCGTCATTCAGATGGCGGTTGCTAGCGTACAGTTTCCAGTCAGACCATCGCAGATCGTGGGAATGTTGTATGTTAAAACTGACAATCACAAGGCGACCGTCACGATGGACCACACGCATGTAGGACCGGCAGTCAAAGTCGGCGTACCTGAATGTAAGTAAATTGGATGATCATGCAGACAATTATCAAAATACCGACGTTCAGTGTGAGCGCGTGAGTACGAATTTGCATATGCTGTACGCATAACAGACATATGGTGCAGGCATTTCAGTGTTCTGCTCTGTTCCTACTTCACCACCGATAAACTGCGCCGGCGGGCATAACATATGTCAGTTCTCCGCTGGAATTCTCACAGTTTGGACTCAAATTCCACGAATGAACCATACTCACGACCACAAAAGTACCCTACCATCTGTCTTCTTCTATTGCGTCAATCCAACGATACGTCCTGTGAACCTACAAGACATTTAACTGCAGCAACAACTCACTTGAAAACAATTTGGAGTAAGATGGGGTCGGCATCGGCATAACAGTGGCCGGACTTCCGGTGGTTGGCGATTTACCATTCGCGTTCTGTATCATGTCTCAGAGACCCGGACCGCACGAGGAGCAAGCGGCCCTAATACCATGCTGACATACGGCCATTATTGCCTTGTGATACTCGTAGTCCGGTTCAGACCGCAGGACGCTTACCCTGACCCGGCTATAAGGTCAAATGTGCGCTCCAAATTCCGCGATGCTTCTTGTAATTGCTTGCGACATGCGATCCATGCACAAGCCAGCATTCTGATTGGTTAGTTGTGCACAAGCCAGGAGGCGCGCGCATTGAAATTGCATTTACGCACAATCCAGGAAAAGGGCATGCGATTCATGCACAAGCCAGCATGTTGATTGGTCGTTTTCGCACAAGCCAGAAAGCGCGGACATTTGAATTAAGTTCGTGCACAAGCCAGGTGGCTTTCATTCAAATGGGCTTAATTTTAGTGGAAAGCGATAATGCAATGTCATATACTTGTTAGACTATTCAGAACGATTTGTTTAAAGCGTATTTGGTCGCTTAAAGAGCGAAAACCCAGTGTTAAATCACTACAAAGTGGAATGTATATTTTCATCATTTTGTGTTGACGGGTTTACCTGACACGGGTTTGTTTCAACATGCACACAGAAATTTTCACCTAGGGTCACAATCGCCTCTTCGGTGTACTTGACGTGGCTTCTCTGCATCATTTTCACTGGATGAGCGTTTGGTCACCCTACAGCTGGTCATCCCGATTAAACGGTAAGTAAGAGATATTCCACTAGATATCTTCTTGTAACGTCGGTTTACGCTCCGTTTTTT
>SJOL01006406.1:24304-69253 GCA_004794785.1 Opisthorchis felineus | reverse complement strand
CAGTGACAATAAGGTCCACAAAATGTTTAGTTTCAGTTTTTCCTTCAGTTCCCGTTATGAACCAGGACACCTGAAATGCCAAAGAAGGAACGGTTAGACAGTGTAAAATAATTTGGCAGATGAAGGCGATGCAGTACCAGAGCCCCGTTAGCCCATGTACACATGTGCCGTGGTTGCCACTACCGCACCACTTTGAGGAGGGGATGGATTTTGCGGCAGCCTACAAACTTACCTTAATGGTACTGTAAACGGAAGTTATTGTTAATGGCAAAAGCGGCAAACCGGCGCAAAAAAGAGCTGATGCAACCTTGTAAATTTTTTTAGGTTTTATAAAACATTTTATACTTTCTAGGGTTTGCAAAACGTTTTTGCTCCGGCGCATAATGGCAAGCTGGAAAACCTGTAAACAACAACTGATTACACGCATGAGCGAAAACCACTCAACAATGCAATGCTTATGGCAGGCAGGGCAACGAAAATGGCGCTCTTGCACTCCAGGTGCAACTTGCTGAACTTTGGCCAAAGCGAATGGAACCACCGAATGCAGTAGTTGCACTGCACCCATTCAAACTGCTTATGGTTTTTGAGATTATACTGTCGACAACAAGAGCAAGTAGTCTCCCGCCGCTTGCTTCATGCTTCCGGGCAAATGCTGCCCACTGGCTTGTCTGAGGAAGCCAGTTCTGCTGAAGGTAAGAATACATTTACGTGTTTTTTTGACGAATTCGTTGTAAGCATATATTGAAACTTTCCGAGGACCTGCTATAAACTAGCCCCTTGAGACACTCCAGTAAAATACCCTTGTCCTCGAGTGAAACTGCTGATATGCTATCAAGACGCTCCGTGAAATTTCTGACCACGTGAAACGAACACAGGTGAACGTGCACCCACGGAAGTTGCTTCTTTATTGCGGCAAGCTGCGCCGCATGATGGTCGCAAATTACTGTTTGCACCCTACTGACCTCCGGCATGGTTTTACAAAAGTACCGAATGACACGTTCATACGATTCTACGGCTTCATTTTCAGTGAAACCGTAATAAACACTTCTCCCTTTACCATGACAACCTATGACTACCCCGTGCCAAAGGTGATACGACCCACGGTTGCACTGTGTGGTCGAATCAAAAAGCAGTACTTCATTATACATACTAAACAATTCTTTCAGTTCATTGAGTGTGAAACCTAGAAATTTGAGACGCCTAGTTTCAGAACAACGAACTACAGATAAACTGCCGCGGTTGTCAATAAGTTGCTTTATCGTCTCCAATTCATTGGAGGGTTCCGTAGCCTCACGACTTCGGCTACGCATATTCCTTAGATCATAGTCTGTGAGCACTGTGTTCCAATGATGACTTACATAATCACGAAGTTCACCGTTAGAATGGAAGGTTTCCATCAAAGTAAAGACCTATGACTCTTGCTCTGCACTCAATCAACGGTTAGCATAATGGACACTAGGAAAGTGTTCCAAAGTAATGTGGGGGTGCCGCATATTCACCTCCGACACACGCATTCCACCACTTCTCACATCATAAACCAGACTAATCAACGCCGGACATCCAAAGTCTGCTTGCCTATGGGCATAAGCAGTAATAAGGTACTTCTCAGATACTTGGGTTTACGGCAGCTTCTCTGCTTATTATGGATGCACACATATTGCACCCAGTAAAAGTCGTGGTGAGTCGGTATTTCCAGGCGTCTCTTCGTTATCTGCCGTTCTCCACATATGCTGTTCCAAATTACAAAGCTTGTTCCAGTTTGACGCTGGAATTGCGACAACTTGGCCTGGAAAACACCAAGGGCGGGGAATGGCCCCAAACCAACCATTTCGTCGAACGCCTCAACAAGATCAACACAGGGAGTAGCACGGACCACCGCCACGAATGCGTCCGCCATCTTGCCGTCCCATCTTTTATACCACACCCACCATCGGATATTCGTCACGTGACACGGTCCAGCCAATCATTTACTAAAGTTTGGCTTGTGCATGAATCGACTTCCCAGGAAAAGGATATACGTATCCAAGACTTTTCGCACTACGAACTCTAAGTTGCTTTCACCTTAGTTAATCGGCAAAAGCAGTAGTGTCTTGTGAAGAAACTTGCTAACAGGGAAAGTCGAAAAAAATCGGACGACGTATACCGGATTTGAACCGCGAACACGCCCGTTGACACTCCCGTTGCTGCGCCCGTTGCTGCACCGGAGCTTAGCCCACTAGTCCACCAAGCCACGGGAGGCAATTGGTGGAAATATCTTTTAAGCAGGTAAGCAGTCGTATATTCGGGTCTGGATCACGTGACGCGGTCCAGCCAATCATTTGCTTGGGTTAGGCTTGTGCATGAATCGACTACCCAGGAGAAGCCGCTCACTAGAGGCACACCTAAATTATTTTCGCCGAAACTATAGGGTTTCTTGGAGAACGAGTTAAATGCTTAAAGCGCATTCGCTGGTTTACCATAAAGCTGTTGTGTTTCTTGTTGCCGAGTCATTTTCCGACGCTTAGGAATTGGAGCGGGAATTGCAAGTGGTTGAAACAATTCCCGATAATTTTTAGTAAGTTTCATTGGTTCTACTGAGGCCCCGTCGAAGGCTTGGAATCAAGCCCGGCGTAGAACTGATAAATCTGATAACCTCCCTGGTGGCATGAAACCTCTCTGCTCACCACCTTTGAACGCAACAGAAATAGTGTCGAACTGCTTGTCCACAAACTACCTGTCTTTTCAACAAATTGCGAGACATCCAACAGTCGCCTTACTCTGAACAACAACAACAACGTTCACAGAAACCCGGCTCACACCAGACGTCTTTGACGCTGAGATCTCGCTACTGAGACCGTTACTCCGTTTCCCGAGCCACCATAATAGGTGGTTATTGGACGGTTATGTAACCGTCAAATAACCGGAAAACTCGTTTTTTTGGACTGTTTGCTGCTAGGGGCAAGTGGGGTTGCTCTGTTCTTGAATGCTGTCCTCCCAACCTCGATTGTCCTCTCAGACACCACTCCTGCACCATTTTGTGGTGCACTGCGGGTTCAAATGCCGCAGGAGGGGTCCGATTCTCTTCTCAGCGTCGTCTACAGTGTCCCGTCAAGTCCTCCGGGAGATGCCATGTTCCTGATTCAAATCCTTGAGCAACCCCCAGCGGCCGCTTCTCGCATTTCTTGCTGCTAGATGATTTTAACTCTCCCAAGGCCTCATGGGTGGAGATTACGAAACGCTTGGGTGCTGTCGGTGCTACTCGCCTTCCAGGTTGGGGACCGCGTGATCCTCACTGCGCCTGGTTGGAGACGCTGCAAGATATGGCTGCCAACCGATGTCAGTGGCGATCTTGTTGTCAGTTTCTATCCAGATCGCCTGAATGAGTGTCTGGAGGTGTAGGCACCTCGGAATGATTGTAGTAAGCTAGCACTAAGTCCCTTCCCCGTCCACCTTTGTTCTTTCCTTCACAATAAGGCTTTCAAATAAATCATGGTCGTACGGCAGTGAGGCATCGGTGTTGAACACTGATGTCATGCTGTCGATGATGATGATGATGGGTGGAGTTCCAGCGCATCGGTTCTAGTGGACGTTTTGCACCGGCACTGACAAGAGTTATTCAATAGAGTGCATGGACTTAGCATGTCGTCTCATCCACCAGATATCGCGCAGGTCAACTACCATCCCCACTGGATCTGGTTATCACCAACGGAAACCACTTCCTTGATCAAATGCTAAGTAGGACTTCACTTAGACATAGTGGCCAGTGTGTGTTGACTTTTTATTCTATCTGCTACTGGAACAGGAACCTGGAACCCCAAACGCGGATTCGGAACTTCTGCCGTGCTGACTTCTCAAGACAGTCCCGAGCCCTATTTATCGTTACCGACCATCAAGGAAACGTTTACACGATTCAGGATGGTCGAGGGGCGAAACAGTAAACGGTGCCTGGCTTAGAAATTGATATGATACCACCGAAGAGGTGCCGAATAGACCAGCTGCTGAGGCCGACTCAGTTGAGACAAGTTGAACATCGATGGCGGACCAGCTTCAGTGGAGGAGACACAGGACCCTTGCCCAGGAAATTCACAAATCTCATGATGTTTTCTTACCAAAAAAAACAATGCGCGGTCTAACGGGCCAGAAGTCAGCCAAAAGGATCTGTCTTCTGCAAATGATATCCCAACTTTCCTTCAGAAATATAACTACAGAACACAGAAGGTGGGGTGGCATTTCGTAAGATGCACAATCGCTGTAAATCATAAATCCACTAGTGGAACAGGCTGCGATACTAGGTCTTGCTTGGGAAAACAAAAATGAACCCTTTAAGTACATGAGACTGCCAGGCGCCTTCTCCTTGAGGAACAGAAACGGGAAACGCACGAGTGACCCAATATTGGTATCTGAAGCCTATAGAGGAAACTATGCAGGCCCGTATTCTGCCTCAGTGGCCTCATTACATCCAAACTTGGCAAGGTGTAACTCCGAACGGCCTCTAACTGGTTTGGTCTTCACGTATGAGGCACAAGGCAAACTCGTTCGATGTTCTGGGTCCAAATGGGGTCGTCAAGGATTTTGATGGAAACGTTGGCGAAGCATTTCCACTTGGTGTTTCGCCAGTAGCTCGACGAAGTCAACCTTCCCTCTTCTTGGAAAGAAGCGATTGTCACGTCAATCCACAAGTCTTGACCGCTTATCGCCCAGCAGCATACCGTGCAAAGTGATGCAATGCATTCTGAAGCGAGCCATTTTGACTCACCGCATTGCCCACAGATTGATGTTTCCAGCACAACACGGATTCCTCCCGAACGGTTCTTGCGTGACGAACATGCTCGTATTTATGGACGGCTTAACCCAAGCCATAGACGAAGGATTCACATCGGATGCCATATTTTTTGACTTCCCAACAGCATTCGACCGACTTCCAAACGTCCCGCTGCTCCACGAGCTCTAGGATTGATTAAAACGTTCTTATCGGATAGAACATTCCGAGTGAAACTTGGCTCAACCTACTCTTTTTCTGCACCGGTCTCCAGTGGAGTTTCTCAAGAATCCGTTTTAGGACCACTCCTGTCTCACAGCGCACGCTTTTATTACTCAACAATTGTTCTCATCCCGAATGGTTGGTGCGGTTAATACCTCTCCTCCGGCGGTTAAGATAGTCGTTCAGCCGTAACACCCTTTCGGTGCGTAGTTGCCATGCTACCCGAAGGAAGCGTGAGGGCTGGGATACTGCCAGCTTGCCCAAGCCTAGATAGGAGGAGTCGAGATGCAGAGGCCGGGTTCGAATCACGGATTTTCGGGTCAGTAAAATCGCGCTGTAACCACTGAGCCATCTCACCTCCGGTGGTTGCTCACACTGCATCTAGTACCCAGTTCAAGGCACTTCTAGATACCTTTTTATGTGAGTCCTCGGGCTGACAAACTTACTGCCCAGCGCTGAGAACTTAAAGAGCGGTGCTACCCCCTTCTTTCGCTTATGATTTTCAGGTGAAGCCACTGAACGACAAGAACAAACCCGACCCGGGAAGCTTGGGTGAAATCCTCGGTCCTGGGTATCAATCCGTGAATAAATAAAGTCGTTGATGATATGGGTGACCGAGAGATTATTGAAACGACGAGTGAAGCAATAGACCGGTTGGATGATTGTTTTGGCATCGAAAGGCCAACGTGTTCTACCCATCCACACGAGCGGAAAGCAAAATATTGATTTCAGTGAATTCCAGCCTATGTTCCGGTACCATGGTACAGTGGGATTTTTTCCTGTATCTGGTGATGTCTTTGCACACGAGAAGGGTCGTTCGGATTATTGTGCATCGGTCACAGTAGATGAATAAGTAATAACGCCACTTTCAGGGGAAGGGATTCACTATGAAACGTACCGTCTGAGCAGCAATTCTCTATCGATCGAATAATATTCCGCACTCCTGAATTGTTTGCTCCTCAGTAGGATTGAATCTCCCAGTCTTCACAATCGTTGTGCCTTGATTAGGGTTTTCAGCGTATGTAGTAAATTTCGCGTAGTGTACAACGCATGCCCCTACACTTTTTCTGACAATAAAAGTACAGAGATGTACGACTGAAGCTTAGTCTCCAAGCCCAAGCAATGCCTTTTCACTGTTTCTAGTTGCAGATAATCGGTTGCTGTCAACTTCCTGCATTTTATTGGTAAAGCATCCATCCACAAATGATGAATGAGGCTGAAACTCTGCCACCGGAACCTGTGATTCTCTTGTCATGTGGATCATTTAACCCTATTACCGTCATGCATTTGCGGATGATGGGTGAGTTGCCTATTTGTGCTTTTTTTGACAAGGTAAGCGTTCACTTTGTTGGACGAACTGAACTAAACACTTGTGATATTGGGTCGAGGCTGCTGGTGTTTGCGAGCGACAAGCTACCATTCTCACCTCGTGACCCTCACACAACCAAAGTTTCTTGGTTTACTCATTATGTAGACAGAGAACGCTTTACTTTGTAAAATGCACTTACTTGCACACTAATTTGGTCCTTATGGATGACTCAACTGAATCCCAAGTGAACCTCTTGTTCATGATATTTCGGAGACTTTTCGGCAAATTAGTGAGTGGTTTCATCTAAGGGAGCGCTGTACTTTATAAAGCAATCCTGGGGAAACATACGGTGTCTTCCTTCTATACTTACTCCATTCACGTGATCTACAAAATGCTCTACTAGCCTAAGGATTCTCACTAAAGGCTTCATAATAGGCTCAACCAGGCCATCCAGTCTTTTCCTTTTCGTGCGATGTACTAACGATGTGCCTAGAAACTCCATGCCATGACGATATGCCGCACGTAGGCGACTCAGGTACGGAAGAAAAATACGAATAGGTAGATGGACCTGTTTGTAATATAGGTATATACAGTGTTGGTAATTATTCATGGCTTAACCCCTTGTGGCACCGCCGAATCATCAAAATCCGAGCAGTTCACCCAGTTTCCCGATCATCCAGTCCACAAATCGCATTTTCGCACCCATCTACAGACGTACGCACCTGCGTCTGACGCACACATCACTGCATGCGACGTCACTCTCCCCTCCGGCTGTTGGGGTGACGGGCGGGTGAAAATTGCGAGCTCAATCCTACCGTCCCACGGTCATGACAGAACATCAGTGCAATTGACTCAGATGGTCAGGTGGACACAGTGCATCCGATCGTCGGCGAGCTGGACCACCTCGTGGTGCCGACTGGGGAGCCTGGACGCCAGTCTGGGTGAGCCAAGAGTTCAGCAAACCCAGACAGGGCTAACCACCCTGTTTGGTTTCAATGTGCTGGTTACTTTCGACAATGTACACTACGAATCATCTGGCGCCTCCGCACCAGTTCCAACCAGTACACAGGAGAGATTCGTGGAGCTCACGTGTGAGGAATGTGGCAAGTGCTGCAAATCAAAAGCTGGCTTAGTAGTCCACCATCGAGTTCACAACAATGAAAGTGTTGGTACGAACATGGTTGCCCAATTGGCCTGCGCTGATTGTTCCCGCCTTTTTCCGACGAAGATTGGCCTGAGTCAACATCGCCGGCACGTACACCCCACCCAGCATAATGCAGATAAGCTTGGCCGAGTGAAGTATTCCGGGGCCCATTGGTCCCACCAAGAGTCACAATCGCTCTTGCGCCTGGCTAACAATTTATATCCGTATTGTGGCGCGCAAACCGCGCTGTTCGCGAGATTGGAGCAGTATTTTCCTGGTCGATCGGCTATCAGCATCAAAACCAGGTTACGGGTGCTTAACTGGCGAGCACAACAGGACGAACCATCATCTGGTGGCCCTGACCAAACTATCGGTCAAATAACGTCCTACTCGTCAGAAGCTGATAACTATAGCGTCTGGTTTAAACAAACCGTGGATTGCGCCGTGTCACTCTTGGAATCCCATGCTGACAGTTCGCTTTCTAGTGTTGACCTCCTGGCATTTGCCCGAGGGTTGCAGTCTGGCATCATGACACCGGAGCAAGTCCTGTCGCTTCTGGACCTCCACGCCTCCAGGACATTTCCACACATCTGGAAAACTGTATCCCGACGCCGTCGTCAGTTAGCCCATCGGATTCCGGTCAACCGAAAGCAGATCCGCCGAGCCAACTACACCGCCATCCAGACCCTATACCACCAAAGACGGAAAGATGCAGCATCTGCTGTGCTCAATGGGTCATGGAAGGATCTATTCAACGGTAACTGCGGCCTACCTCTGAACGCCGAGCAGTACTGGAAACAGGTGCTCTCAGCGCTAAAACACGTGGATAGCTGGCCAAGTCGCGTAGTAGTACCATCCGATTGGAGCTTGATTGAGCCAATTACAGGAGAAGAAGTCGGTGGTACGATCCGTTTAATGGGCAATTCGTCCCCATGCCTGGACAAGCTCACGCCCAGGATTCTCCACCGGTTCAATGCTAACGCGCTTGCTCGGTATTTCAACTTACTCTTATTATCTGGGGGTTGTCCCCCACATCGGTGTCGTGCCCGTATTACTCTAGTTCCGAAGGTCCCAAATCCGACTTCACCTGATCAACTGAAACCGATCTCCGTGTCATCCATTCTTGTCCGATGCTTTCATAAGGTGCTTGCTGATCGCTGGAGTCGTAGATTGCAACTGCCCTCACTCCAGTTTGCATTTCTACATCGAGACGGTTGTTTGGAAGCTACATAGCTGTTACATGTCCTGCTTCGTCACTCTTCAGCGACTGCTTCTAACATCAGCTTGGCGTTTGTTGATATCTCGAAAGCGTTTGATTCGGTTTCGCATGACGCAATCGTCAGATCTGCCAAGGCGTTTGGAGCACCGTCACCTCTAGTTCGATACATCGCACAGTCCTATGAGAATGCTGTAGCAGTTTTCCCCAATTCTGAGGTCCACTGCCGCAGAGGTGTGAGTCAGGGAGATCCACTCTCCCCATTATTGTTCATCATGACAATGGATGAGGTCCTTGGATTGTCGATGCCGCAACTGGGATATCAGTTCCATGACACCCTAGTAGATGGTTTTGCCTTCGCTGACGACTGGGTCGTGTGTGCAGAAAGTCAGGCTCGCCTTAAAGAGAAGCTTGAAGCTGCTGCGGTCGAGTTGGGAAGAGCTGGTATGAAGATAAACGCCCGAAAGACGAAAGCGATGGTGATTTGTGGGGACAGGAAACATCGGGCGACAGCAGTCTCAGTCAAACCATTTTGCTTCGCCGAGGAACTCATCACTCCTCTGGGTCCGACAGACACCGTAACATATTTGGGCATTCCCTTTACATTCAAGGGGAAAGGGGTCTTCAACCACCGACAGCATCTGCTCAAACTGCTCGATGAGGTGACGCGTGCCCCGTTGAAGCGGCATCAAAGAATGGAGATCACGAGGAACTACCTGATACCGAGGCTGACATATTCGCTCGTGCTCGGCCAAGTCCACCGAAACACGCTCAAAAGGTTGGACAACTACATCAGGCAATCTATTCGTGGCTGGCTACGTCTACCGAAGATCACCCCGATCAGCTACATCCACGCCGGTAAACAACATGGGGGACTTGATATCCCAAGTCTGAGTGCAACAATCCCGATGCAGCGGAGAGCGCGTATGGAAAAGCTTTTTTCTACCCAGTGCCGAGTACTACGCAATGTAGTCAACGATTCCGCATTTGGCAAGATTGTTCGGGATTTCAGCCTTCCGATCCGAGTCCATGGTGCATGCGTAAACACCAAGGAAGAGCTGTTGGCTGCTTGGGGTGATAGTCTGCACAACAGCGTTGACGGTCGTGGTTTACCAGATTTGGTCGCTTCACCCCTTTCGAATCGATGGCTCGTATTTCTAGAACGAGTGTTTCCTCGGATATTTATCCGCGGTATCTAGCTCCGATGCAACCTGCTCAGGACGAGAGTTAGAAGCGCTCGGCATGGTCATGGTGGCCAGACGATCTTATGTCGTGGAAACTGTGGCCAACCGGAGAGTTTGGTGCATATTTTGCAGTCCTGTTGGATCACGCATGATGCCAGATGTGCTCGTCATAATCGGGTTGCAAGGGAACTCGCAAAGCGTCTCCGTCGCCTGGGATACACCGTATTCGAGGAGTTGAGAGCACCTACTTCGACGTCCTTCATCAAGCCTGACCTAATCGCTGTTCGGGAGCGCCGAGCAACTGTGATAGACGTTAGCATAGACGCGGATGGGCGCGGAGTGACTGTGTGGAATGAGAAGAAGCAGAAGTATGGTGCTGATGAATATTCCCTCGTCATAATCTCAGTCCTACGCGCAATTGGTTGTGATGTCGACTGCCTGGTCCACCAGCCGATGATCATCTCTTGTCGAGGTATCTGCTTTCTTCAATCCGCCAAGGCTGTTATTGGACTGGGACTTCCTAAGTTCCCAGTCAGTGACTTGCGTTTGCTTGCCATTGTGGGCTCCCTGCGTACTTACGACACTTAGGCGTGGTACATGGCGTTGAGTGCACATTCTTGCCATTGAATCTCACACCAGACTCAGTATGACGGACACTTTGTGCCTGATGTGTGAGTCTTGACTGTGCTACCGCTTACCGCGCCTTGAAGAGCATTCAGCATTGTTTGTCCTTTCTTCGGCTGTTGATCTTTACACGCGTGTTTCCATACCAAAATTCTTACATACGTTTGGATTCATCTTATCTGACTGGAACTGTTGGTGGTCTGACTTCGAAAGAGACGTTTCTCTCTTTTACCTCATATTCTCCTGTAACCTTTTCACATTCATCACTTGCATTTACTTTTTATGTCTGTGAACATGCTCTTCAAAAATAAACGATAAAATGTGACATAGGCAAATTTTTTGAACTGGAACACAAGGAATGCCGATTAGCAGTGGACGCTCACGGACAAGCACAGTTGGCGAAACCAATGCAAGTGCGCCAACCGATCGATCAACAGTAATCGGTGCCCTCCATGTGCAGCCAGGACGCGACAACGAACTGCTAGCTTTCCCTGTGGCACTGGTGGACGGAAAAGTTCCTCTTGAAGCTTCAAGCGTTCCCAAGTAGCACGAGTCAAACAACCTTGCCGATTGTAGCTCCGTGGGGAATCCTTGGTTGTACCTCAGCATGTTTCGGCAATAAACTTGGGTGTATCATGTTAAGCACCACGAGAAAATTTCAAATGCAGTTTGCCAAGCAACAATTTTGGTAATCGTTTTCATTCTCATTAGCTTCAAAGACCACGTACTTGTTATATAGTGGTTATAGCTGCCACAATTTCGCTCGCCGATGATCTGAGGTAGTAGCGGTGATGGCTACGCGTTGGAGGCGGTGGCTGATGTAATTGTTGGATCCATACAGGGGTGTCAATGGACTTTTCACTGAAGAGGTCGGGTGGGGAAGTTATGTATTAAAGGCGGCACCTTGGATGCATGCGCGCCATTGCACACGCGACTGGGCCATGTCTGACAATGTCTCTGATCATTGATAATAACCACTGGTAGTAGTCAACGCTCAAAGTTGGCAACTAACGTTCGTTTTTTCCACCGAGTTTGTAATTTATTGTAATGCAATTCGTTGGATAGAGAATGTGCCTTCATTCTTTCCGGAGCGTACATACCGCGATCAGACCAAAGAGCTTTTTGGTGAAGTTTTGGTCGACCAACTGGAGTCATTCCTACCCTTTCCTACAGTGATGACGTGTACTTTAAGAACGTCAGCGCCTTTGTTTGGTGCTGCTAGCTAAGCCCTGATAACGGTTCACACCAAGTACAATGGAGGAAATTAGGTTGCGGCGGAACGTGCCAAGATACCTCACAGCATTTGGCAAACTCTGTCCAAGTTGTGTTAAAAAATATCCAAAAGTTGACGGAAGCTCGATCAGCTGTAACGCCCTTTCGGTACCTAGCTGCCACGCCACCCGCAGGAAGCACGAGGGCTGGCCAGGTTGCCCAAGCCTAGACAGTTGAAGTCGAGATCCAGAGCTCGGGCTCGAACCACAGACCTTCCGGTCAGTAAATTCGCACTCTTAGCACTGAGCCATCTCGGGTAGCTTGGAGTAATATGGGGTTGTATACAATAATGGTGTAGCAAACAGAGCTGCTGGTCCAGTGTCCATTTGAACAAATCTATTGAGGGAGTGAATTTCCAGTAGTTCCATAGAGTGCGAAGACTTAAGGCAAATCAAAAATGTCGGAATTCGAGGCAACTCAACTGGTGGTACAGTTTCAGGCCGTGATTCCGAAGGTTTGTATCTTTGGTACATTTCCGCAATGGTCAGCATGAATGAGTGGATTTAGGAAACTTTACGTTTACCCTACCCTGAGGCTTTTCTGTCGCTTTGAGTCCATCAATTTCGCAGCCCGGTTTCCAATCAACAATCTGAGTTCCTCTGGGCTGAAATGGTTCCAACGCCATTTGATCCTTTTGCAGCCAGGATTATCATTCACACGTACTATATAGTTCAGATGTGTCCGCAACTAATTACCATTGCTTTTCTCACCAGGCGATTTCCCGATGTAGCTAATGGTTCCCCAAAGAAGGCTGAATTTTGGGTCTGTCACTGATCAATCTGAGATAGTTCACGGCGCATCTAACAGTGTTCCGTACGACAACACTCAACTCGATTTTCTCGTTACTTCACTGCAATAAGTGGTTTTCTAAGGATCGCGAAAATATGTCTGCATATCGGATGGAGAGTACTCTAACCTGTTCGTGATTAGATGGGAGGCAGTTTTTGATGGACTTCTGTTTGGAAGTGTCAAGATTTTGTTGGAGAATGACGGAGGTGTTGGGTGAAGATTTAGGACTACTATTTTGTGACAGGGGCAAAACTCAGGACGATAAGAGTTAAACCGGATCATCTGTGAGGAACGCGACTAGTCGTCGACATTTCTGTGGTACAGGACACCCACCAAATGATTGCTTTAGCCGGTTGGATATGATCCCAGATACCGTCGTTTGCAAGAGTAACCTGTATGGGACTGGGCCAAATAAGTTGGAGAAGTCGAGTTAAATGGCGCCCACTCCGGAACCAGTATCCGATGTTTTCGTCAGTTCTCGCGGGTTAAAATGAGATTTGTCGGATAGCAGGCATATTAAGAACGGAGTGCATGTTTCGTTTGTGAGAAAATTGCCGCGGTTGATCGGATCGGCTGAAATCAGGCACGGCTGTTGTTTTCAGCGGAAGCCTGCCGCATCTCCTGGACCTTCGAAATCCAGCAGCGTTCTCTATGATTCTTCAAGCTCCTGATTATCCGGTGCGCATCACAGTCGCTAGTTACTGGTATGTCCTTTCTGGCAGCAATAAGATCTGCTGATCTAGGCGATATCCAGCGTTCATTTAGTCGTGCCAGATGGCTTGGACAAACAGTTCTGAAAGCTAAGAGCCTAGCTCCTTGAAATCACTTCCATTCAAACTCTAATCGATCTTCATCATCCGCATGACTTTGCGTTTCCAGTAGCTTTCGATCTAGGTTAGCTGGATACCCTTGAGCTACTGAAACTTGTCGAAGTTGGTGAATGGAACTACTCCACTTTGACACGCGCAATGCTGACGGAAAGCACTTGCATGATCAGAGCCAAGTTATGTACCCCAGAAGAGGCCCTCCTTCGGTGATTCACAGCCACATGGTCCAGCTGAGTCCGTGACTGTCTTGCAGTTGGTGGCCTAAAAAAAGTCGTTCAGCTGTAGCACCCTTTCGGTGCCTAACTGCCATGCCACCACAAGGAAGCACGAGGGCTGGGATATTGGCAGGTTGCCCAAGCCTAGACAGGGGAAGTCGAGAGGCAGAGGTCGGGTTCGAACCACGGACCTTCCGGTCAGTAAATTCGCGCTCTAACCATGGAGCTATCCCGCCCCCAAATGGTTGGTGGCCTCCAAGTAACTCGATGTGAGTGTTTGTGCTGAAAGTTTTTACTGACCAGTAACAGACGATAATCTACACACAATTGAAGCAGTCGCTTCCCATTGTCCGTACGCTGAGTATCGACTCCAAATCTGCCACCTAAATGTGCTTCTTCTGGACGTAGTTGTCCAACTTGGGCATTCATATCATCGGACAGGATTGCCTTATCCGTCATTCTATCTAAACAAAGTGGGTGCGACAGATCTCTATAAAACTCGTCCTCATTCTCAGAACTGCAGTCTGTTGGGGCTTATGCAGATACAACAAATAAACACCGTTTACCGCATCGACCTGTGTTAATCTTAATTGAGCTAGACAACCGCACAGCGCACAGTCGAATGTTCACTGGGATCCAGTCCAGTAAGACGCTTTCAGCCTCGGGGCTGATTGCAGCTCCCACACCGTAGATGCCCCGAGCCACTGCGTCACCCGATACTAGAAGAGTGAAATGTGGAACATCAGAGGTCGTCTTAAGCGGCTTGAGGTGCACGACCGAAGTGGGGTATTGTATGCGTGTTTCCGAGATACAACATACATTGAAAGATAGGAAAAGCAAGATTTCAGCGAGAGATGACTGTTACCCAATTTGACAATAAAAGGTGCAACGTAGATCAGATTTCCTGAGGTTAGTAAGTGATTATTTTGGTTTATTTTTATGGGCGATAGTTTTGACGCTGAGCAATGGCTAGGGAACTGGCAGATGGGTTGGTCGCCCTGCACTGTTCTATGGGTGTGGGTGTGGGGAAGAGCCGGTGAGCAAAGAGCTGCAAGGGCGAATGATACTTCCCGCTTGCCCAAGCCAAAGAAGGGGGTTTGGTTGAAGTACCCCACCTTGGGCCTTTGACTCAAAATTCTGACCCACAAGGCAGTGGGAGGGTGTAGGGTTTTGTTTCGGGGACCCTTCCCCCGGCCTCTGACTCGAAAGGCCCGACCGCGAGGCAGCGGGCAGTAGAGTTTTCTTGGGGGACCCTTCCCGCATCCAGTGACTCAATATTCTGATCCACTTAGTTGCAGTCGGCCGGCTGGCCCGAGGACGCAGGGAGTAAGGAATTACTTTTTCACTCCTGATACGTCTGCGCACAGCGGGTGCCTTTTGAGCAGCACCAGACTCATCGGTTTTAAAAGTATTTCGACCGTATTGAGCAATGCGCCGGCTATGACGGTCAACCTTTGAGTGACCGGAGTGTGCGATTTTTAGGGCGGACCTTTTCTAACCCGTCCCTCCTCGGGGGGGGGGGGGGGGAGGCAGGATCTCTTCTTCCGTAAATACCAAACGCATCCCTCCATTCAGTTTACCCTTGAAACCGTAAGCTACAACGCCTTCCTTTTCCTCGACGTTAAGTTTGTCAGACTATCTACGGGTTCAACTCAGAGATCTGTCTACACAAAGCCCACATCTATGGGACAGCACACAAACTTCCATGGTTTTCTGCCACTGAGGCGGAAACGAGCCCCAATTTGCACTATAACGAACCGGCGAGGCGAATCTGCTCTGCGGATGCATTGCTAACGTGCTCAGACCCAACGGTTATCCAGAGGGATTTATAGCCAAGAATATGTCTGAACATCCTATCCAACTGTCTGTCACTGTCGTTACAAAGAAGCCAGTCTATTTAAGTCTACCGTATGAAGGCGATGTGTTGGCAGTCAATCGCCAATTGTTGTAATCCCTACAGCCCACGGTCCTGACTGGAACTCTCCGACCTTGGTTTTCAACCAACCCTTTGCTCAAGTTAAACCTCAAAGACAAGATGCCAGTCCTTACTCAGAATGTGGTTGTGTATTCTTTCTCCCGCTGTTGTCCAGCGGAATAGGTTGCGTGCACGATACGGACAATAAGAGAGTACGTGAACATCTCTTGTCGGAACATCGTTAGACTCAACAGTTCAGCCAGAAACTCTATCGTGTCACATACTTGACACCGGTCACGTGACCAACCCGAACGAGTTTCACGTCTTCTACCGAGTGCATCATAGACTGTCAGTATCCATCCAACGACCCTGCTTGACTACAGACGAGGCAGTCGCAATAAGACTTCGAAATCCGGTACTGTGCTGACAAAAGTCGTTTCGTACCAGCACTGAGTCTGCCTTGGTCGTGTCGCACGAACGGACCTAACCAGTCGCTCACCGGCCCTTTGGACCACCTCACAGCTTCCAGTTAGGTGTGACTTGGGGCTCACTGCCAACCAACCACCCGTGTTTACAGGTTTTCTAATTTAGCAGCCGATCTTATCTGTGTATTTCATTAATTAGTCTTATTTTAACCATTAATGTTCCTCACTGTGGCAGTGTGATCCTTTCCACTGGGCTGGTATAATGGGACGCCAGTTGGCATAGCTGCAGATGCTTTTGGCTCTGTATGTCGTTTGGAAATGGGATTTAGTCGTTCTCATCATAGCCCAAGCTGAAAACTGTTGGATTACCCTGATGAACTTATTCTTGAAGGCGGCGCACGCTCATCCGCGGCAACTACTGTAACAATTTGTACATTTAACATTTTCTCTTTCGCCTTTTTACTTGAAAATGCCCTAGTTCTCCAGAATTTTCCGAATCCTTTTTTAATCGCTGGAGGCGTACGTCAGATTTGTGAATTTTCAGTCGAAATGTCGTCCTGTACTTGAAGTCGCTGTATGCTGTAACGCCGAGAAGCACTGTATAGCTGTTCGATCCTTACTGAAAATCATCAGCAGTATGCATCTTGGGAAACTCAAAGGAGTTTCTAACCCGCAGCCCCCATTCCCGGTTAGTGGTTTAAACACTGAACCGTCCGGCCACGAGTGGCTAGTCAGCATTGCGATTAACTCGCTCTTAGACAGGATACGGCGCCACTCATTATTTATTCAAGGAGACCACATCAAGTGGTCTTTGACTGGTTTGTCCAGTGACGACTCCTTAGATGAAAGTTTCACTTATCTTGTGAAATTATTCTTCCTTTATGGCACTCACGATCTTTTTTAATCGTAAAGAGATCGAGTATCCTGACTCCTTCGCAAACTGACTTACTCATCCCCGCCCCCCAAATTCCCCAGTGACTGGTGTGTTGATCTGACAATCCACCAGTAGATGCTTAGTTCGTGATATGGAATTGTGAGCCTAGAGCCTTCAGTCTACCCTAATGCGCCCTATCTGGTAAGTGATGATCAACTGCATACATACTTACTGCATCACTGATATTTTTAGGGAGCTCCCTGTCGGATGCCGTCACAGGGACTGTGTACCACAGGGATACAGGTTGGACAAATGATGTTAGCTGCACGTCCAGCCGCACATTAGAAATGTTTGTCATGTCTTTGGATTTCTCGTGCGAGTTGAACTACATATATTCATTGAGTGTACTGTGTTCGCCACAGCACAGGCGAGAATGTCAGGTACTGGTGCGCAAATAGACCGTCAGTAAAACCACGTGGTTCTAGATTGGTTGTTTGTCTATGAAGGTAAAGTGCCCTTCTTCCTAGATTACTGCGGTTTTTAAGCGAATTCAGAATGTGTTTGTGATATTTTGATATTCGCTAAATTGTTTTGTTCAGTGGAGAGTTCTTGTATTCTTGAGCTGATAACGGTGCTGGTCCATCAAGATAGGATTTCCCGTTCGTCTTCGTCTTGTGTTTCAGAGCTTGCGCGGGACAAAGTGGAACGCACGTGGTCCATACCACCAACACGTTTCCAAGCGCAGCGGTCGAGTTCCTCTGGATCTCCTGGACAAACACATTCAGAACACAAGCCTCATAGTTGGGTTTACTCACAAACTCTGCCAAAGCGCCAAATTGTTGTCGGGGGTATTTTCAGTCCCGTATCCGATGGGTACAACAAAAGAGACTTGGCTGCATCGTCCGTGCGTGTCGAACTGCTTCGGTTGGCTTGTCAGTTTAACTCTGACTGGCTGGCAGTGGATCCATGGGAGGCCCTTCAGCCGAATTGGACAAGAACGCGTCTGGTAGCAGACTGCCTTCAAGCTAGACTCGATCAGATCTTTGTGAAACTCAATGAACTCGAGTGCAGTCCGTTTGGGCTGCACGAGCAGTTATGTGTTGATAATACTCCAACTTATCTCGGTAAGACTCTCAGTACAGTTCTGTTCACCACCTTATTGGGCTTTTTTCTTTCATCAAAAACTTTTGAGTTCAAAATATTTGTTCTGCTCTAAAAACAGCCTTGCTAGTCCCAGCATAACTTCGCCCATCTAAACCTTGGTGCGCTTGATACAGCATAAAATAACTAAGAAAATCTTGACGCGTCTCATAGCCGCTTGGTTCTTCAGTAGCACAGGTTTGTTTATTCACTTGACGTTTGCAATTCAAAGCGGCTATCTATTCTCATTGATATCCAGCCCCAACTTTTAATAGGGAAACTGTTGGAGGACGCAGTCGTTTCGGAGCTGTTTCTAGGGGTGTCTGGGCACGAACGTTAATCTTATTTCGCCTGTTTAGGAATTCTTGGTGCAGACATTTCCTCATCATTTACTGGGGCAGGGGTATGTGTGACACTCGCAGGGCTCCTAACATCAGGTTGGTAGAGGTCTGAATAGTATTGTCTCATGGCCTTCAAAATTGGGAGTCGCGACATGTTTGGTAGCTTTTTTCCTTAATGATGAACAACTTTGCTAATCAATGTTGTCTTCAGGAGATGCTTTTGGCCCTTAGCTGGGGCCCAAGTTATCCTTCTGCCTGGGTTTGGGAGCTCTGCCAGTGTTTCAGCCCGCGTCCAACGATGATTTCCGCAAATACAAATGCTTGCTCTAGAGGTCGCTCATTTTGGAGCATAACGAACGCCGTCATGTGCAACTGTTGTTCTCCTGGGTTTGCCTGTAACTTATAGTGGTAGTGATGACATAATGCTCACAAATCCATAAGAAAGCTTCATCATGCAAGCTACTTTGCATAGTCTTCTTCCATTTCCCCTCCCTCCGTTGTCCCGACTCACTTCAGCTTGATTTCACTTTTCCATTCAAACCACCACTAGGAACGCTCACCAATCTGTTTTCTCGCTCAACAGTTCGAAGCTGCTAGGTCCGATTTCATTCAAAAATTTCGTACCGGTACCTATTCTCTGCGAATGCTTTATATATCTCTCATAAAAGGCGCTGAAAAATCTCTCGTGCACCATTGCATTCTGAAAACTAGCTTTCAACGCTATCCGACGAATTTCCGCTCCGTTTCTATCATCCGTATTTTGTGCACACCCTTTAAATCGATCCTTGTGAAGCGAATGCTGTGAGATCCCGAGGATGAAACTCTCCCGAGGGCGCAGCTGCTCCACAGGTTGCATTACGCACTGCGTGTGCGGCTCTCTGCCCTCGTTTTTTATTGAGCTAGTTTAGATGACAGAAATCAAGTAAAAATAATTATTGCCGTTCAGCTGAGACACCTTTTCGCGCCTCCCCCTAGTTGCCAGATGCCCTCTTCATTACAGCAGTCTCAACTGTTGGTTCTATCCCCTTCCTTATTTTCACTATCTATAGATAATCTTTGTATACCAGAAGAAGACGCAACCTTCTTTCTCACTTCTTATGCGTCCCAGCGCTATGCTTCTTATGAAGACCGGATACAAACCTTACTTTACTTTATTGCGATTAACTCACATGCTGAACACCGATCTTTAATCCACTTTTGAGTCGAGTTGGCTTCTCTGGGCCCCTTTCAACCTAATCTCTCCATATTTCGTCCTCTCTACCATGCTTCTTTCGGTTTTCAACTCTGTCTCCTGACAGTTCTTCCCATGTTCGTCATCCTCCACCCTGCTCTGAATGTCATTTCCTTGCAAACCGTCCTGCTTCCCGCATGTCAAGTCCTCTGGGAAAGGCGGTTCTCTTCCAGTGTCCAAAATGCTTTACGCAGACTAAGATTCTTCGTTCGTACAAAGCGCAAATCTGTCCTACCCTAGAATACTGCTATCGTACTCGAGGTGCGCTTCCATCCTTCTATGTTTCTATAATCGATCAGGTATAGATAGAGGTTATTTGTCTTGCGCTACCTCCGTAACGGATAAGCTTCAGTCCGTATCCCTATCTCGAGGTGCAGCTTCTCTCTTTCCAGCCTATCGCCAGTATCAAGGAACGCATACTTCCCTCACACCCCAACTCACACCTCTCGCTTTGGTTCCTCAAGATACACCCACCAAGACACTTCGCACCGCTTTTCCACCTATTCCGGTATTCCCTCTCCCTCATAATCTCCAACTTCCCCCATCTTATCATATCGTCTTAGATGTTTGTTTATATTGCCTGTTTTTTTGTTGTTATTTTAAACAAAGGTCTCCCGTAATGGATATTCTCTTCCTCTGTATACCAGGTTCACATGTGACAAAAGATCGATAGCGTCGTCGCCTAGTGCCATCACCTTACTTGCAGCATACAGCAGAGGGGGAAATCGGATCGATGCTGCCGCTGACATCTCCCATCTTCACCCCCGATAATCACTTAACTCCTCTCCTGTCTCACTTAAGTATCACTATTCCGTAAGCCTTGGCTATGAATGTGTCAGTCTTGGACCCGAAGTGCCGCCACCTACCTCAACCGCTTTGAGTCCACTGTTGAAGCTCTGTTCTGTTTCTATCATAAGCGTAAAATAAGTCGGCAAGGTACTCTTACGCCTACTTTAGATACTATATTAATATACATTCGCTGCGTTTCTGGTACTCAAACTCAAGATCCGAGCTTGCGGAACTCGCTGTCTTAACTCTATCGACTACAAACTCCACGTGCTCCTGAGACTTTATCATTGTCATCAGCTGTAAGAACCGCGTACTTGCCGTACAGTTGTTCTAGTTGCCACAAACTTGAGGAGATCGGGTAGGTAGCTGCGCATTGGAGGCGGTAGCTGATATAATTGATGCATAAATACAGGATTGTCAGTGGACTTTTAATAGGGGGAGATCGGGAGGGGAGCTATGCATTGAAGGCAATAGCTTGAATGCACGAGCGCCATTGAAGGCTCGACTGGGCCATGTCTGACAATGCTGTAACCGTTGATGTGTCCTGTCTCGGGGTCCCCATCTAGGGAGACGGTAATGACCAGCACAGCTGAGTTTGCTGGCAATGGCTTTCATACTTCGCTACCAAGCCACTGTTTGACCTCCCGTGGCTCGTTTCCAACCTTCACGTGGTTGTGCGAAAAGAGCCCTTCGAGGAATTCGGTCGACTGGCATACGGAGCACATGACCATGCCAGTGCAGCATTGGAATGTGATCAGTCTAACTATCGTGGGCGAGTTATTTCTTCTGAAAACCATTCGACATATTTCAGCATTACTGATCCGGTGTTCCCACCAGACTCAGACAATGCTCCGAAGACATCGATGGTCAAAAATTGAGTTTTTTCTCGTCTTCAGCGCGCGGAGGCCAGGTTTCTGACCCGTATAATAGTATGGAGCGCACCGCAGTATTGTACACTTGACCGTTGACGGACAAACTGTTTTCACGCCTACGCCACAGGCGATGCAGGTTCGCGAAAGCTTCTCTGTCCTTCCCAATATCATCTTTTGCGAGGTCACCTGGACTGATACAGCTGTCCAGGTAGACAAACTTGTCTACCACCTCAATTGACTCATCCGCAAGCATGAGGCTAGGGTTCGAGCCCTCCCAGTTTTGTAGCACAACTTTACACTTTGAAGGTCTGAAGTGCATGCCAAACCGTGAGGCGGAAGCACTTAGACTATTTAATGTTGTCTGCATTACAACAGCGTCAGATCCGAGAAGAGCTATGTCGTCTGCGTACTTGATATATGTGAGCAAACGCCCCGGGAGCTCTTCTACCCCACCGACATTAGAAACTGGTAGTGAGTATTCCAAAATCGTATCAGTGACGAAGTTGAAGAGGGAAGGTGAAATAGGATAGCCTTGCCTGAAACCACTTGATATGGTAAACTCAGGTGGGAGCCTCCCGTAGACCTTCACACGTCCGCGGTAGTTGGCGTACAATGCCCCAAGGAGTGTCAAGAATTTATGGGGAGCACCTTTGCTCCACAGACTGCCATAGTGCCTGACGGTCCACAGAGTCAAAAGCAGCCTTCAAGTCAAGGAATGCAACCATTGTTGGGCGCTGAAAATAGTGTCGCCGTTCCAGAATGTATCGGAGGGTGAAAATGTGATCGATGCATCCTCTTGCAGGACGGAACGCAGCTTGGTTTCCACGGATCTGTCTCTCCCTATGTTTAGTCAACCTTCGGAGGATAATACCAGAGAGCACCTTCGATGCCACAGCTGCCAGGCTGGTGCCACAGTGGTTTTCACACAGCGTCCGCGTACCCTTTTTGAAGATGGGAATAACTATGGACATGCTCCATTCTCCGCCTTTTCTGAAGAGGGTTGGATGCAAACCGTCCGTTCTTGGTGCCTTCTCACGTTTCGGTACGGATATTTCCTATTTCATTTCTTCCTATGGGCGACTAAGGTTTACATTCCATTCACCCGTACGCACTATCTCCACAGGCTGTGTTGCAGGAGGCCAGCTAAACTGTTCTTCGGAGTGTTCTGCGTTTTTTCGAGAGATTTAATGTGCCCTCTTTTTCACTAACCGTTACCTTCCTAGGGCCAGTCGATCGTATTAGTTGGTATAGAGCAGGGCTGTTTCCCGTAGCAAAAGCCTCCTCCAACTCCCGAGCTTTCGATATCCACCAGAGCTCTCGGTCATTCCGTAAGCTTTTCAATATTGGGGCGTTTGAGGGATTTGCATGTGTCGACGTACTCGTTGCCTGTTGGCATGAATTTCCTGGCATTAATCATGAATAGCGATCTCATCGATATCCAGTGGTGTTGTGGTAGAATCGGAAAAGTCAAACAAACAGTATTAAATGCCGCTAGCATAGCTTCTTTCACATTTTGTCATGCTTCATTCACGTGCTGTCTACCAGTACAATATTGGTTTACTGTGGAGAGTTGTTGAGCTACCTCAGACCGATACTGTTGAGCTATGGTAGTTCTTCGAAGATGGTGGATTGGCATGCTTTTTGTTGACTTGCGCAGGCCTGAAGGGAAACGAACTGCCAGGCGTTCACGCACGACGTCGTGATCGGAATCAAGTTGTGTATCCTAGAAGAAACAGCAGTCTTGAATTGTGGCCCTCCACCGGTGGCTGATGGCCACGTGATCCAACTGGGTCCACGGTTGATTAACGGTTGGGGGCCGCAAGGTTACGCAATGCGAGAGTTTATGCTAAAAGTTCATACTGACCAGAAATAGTTCAGAATCAGCACACAACTGGAGAAGCCGCTCTCCGTTGCCTGTGCGAGGAGCATCAACTCCGAATCGCCCGCCCAAATGTGATTCCAAAGAGCTCAGATGACCTGCTTGGGCATTCACATCGCCCGAAAGGATCACAGTGTCAGTACTTCTTGCTCGACGAATGAGCCCGGATAACTCTCGATAAAAAATATCCCTCCCCGCATCAGAACTGCAGTCCGTTGGGGTATAAGCCGACACTGCAAACAGCCACCGTTTCTTATGTCGAGAGGGATTGAGCTTGATTGAGCTGGCTAACCGGACGACATAAACGCGACTGTTCAGTGGGATCCATTCTAGCAAAGCGCGTCCATCTCTGGGGCTGAGTGCAACTCCCGCGTCGTTTATTCGTCGAGTCATCGCTTCTGTATCACCGAACACACGGAGAGTGAAATGTGAGTTCGTCCCTGGCGTTCTGAAAAGCATAACCACGCTTTGGTCTTGTATGCGTGTTTCGGAGACACAGCACACATCAATTTTAAGGGCGTATAAGTTCTCAGTGAGCATTACCTGTTTTCCAGTTTGACATGGAGTACAAACGTTTGAAGCTCCTATATAGAAAGGATCGCGTGGATCTATCAAGGTGTTATTTTGTTTAATAGGCAGCGGGGAGCATAAGGCCCATCGGTCAGATAATTGGCAGTCAAATGACCCAGTAACGTTTGCTTGTATGGTGGCAAGGGGTTGGAGAGTGACATCAGTGGAAAAAAACTGTGCGAGCAAGTGACACTTCTCGGTTGTCGAGGCCGGGGGTTTCGTTGATGCACCCCACCTTGAACCTTTGACTCAAAAGTCAGACCCACAAGGCAATGGGAGGATGTAGAGTTTTGTTCGGTGACCCTGTTCCTGGCCTCTGACTCAAAAGTCTGACCCGCTAGGCAGCGGACAGTAGGGTTTTCTTTTGGGACTCTGCTCGGCCGAAGGAGATTGGCCTAACCCGAGAGCGCAGGGAGTAGGGCATTACTGTCTCACCCCTGATGCAGCTGCGCATAGCATGTGCCTTTTGAGCAGCACCGGACTTCTTGGTTTTAAAAGTATTTCGACCGTATTGAGTAATGCGCCCGCGGTCACGGTCAGCTGTCGGGCGATCGGAGTGTGCGGTTTTTAGGGCGGACGTTTTCTAACCCGCCCTTCCTCGGGAGAAGGCAGCATCGTTGCTTCCATGAATATGGACATGCTGGTAGCTCTGGGGTAATGCCTTACTGTCTTCACACTCCTATTGCAGAAGGCAGTTCGACTTTACCCCGAGATCGCCTGTTAGTACGAGGTCTCGCTGCTCTTAGTCTGACTGCTCCCTGTCGATCTTCCTGGCATGGTTGAACCTTTTGGAACTGAGTGCTAGTATATCCCCACGGAATCATTACAGCACTCAAGCCCGACCACCACGTCAAGCGGCAGCTTTAATTCGGGCCTGAGGCTTCAACAGCAATTAATGCCGTCGTTGAAATAGTTCCTACTCCCAGAGCTGAAGTTTCTTTACTCCGTGCGCAACGATCTCTGTGCCGTTCGTTCTATTCTTCAAGGGAACCGGCACCAGCTGGTGATCCTTTCTAACGGCTTTTGCCTGTGCACTAATCGACTGTAGCTCTGATGTGGCAACATGTACATTTTATGGGGAATTTACGGTCTTCCCGTCCAGATAGGAAATTCGACCACCGTTTTATTCATTGAAGGTCTCAGTGCGCAAACAGGATGTCTCAGCTCATCAGAGATCGCGAATTGGTGGACTTTTTAACTTGGATACAGGAAGAAGCAACCATTAGTTGTCCTTAAGTTGCATGGGATTCAGACACGATGGAAGCCGTTGCGCTACCTGGTTTCCCCTACTAGTAAGTATTCACGGAGCTGGGCTGGTCACAGTCACTACATGGTGATGGCTCCGCTTGAGTCTGTTTTTTCCCGAAACGCTCAAATTAATTCATACCATGGTGTCTCCTGGCGTAAATTTCTCAGAAGAAGCTATGAAACAATATGATTGCTTTGGCGTCGAAAGATTCTAACCGTCAAGTTACACAAGCCTATGTGAAAGCGACATATCCGTGAGATTTCACTTGTAATGGTGATCAAATAAAGACCTGGTTCATTGCAGCCTAGTTGTCGGCCACACAACCGACTTGTCGTCGAATGACCCTGCCCAGCAATACCTTGAAACATTCCCAGCTTGAACAAGATCAACTAGACCGACTGCGCTTGAACCCACGCTCGTGGTTTCATGTAGTTCGTTGCAGTACACACTAACCAGTCTTTCATGGCATAAGTTGTGGATTTTATTAGTCAGCACCAGGAATGTGTACTGGAGGTGACCAGTAGAGTAGACTTGGTGCTTGAAAATCCTTACTCAGCACAAAGCAGAAGCGAAGTACCCCTACCAGGCAGTGTGCATTTTTCTGGATAACTGGCAAATTGTGGAGTATTTAATCCAGGCCTGCCGAAAATTTCGATATCCTCTTGTAGGGCTTTGTATTTTGCTCATGTAAACCTTGTGAAACTAGAATAAAGTTACCCCACATGGGAGATGTCCCTGTCCCAGAAGACGTTTAGGGAACACTGAAGTTGCCGTTCCGCTTTTGCCTCCTGAGTACTGCTAAATGTAGTTTACCGAGCCAACATATTTTGTGCTGATGAGCACAGCGCACACAAAAAACGAATGGGATTGGGTCTATAGGTGTTTATTCGGTTCCATTATCCAAATGACGAATTTTACTGTGATCCTGTCGGATTCACTCGCACCGTTGTTTGAAGCGCAACTCATCCTTGATTACATACTGTTGTTCACTAGTGGGTTGGCGTGACCCGGTGAAACTAGGTTAGATGTGGGTGTCGTCTGCTTCAAACTACGTTGGTCAGGTCTGACGAAGCTGATTAACCAGAACAATCCATAGTAAGTAATATTAGCACAACTTGACTAGGGGTCGAACGGTATTCCTAAACAGGTTTCAACAGTTAAAAAAGTTGGATGAAAAGAAATCGTTCTCTATTTGAGATGTTCCCTCTAAAGAATCTCGTAAGAATACTTGAAAATCGATTCAAGAAGTGTAAAAATGTGTGAATTCGGACAGTTGGACAGCTAGAAACAGATGCGCAGAGCTGATTGTGATGCCTCGTGCAGGCTCAAAAGGGATAAGGACGATGAACGAACATGCAGAAACGTGCCGCAAGCCATCGGTCGGCTTAAATATGATGGCACAACAGTAAGCACCGGCTACCGTATCTGCGCCAGTCTCTTAAAGTCTCAGCGTAATACCGTCCTGTCCATTATAGTGCTGCACAATTGTTCCCGGCAGCTGTAAGCTGCCAGTAAGCTGCACTGGTAAGCTGGTAATCAGTATCCGGGGTGTGTTTTATTTACAATATGTATATTTATATTGCCATAACAGGTCCTCATTAGAAAGTGGGGCAGGCTTACTTCATTCCCAGGTGTCTACGTTTAGAAGTTTCGGCGGTGTGAGCACTACGCCCTTCGTAGGTGTCTGTCCATACGTTTTGCAACTCCATTTGATGGTGGTTGCATTGGGGAAATTCAGCTCTTTTCGCTTATTTTTCAGCATTGAAGTACATGTCCCACAGCTTGGTGTGTCTGTATAGATAGCCATTTTCCTGGCGTATCTTTTGAGCCTCATGTTACAGTTACAGCTTTTCAAACCTACTTTGGGACTTTCAAGAATCGGAGTTTCGCTTGTCCCCGAGTTCAGACTCCATCCCTTACTTAGCCGTAGATAAGTTGTTTTGCAATGTGAGCTGATTTTGCATCAGACTGCATTAGATTCTAGCGGTACTAGCCGTTCGAAAGACTTCAGTGTTCAGGATTGGATCTCTCATTTGATCTGAAGGATTTTACGCGGACTGCGAGTGAAATCGGTCGCATGAAAATGACGTCCGGTGAGTATCCAGATTTCGCTTCCCCTCAGTCCAACTCACATCAATCGTAGTGTCTGTGCGCATGTGAGGAGTACTCAAGACGCATTTCTCAAGGCAGCCAAATGGTGTATTAGCCTTCGAAACTTGTGCGCTCAATATACCACCAAGCGTTAGGTCTGTGTACTCCCAAGGTAATGGGAATCCATAGAACGCGCTCTCTCGCAACTGTTCGTTTGACCCGACTAAAAATCTGTCATCTTGAAGTGGTGGTCGGGCTTGAGTGCTACTATGTCTGGGGCTTCGTTCCATAAGGTATGACCATGTCAGAAGTCCCAAGGGGAGCAGACAGACTAATGGCAACAAGCTTTCTCCCGAGGAAGGACTGGTTATAAAAGTTTGGCCCTAAAAACCCCGCAGCCCGATTGTCCAATGGTTGGTGGCTCCAAATACCTTCAAAACCTGCCAAGAATCAGATTCGGTTTCAAACTGCTTTCCACAGGAGTGTCAATAGTGAGACATGTGCGCCTTATTTCCTGCGCGACCTGGTTAGGAGGGCTTCACGCAGCCAAGCGAGTCAAACCATGGAGTCAGTTTTCTCGGACAGGATCGTCCAGAAAACCCTATCACGCGCCACCTAGGGGGTCAGACTTTTGAGTTAGAGGCTATGGGAAGTTCACCGATCTAAACCCCCTCACCCTCCCGCTGCCTTGTGGGTCAGACTCTTCGATCAAATGTTCGATTTAAGGTACCTCAACTTAACCGCACCCCTCTTCCTGGGCAACCGGAAGATGTCCGCAGATCTTGGTTCAGTGATGTCCTTTGCCGATTCTTTTCCACCTTACAATCAAACGTCCCTGAATCATTTGACTCGACTCTGAGCTATCCGTCTAACTGTCCATTAACATCATCCAAATTGCATTTAATGAACTCATGAGGAGCTTTCAGCGTCCGTGATTTATATCGAATGGTCAAACATGCAAGACTTTTGTCTTCGAAACAGGCTTACCCTGAAGGAACTCAATTTTTTCACATTTTACTCCCCGGATATCGGGTTGTCCCAAAGCGATCAATCGTGGTGTATTATGGCGTGGGAGTTGCGTTTAACTCTGGCGGTGAACGCGTTTTCCCGAGTTAAGCGCGACTGAACATCCTTCTTTGTAACGTTCGGTAAACCAGTTCAATCCAGCTCAGTGTGACTCGGCATCAAAACCGGTACCCGTTTGTGGTATCACCTTATTCCCCGACGAACTGCAGTCCTGATTCTAAGATAACTTTCACAAAGATTTGTTTTGATCGATTCGTCAAGCAACAAGTACTGACACTGTCATCCTTGTATGTGATGTGAATGCAGTTGGTCGTCGGGGTCCTGTAGAATCACGCATAGGTTGTTGATTCGGAGTCAGTGTTCTCAGACAACGGAGAGCAGCTCTTCCAGTTGTGCGCTTGACTGTTTCTGGCCAATTGGAATTTTCAGCGGAAATACTCGCTTGGTGTAACCTGTCAGCCACCAACCGCTAATCAGCTACGGACCCAGTTGTAACAGGCATCTATCAGCTGGCATACGCAACTTTATTCATATCATGTTATGGTGTGACAGATCGCCTTTCTTCAGGCCCTCGCAAGTCGACTAAAGTCGTGTCGATCCCTCTTGCTCAGAGAATTATCGCAGTTCAGCGGCATCAATAGGAGCTCAAATACTCTGTCGAGCGAACCAATTCAATGCCCGTAGAAGCACCTGGAAGAGACATGATTATGTTCATGGCCTTCAGAGCTGTCTTCCCGACTTCCCAACACGATCAGTTGACCACTGCATATCGTCAGGGTCGCTGACCCCGATTGGCGCTAGAAAGTCCATGCAGTGGGCGATGAATTCGACGGCGCACATGGATCCCTCAAGCTTCAGAGAGTGTGGACTCAAAGGAAAGGCTGAGAGTTCTGTTGGACAGCGAGACCTCAGAGGATGGGGAGGGCTTTTACCATCTTAAAAAGCCCTCCCGTCTATCACCTAAATCAATCAGCCGGCCACGGGAAGACACCTAGCAACGGAACGATAGGCGTAATGACGGTTCGCTAGTTCATTCGTGAATACACCGTTTGGAAAGATAGGTTGAGTACTTTGGAGGTCAGTTCACATAGCCCCTCGCAACACGCCAGTGGAGGTTAACTGAGTGTAAACCTTACTTGCCTAGCAGAAGAAGAAATATGGTGAGCAATTTGCTTTTTAACACCTGAAAAGACAAATTACGGAGGTTTCTATCAAGTTCTGTTCAAGAAAAGAACAGAAGCTCTGGTAACCGACCTGACCATTAGTTGGCTTTGCATGGAGTGGAGCAAAATTACCTTGGTCGCACCTTGACAGTTGTACCTGTCCTCCAAAAGCTGACTTGAGCAGTTTCTGAAAAGCCTCGTAGCATTAGCCCGACAGCTGTGGCATTCAGGGTGCTCTGTGGTCTTATCCTTCGCATGTTAACTGAACACAGAGAGAAAGCGGTCCCTGAAAATCAAGCCGGGTTCTACCCTGCATCGATCACATTGGTCACTTACCGAGGGATTCTCTAACAGTGACACTGCTTCCAGCAACCAACAGTGCTCATCCTCCCGGACTTGAAATTCTCCTTTGATTCCGCTGACCGTGCCAGTGTTTGTGAAGCAAAGACTTTCATAAATCCATAACCCTCCGTAAAACGCTATACACAAACTCCCGTGAATGCTTGAGAATCTCTGGTGAGCTTTCCTTCAATTCACCGCATCCAGTATTATCAGACAAGGCTGTCTCTCATCCCTCAGTTTTGTCATTGAGAACTCTCTCTCTCAGCCTGTGGGGCCGAAATCCTCGTAGGGTGTTCACTAACAGGTATAGAGTTCCATTCGTGGCCGGCCCTCGAAACGCAAACAGTACTAAATCGTCTTAAAATGTTGTCTCGCGCATTGGTGTGCTCGTCACACCTGGAAAGTTTAAAAATCCACGAGACTGACGCAAGACTGGGCAGGATCAAACTCAAAACTCATGCTTGCAGGTGAGTCAAGTTGGTAGACAAATTTATTTTTCTGGGTAGCTGTGCCAGCCCCTGTGGTTTAGCCAAACACGACATTGCTGTCCGGTTAGGGAAAGCCAGATGGACTTTTGCCAAACTGCAGCATCCGTTGCGTAGACGTGACATCAGCTTATCTGCCGAGGATCAAGTATACATTGCTATGTGCGCTCCACGTTGTTATATTGAGCAGTAACCTGGACACTGCGAGCTGAGTGCGTAGAAAAACTTTTATTGTTTGATCGTCGTTGTATTTGGAGGCTCGCCCGAATTTGCTTGGAACATTGGACCGAAAATGCTGAAATGTGCGGAATGATTTTCGGAGGAAATGATACACGATAGATGAGCTGACACTCCATAGGTTGCTCTGGCTTCAATCCCTTTTTATACCAACGAATCGGCTTACTAGAAGAGACCTCTTCGAGCAACCATACGGAGGGTGGGAACCACTGCGCAAAATGTACGCGTCCACCAATAAGTCGTCATTCCATGTGTTCTAGTTCAGCCGGTTTGTCTATACTACATTCCTGAGGCGATCGGATGCACCGCGTCCACCTGATCATCTGAGTCAATTGCACTGGTGTTCTGTTGTGACCGTGGGGCGGTAGGATTGAGCTCGCAATTTTCACCCGCCCGTCACCCCAACAGCCGGAGGGGAGAGTGACGTCGCATGCAGTGATGTGTGCGTCAGACGCAGGTGCGTACGTGTGCAGATGCGTGCGAAAATGCGATTTGTGGATTGGATGATCGGGAAACTGGGTGAACTGCTCGGATTTTGATGATGCGGCGGTGTCACAGCGGGTGAAACCATAAATAATTTTCAAGCGGGTAGGACGTAAACCAGCTGCCGGTGACACTAGGCTGGTTCTCGACTCATGGACGTTTCGGCTTTCGGCATGTATGAACCGGTTCGCGAGGTCTGGAAAAGTTGTTTCGATCCTACCCCGACGGTCTGAAACGCGCAGACTCGCAATACAACCCCTGTTCCGTGCACAGACGAATTACTTCGTCTTTTTCGGGTGTGCGCGGCGATATCTCCGGGAAGCCTGATACTCATCGTAACATAACACTATTGATCATGATGCAACAGCTGCTGATCGCAGGTAAAATGCGTTGGGTGGATAACTTGAAAAAGTGCCACTCGGAAAAGTATAAACAAAAACTATGTTGCGCTGGGTTTGTGGGGTTGGTTGGACTGATAGGTATTACAGGTTTATATAAAATAATGGTGTAGCAGAGTTGCTGGTCCAGTGTCCATTTGAATATGTCTATTGAGGGAGTGAATTTCCAGTAGTTCCATAGAGTGCGAAGACTTAAGGCAAATCAAAAATGTCGGAATTCGAGGCAACTCAACTGGTGGTACAGTTTCAGGCCGTGATTCCGAAGGTTTGTATCTTTGGTACATTTCCGCAATGGTCAGCATGAATGAGTGGATTTAGGAAACTTTACGTTCACCCTACCCTGAGGCTTTTCTGTCGCTTTGAGTCCATCAATTTCGCAGCCCGGTTTCCAATCAACAATCTGAGTTCCTCTGGGCTGAAATGGTTCCAACGCCATTTGATCCTTTTGCAGCCAGGATTATCATTCACACGTACTATATAGTTCAGATGTGTCCGCAACTAATTACCATTGCTTTTCTCACCAGGCGATTTCCCGATGTAGCTAATGGTTCCCCAAAGAAGGCTGAATTTTGGGTCTGTCACTGATCAATCTGAGATAGTTCACGGCGCATCTAACAGTGTTCCGTACGACAACACTCAACTCGATTTTCTCGTTACTTCACTGCAATAAGTAGTTTTCTAAGGATCGCGAAAATATGTCTGCATATCGGATGGAGAGTACTCTAACCTGTTCGTGATTAGATGGAAGGCAGTTTTCGATGGGCTTCTGTTTGGAGGTGTCAAGATTTTGTTGGAGAATGACGGAGGTGTTGGGTTAAGATTTAGGACTACTATTTTGTGACAGGGGCAGAACTCAGGACGGTAAAAGTTAAAGCAGATCATTTGTGAAGAACGAGATTAGTCGTGGACATTTCTGTGGTACCAGTTTGCCTTCCTCTTGTACATAATAGGACACCCACCAAATGACTACTTTAGCCGCTTGGCTATGATCCTAGCTACATCGTCGTTTGCAAGACTGGGACTGGGCCAAATAAGTTGGAGAAGCCGAGTTGAATTATGCCCACTCCGGAACCGATATCTGATGTTTTCGTCAGTTATCGCGGGTTAAAACGAGATTTGTTGGATAGCAGGCATAGTGAGAACGAAGTGCATGTTTCGTTTTTGCCACGTGGCTTATTCCATCGAGTTATCTGTCACAATAGATTCCATAGCTTTACTAGTAACATTCCAGCCTGTCATCCCATATAGTGGTGATAATGTCCTGTTTCCCTATATCCGAGATTCTTGTGAAACCGCCTATGCGACTTAGTTCGATGTGTTTGTTGAATATCGTATCAACTGCATCATGAGACTGCAGCGCACTCAGTCGAAAGGAATATTGTAAACGAGCGATTTAACTGGATTAGGTTGAGTTTCTCGTGTAAACCTAATTTGTTTTCAAATACGTGTATATCGCGAATTGCTTTTAGTCTGTCGGATTGTTTTGATAAGTGGCTAGTCACTCCCGTGTATCAGGTTGAGTCATTCTCGTCAAATTGCTCTCGCCTTGTTTCTTGCTAGTCTGAGTGAATCCACAAGAGCCGTTTAGATGTGTGTTTGTAATCTGGTCCGTTACGTAAGAACTCCGACGAACTTTGTAAGCAATCTACTGGTAACTGAGAACTAATGCAGATAGTTCTTGTGAACGGGGCTAGATGGCGCAAGTGGTTGGAGCGCGAATTTACTGACAGGAGGGTCCGTGGTTCGAACCCGACCTCTGTCTCTCGACTTCCCCTGTCTAGGCTTGGGCAACCTGGCAGTATCCCAGCCCTCGTGCTTCCTTCGGGTGGCATGGCAGTTAGGCACCGAAAGGGTGTTACAGCTGAACGATTTTTTCTCTTGTGAACTGTGGTTCTCTTAGCCAAATTTGTGAATCATATCCGAATTCATCGTCATCATCTTAAACAGCGGTTTCACTGTTGACATTGATAGTTCATCACCGCACAACCACATAATTTATTTAATTTTCGTTGAAGCTTTATGGGGGGAACAGTGGACAGAAAGGGGCCTTCTTGCTAGCCCACCGCAAACAATCTGGGCGGAAAATGACATCACGAATGCCGTTTACGTCAGTTAATCGCCATATCTTGCAGCGACTCCAATCAAGCTCCAGGACGGTCACTTTAATCCTTTCCGGGAGGTGCGCCCCACACCCTTCTGACAAATCGCACGTTGTCTACCCCAACGTTTGCGCCATTCGGAAGGAGTGCAGTGGATAACACTTCTCCTTGGCCGATTATTCGGTGTGCTTAGAAAATAGTCGAGCTACTATCGTTCTTTGTGCTGCATTTTTTCCCGCAACTGAAGCAGCTCCTGCTCAGCCAGTCACTCCTTTTCTAATTGCCTTGTTACGAAGTTGTTGACGTCATCCAGTACCGGCAACGCTTCCAAGATATCGCCTGTCCTCAGATCATGTGGTCCCAGATGCCAAGTCTTGCAACCTACAACAGCCTGTACTGTGGCCCAGTATACGAGGCCTCTGTGACCCTGTTATATGCATTTTGACGCCATAGATGACTTAATTTATAACGTGATTTTGGACTTCGAGATCCCTGTACTTCACCAGATAAGCTTCCGACCTAGCTAACACAACCACCGGGATACGCGGAACGCCGCAACGTCCAGTGCTTTTTGAATCGCCAGAGGCATGTTGAGAGTTTGCATATTCCGATTCAGGATTGCACCTTCTAGGTATAGTGCGCATACAAAGAGCTGTTACAATGGTGATTAGTTTATCTAGTAACACTTAGGCGTGCCTCCATAAGACGATGCTTACTAAGTGAGGCTAGCATCTGTGTTAGAGTGAATCAGACTGACACCTTTGTGGTCACCACGTTCTTGTATATGGACGCTATTACTGACTCGCCCTAGATGCCCTGGACGGTCTCCTGCCAAATGGACGTAAATAAGTTGGACCCGCACAGATTGCCAAGTTCATCACTTTCCTTGTGAAGGTTCGTCAGGAGCAGGACATCTCACCAAGCGCATGAACGCGTGTACTTCTGAGGCTGAATGAGATCTCATGTTAATAGTTCCTGTTTCTGTTACGGATTGGCAGCTCAGTTGGGAATTAGCAGGTGCATCAATGAAATGTCTTGCATAACGGTACAAACGTTCTTCCTTATTGGATATCAGGAAGCCACCGTGGCCCTTGGTGGATTCACTGATGCGATACTTCCAAGGACCTGTTGCGCAAATTAGGTGAAACAGCATGCGGAGGTTTCTGGTATTTTCCTCTTCGGCCTTCTCGATCCACGAAGGTTCGCAGTCCGTACGTCGGATGACGCGATGGATTATTGTTACGGTCGGAGGGAACCTGACTCCAGGCCTCCACCGAAACCAAACGTCTGAATACTTGGAGGGGGTTGGTTTAGTTGTTCTGCAACTAGAAATTCCGGCACCACGTGCACTTGTGGATATCTTGCTCCAGTAATCGTTAGCATCCGGCATCTCACCAGCAGACAGACAACTCTGATACATACGTCTGATTTCCGGGTCCATGGGCAAAATAGTCAGGCGGAGTGTGTACACTTTACCTTGGCCTCAAAAGCGCAAAGGAAAACAGCGGGTGATTGAAGTCCACATGGGCGTTTCAGACGGAGCGACAGACCACGATCGGTCTTTGCAATCACTACCCGAGGGCGATGGATCTATTTGGGACCGGGCTGGTTTGTTGGTAGCAGCCACGTAGTCAAACAATTTCCACTGCTCCGTTAATTTGCTATTTTCGTTCCGTTCGACTATCGTACTCGCGCCCTGGATTTTTGTTTCTGATTGATAGCGTACGTCAATGCAGAGGGACTAAAAGCAGTTTGTTATCCCTCCTGCCTTAAGTGCACTTAAATGGGCTGAAAATCGATTTCGATATTTTTGAAGTTTATTGCAGAGGGACCCACAGGATTTTTCGTGCTGATATCTGCGTAGAAATTATTCACAATAGGGTAAGAAGAGGGTGGAGGAAGGAATACGTGATAGTGCAATATGGGAGCGTCAGCAGTAGCATCTGAATTCCGCAGGATGGAATGTTAGAAGTACAAGGATGTGGATCGATCTCAGATGTCTTTAAAGTCATCACAAGCATAAGTCAGGGCTTTGTCCTTGCAAGTGCTCTCTGGACTCCATGTTGGACGGTCAGCGTACAAGTGATTATCGTGAATGATTCTGCTGGTGTGGAGTTCGGTGCCATTGTGCCATACTTCTGTTTAACATCAGACTTTTTTTATAGTCCGTCAAACTAAGGTCCGGATTCTCATGTTTGTGGATTGCTGTGTTCTACTTGTGCATAAACATGGACTGTAAAATTTATCTAAGAAGTTACCGGCTACTTCTCGGTTTGGCCCGTGAGTCAACGCAGAGATCCCTTATCCACCAACCTTGGGCATGTAGAGTTTGCAAAGCTCTTTCGCGCAGCAGTTTATGAACCACTGTATACAATTGCCATCTCGGTAGCACACTGTTAGTTGACTTACTCGTTGACTATCGGCTGCCACTCTAGTGTGGCTTTTGACAAACCCAAGAAGCTGGAATGGAAAACTTGCGGTCCACGCACGCTTGTCCATAAGGTGATGTTCTTATCTGTTGTATTTTATGGCAGTGAAACGCTCACCATGTATGTCAAATACCTGAGTAGATTCCACGCACAATGGCCAGAGTGAATACTGGATATCAACTGAAGTGAAAGAATGTCGGATGCAAAAGTTGTTCGGCGGGTGAATTGAAATGTGATGGAGGTCACAGTCCTATGCAGGTGCTCATGGTGGTTGGAAGGGAAGGAAATGGGATCATGAATCGGTAGACGGCCCTTTAATTGGTGCACACTCTGCCAAACAAAAACCGCATGTGGCATTGCCTATCCTATACGGGGACCCATCAGCGTAGCTCGGTTCAATAGGCAAATCGGGACACGGATGCCGGCTTACTAGGCCCATTGGGAGACTCGTTTCGCAACCTCTGTGGAAAACGGGTTCGTCCGTACACCAACCAGCTGCTTCTGATTGAATGTCGTCCACATGGTTTTCACCCTACCAATTACCTAGTTTTTCAGTCACAGGTGGTTGCTCTAGGAACCGTGAGTATGACGGATTTTTAGTTTGACGTATAGTGACAAAGAACCAGGCGTGTATTTTTGAAAATCGCGAAATTCGTGTCCTAGGGCACTATATCACTACTCCCGTTGCGCTTCGTACGTGAACATAAATTGTCTCGTTGGATGCGGTCGAAAGCAAAAAATTTTAATGGTCTCAGAGATGCTTTGAACTAGAGCGTGATTTTAGACCAATGTTAGGTTTTGTTCTTCACGTTTATCCCCCCATTGGTGTGGTGTTTACTAACTACGTGTTGAAGTACTCACCACTATTAGCCCGTTTTCTGGGTTCTAATTCGAATGTTTCTAGGTAGCTCTCCAATGGCGCAGTCGGGCCTGGTCACAGAATCTTGGCTAACTGGTCGCCTGAGTCAGGTAACTTGTCAGGTTTCCGACTTCGAATTCCACACACTGTGTTGCGCGCGTGAAGGAGCGCCCAACGTAACCTATCCAGTGCCAGCAGATCCTTCATCCACCTCCTTACAACGGGTCCGGAGATTGCGTTATCCTCGGACCCGCATAAAACTGGTTTTTGGAGCAGATGTGCTACAATCTTTCGCGGTCCCTGATTTGTGGTCTGAGGATGACGTGAGTTTGGCTGTTTCTCAGTGACTTGTTGCTGCAATATCGGTATCTCTTCCGACCTCGGTCACCGTCTGCATGTGCCTGGAGTTATTATCAGCGATATGTTTCAGGTGGATGAAAAACTGCCATTGTCTCATCGTACACTTCCGGTGAAGCGATCCAATGGGAGATTCGACACATATAATTTGAATTCTAATCGTTTTTACGCAGCCCTATTTTTTCGGAATTGTGAGGTAGCAGACGGTTGAGCCACCACATTGGATACCCTGGTTGCCCCGTTCAGGGCAGTGGTCGGTCCCAAGTAGTGCACTAACCCCATGAGCTACATCTGCTGGAACTTCGTAACTCAAAATTTGATCAGGTCATGGAGGCCAAGGAGAAACGGCCGATAAAAAGCTATGACCACTTCTCACGCTAGCAGCAGCTCGGAGTTTGAAACTTACCCGTGTCCATGATAGGAGTGTGAAGCCAGTAGGCCGTTTCCGCTTACTAAAAGTTCCGTGCAGCGCCAAAGCGCATCTGCTATGCGCAACAGGATCAAGAGTCAAACATCTATGCCGCACTCTCTGCTCCATCGGATTGGGCCACCACCACTTTAATCAGGCTAGTAAGTCATTTGCTTCGAGTAGAGTTCTTCAGAGGAAAAACCCGACAACTTCCACCTCCTAGGTCAGACTTTTGAGTCAAAGGCCGGGTTTGGGACTCTTAGTTTAACCCTTGTGTCTTCACATTGCTTCATAGGTTGGATTTCTCCCATTAAAAACTCGAGGTAACATGTCTAAACCAGCATTCTCTCATACTTTTAAAAGTCAAATGCATTGTTCAGCCTAGTTCTCATGAACGTTCGGCATCTCATTTTCAGCGATAAATCTTTCTGCTCGAAACTAGGGCTTCTACTGGCCCTAACTCCATTTTTTGACAGCTTTGTTCCGATGCCGGCGCTTTTGCTTGCGTTTGCCCTTCTTTGACCGCGGTTTTCTAGTGGCTAAAGTTCGCTCGTAAGCCGTAGAGCAAATATTGTCGGTGTCTATCGCCCCCCAGTTTTTCCGGCTGCACTGGCCTGTTTAATACCAAGTCAGCCAAGTCCATTTATGGTTCGGATTCCACCTCTAATATCAATATCATCTTGTCAATACTTACGATGGAGATCATCTTTCGCCAACTGTATTCATCTGCGATCTAACTGGTTTTGTCGAGACTCAACTGAACCCTTTCTGAATCTTTCGTTTGCGGTATTTTCCAAGTGATTGTGCTGCACAAAGGCCACCTCATGTTTCAGTTAGTCCGATGTTCGAGATACTGCAGTATATTTTCTTGACGGACACACTATTCATAAAGCTGCTGTGAACCCTTCGACAGCGGACAACCGGTTTCGCCCTACTTGGGACACAGCAGTCACGCACAGTCCCAGACCTTCGTTTCCGTCAACCTTATTATTTATTTGAATCCAAATTGTACGCGGTACGCGAAATACACTCGTTTGCAAACTAATTTGGTTTTAGTGGAGTACTCAACTGAATCCCAGCTGAACATATGGTTGACGGAAACTCGAGAGCTGCACCTACATGGTGTGCCCCAAGAACGGCGCAATCGGTCATGAGTTGTCGAAGAGTATTCCGCAATCCCGTGAGTACACTATCCGTCGATAAAAGGAAGGATTGGCTTCGTTCTTCATCACATGTCAACACAGCAGGTCGTGTGGCAGGTTTCTTTCCATTCTGAATAGTCTTATCTAATTTTCAAACCATATTCTTGACATAGCTACAGACATTGTGCATGCCCTTGGCCTGTTTCTCCTCTCGAATCCTTTCCATTTCACTACTATCACTCAACTTCAAGTGTCTCTATCCCACTTACTGGAATTTGCTGGTCAAAAGGCATACCAGGCTCTATGGTTTCTTAATGCTTGCAGCCTTCCTCAAAATCTTATGCACTTGAACTTGCACCTGGTGTCATCAGACATTTCGAGTGTTTTTTCGCCGTTCTTGTATTTTTGCCTGCACGAAAAAAGTCTCCTGCTCTCCAAGAAGGAAAGCCCTTCGCCGCGAAGTCGTCTATTAGCAAACACCAACTAAGCAGTTACAAACTATCGGACAAGAAAGTAAATGTCTCATATGCACATAGTTCTTCAAAACTGAACATTCTCACGCGTTTTCTTGAAATTTCATGGATATCTATTGACTATCACGCAATTGTAAACGAACACCGCAAAGCAGTTTCACAAATTCCGTAATAAACTTCACCTTCCATTAAACACGGGGCGGAGCCTCGAGAAGACCACAGACTACTCGCGTGCTTCATCAGTAGTATCCACCGTTACGCTAGCACTCAACTCCAAGTGCCTCTATCCCGCTTACTCGAATTTACTGGTCAAACGGCGAATCAGGATCTATGGTTTCTTAGTGCTTGCAACCTTCCTCAAAGTCCTATTCACTTGAACTTGCACATGGTGTCATTAAACTTTTCGAGCGTTTTTTTCGCCATTCTTGTATTTCCGCCTGCACGGAAAAGGCCTCCTACTCTCCAATCCTAACCACGTTTTATAGGCACTTTCGCTGAGCAACTCCTACTAAACCAGGCTTGCCAATACATGGGTGTGAGTTGTGGTCAATTCTAGATCCATACACAGTCATTGGTCCAATCTAATGGGGTTGAAAGTAGTTTACAGATTTGTGAATTTAGGCCAACTTGAGCACTGTCACCCCTTATTTTTGAGTGCGATCACTGGTGTGTATTCGATAACCTTGTCTTTTCTACAAACGCACAAAGACAGAAAACCAAACTCTTCATCAATCTTTGATTGATGCCATTTGTTTACTTGTGCACGTCACTGGCGACTTGAAATCTAATTACTTGTTATCGTCAGCCGTTCCTTAAATCTGCTGTCCGGGAGGTTTGCGCCACGGTAAAATTGTTCATCCTTTTCTCGCTGCGGCTTTATTGCCTATCGATAGTTTGCGACAATTGTTGATTGTCCAGCGACTGAGTACCACTGGAAATCAAACCGAGAATTTACAGTAATCTGCCCTAAAGAAACTGACGTTAAAACATCAAAAAGTGCTAAATGGGCGGGCGATTAAGTTGTAGCACCCACTTGGGGATTAGGTGTATGCCCTACGGGTCTTCGACCGCGTTGAGTGCAGGACTGCAAGTGGGCCAGTTCAACGCTTTCACGTGACAAATCAGAAAATAAATGTGGAAGACTGCGTTTTCATATTACCGTAGCCCATCCTCCTGTCTACTCGGGCAGTGGAAGGCAAAAATAATTGTCAGTGTCTAGATTTGCGCATCAGACCCCTGTATGACGTTCAATAATACTATATCGCTCCTTTTCCAGACTTCTGAAGCACCCAAAACCAGAATTCACCGACTGAAGCTGATATACTTTATACGAATGTCGTGTCCTTAATACCTGCATGCGTCCATCCATCGGTACGAAGTGTCTTTTCGGCAATGCTCGTCTAGCTTCGTCACTGAATCCAGATGGCAGTATCTTCGGTTCGAGACAAACCGATTTGAACCTGAGGCCCTACATTTGTTCATTTTGCGCTTCCTAAGTTTTTGTAATATTTTTTCCCTCTTATAAGTTTCATCGGTTTACCCCTTGGTCAAATGTGTCATTCCTTCTGACAGAATTAACGAATTAGCGATACTGCACGGCACTAAGAGACCAGATGTGGCTGATCCTGGATAGGCAACCCACTGCGTTTTTCGTTACGGTTAGGCACCAGGTTTGGATCGCCCGATGTTCAGGTCCAGAGTTAACCTCAATACCACTCAGCCGATGGCCTCACTTGTATGTACTCCCTATGCGATTGAATTGGTTTTGCTGGGTTTAATTCATGTACCGAAATTCATTAGGATAGTCAGGCGATTACTCGTAACTTTCCACACTCCTCAATGGGCCTGGTAATCAACAGGTTGTGGGTTTGAAGTCTCGTACATGAGCTCACAGTTGCATTCAATTGATTTAGCGTTTGTTTCATTCGTTCTATTCTCTTCCAGATGGAAACCTTGGTTCGCGACTATGGCATAATTTGTATAAGTCGTCCTGGTTCGGACCCGGCAAGTCTCATTCAGAAGACTGATATGCTGCGAAAACACGAGGTAAACCACTTTCATGTTCTGGATATGTTCCCAACTCATTGCCGTTGTTCTAGTTGTACTCAGTAACTAAGCACAGATTTACCACCGGATGCACCAAATCCGCGTTTTGCTACCACTGCTGTGACGGTGTCGCGGTTGCTTTTTTATAGCGATGCTCGTGCATTTCACGATGTAACTAATTGTTGTGGCTCACGAAGTTTCGACTGCTTTTGTAACTTGCCTTATTCAGCCGCTTAATTCGTAGAGGACAACGAGGGTCTTTTGAGGACCGGTGAGTCCGTTTGACGGTAACCGAGCCTGCCAATAATTCGAACGACATGCTTAGAAGCGTTCTTACCCTGGTTTCTAAATCCTAATTGGTGATTCAATGGGATTCTAGTTCGTGTTCTTTTGCATCTTTTACACCCGGGGTCTTGAGCTTCTCTGCCTAGCGTCCCCCTATCGAACGACTTGAATGCCCCTTGTTGTCCTCTCTGTGTTCCACCCTGTGACCTTTGCTGACGACCTGCCAGGAGGTTACTGTCTCTAGTGCTTTCCTGATCTTCATGCATGGAGATCAATGTCATTTCTTCTTATTGTCTAATCTTTTATTCGCCTGCTGAGATTCTGGTTTGTCTCAGTTTCTGCAGTTGATCTGACACATCTTATTGTTTTCCCCATTTTTCGGACTTCTACATCATAACCCTCAGTTTAGGAGGAGGTAGGATCCCCCTCTGACATAAAAACCTCGCTGAGAGTTCAGGTGTATTCTTGATGCGGGGTAGAACTATCCGTTTGGTTGTTCATTCTTGTGTTTGTTTCTGCTGCTGCTGAGATACCTTCTTTAAGGTTCGCTTGATAAAATTCCTTAGGTATTCATAATTTTGGAACAATCTGAATCGATGGTCTCCTTCCGTTCCCAGTCCTGTGGATTACAACGTCCTTCCGCTCTCTTGAATAGGCTTTCACGGGTTAATGAAGAAGTGGCAAGTCTTCCTTGTCAGTTGTCCTTGCTCGGGTTTTTACGGAATGATCCTGGTGAGTTTGGATGCAACTCTTCCTGTGGTTCATTCGACGGTTGCTTTCGGGTTCGCTATTTGGTCCGTGTTTTCTTCCGGCATACGTAGTTTCGAGCGCCTGAATCGACTCTCCGTTAACTAAAGCGTCCAAGAATGGCATTCGGTTGCTTCGGTTGCTTCGGTTGCTTGTTTGTAAATCTAGTATCTTCACACGTAGAGGTGAGAAATTTGTGCACATTCCGTAATGAACCGCTCCACTTCCCCTATGAATGACTGAGTAGGAAATGCTGCCACCCAGTATCAATCCCAGACCGGCATTTGACTGTCCAGTTTTCTGGGCTATAGGAAGACGGTGTGGCAGATGGATGGTGAAATTATTGTTAACTGAAGCCCGCAATCGTCTCAGAAAATACGACAGTTATTAAAGAGCCAGGTGAATAAACTCTCTTCCATTGACCCGCAACATTTGTAGAACTTTTGACAGCCGTCCAGCGTAGAGTAAACAGCGCCAAAGCGAAACATGGAGCAGCTCCGAAAATCGGACTGGACAGACTCACAATAAATAATGAACGCACCAATTATGACTGTTGGATCAAGAACCTATCGAAATGCTCATTCAGTGCAGCTGAGCAGGAACTTCTGATCAAAGCGCTCAACTTCAATGTCGATGTTTCTTAGCCGGTGTAGAACACGCCTTCAAAGTAAATGGACCATGGAGGTTCATCAACAGATCTGACAGACCGTATTGCCGGCTATCACAAGGCGCAAACTATTCTCACAGAAAAAGCGTGATGCACTCAGAAATCTACATAGGGATTAAACAGCTATAATACTACCTGTGGACAAGGCACGTATGACGGCGATAAGGGACTAGCCGGAATACGCTGTTAGGGTCAAACAACTTCCAGTTGACACGCTTATCTACAGACCAGTCGATCATGAGGCCACTTCAAATATGATCAGTCGAATGAGCACAACACTGAGAAAATAACAAGCTGCGTGAGAGCGAGCTATTCCGAAGTGATAGAGAATGAAAGCCCATGATGCCAGCATTGTACAATTCTGTGGATCATCAAGGGTACACAAAGAAGAGCTCGAATGCAAGTAATGGTTCCACTTCCAGGGATTCCCTCTTATAAGTTGACTAAAGACCTATTTAGATGATTAGAACTCTATATTTCTGTTTCGAGCACTCACCCGACACTGCCCGTCAATTTCTGAACAAGATATGGAAAGTCCATATAGAAGACGATGAACTCATGCTTTCGTTTGACGTCATGGCACTACCTTCATCAACAAACCACATCCTCACCGAAGGCACAGTAGTGTAACTAGTTCTGGACAACCCAAACGCACCAGGAACCATGAAGCTGGAAGGTCTGTGCAAGTTGTTGGGCATCGGCATGAATACATACTTCAAATCTGATGACTAAATGTGTCAACAGATGAAAAGTACTTCAGTGAGATTTCCGGTATCAGAATTTATCGCTGAGACAGTAAGGTGGACATTCGAGTGCACGTACTGCCAATCGTCAAGTACAACTGTGAGTTCCCCACACAGTCGTCACTTTCTTCATCAGGAAACGGAACTCAGCACAGATTTCATATTTGGAGATTTCAGAATTACAATCAAACTAAAGAGAAACAACTAACTACCACTCTTGGACAGCGAATGGCACCCGCGAAACTTGCGTATATTGGAAGAAAATACGGAACAAATACTGAGCTACAACAGCTACTCTGTAATGAACCGCCGAAGGAGTTGCATCTAAACTCTTCAATAGATGGGAAAGATATTATAGCCCAATGGAAATGAGATAGGTGAAAAGCCATAATTTCAAAACGGTAGACATTCAAAGTATTTTATCAGGCGAGGTTGATGGAGAAATGCACTTGGGCGTTGTCAGCAAAGCATCGGTATGACAGTAGCTCTGCTGACATCTCGGTGCTTTAATTGTCGCAAATGTTTAGGGGGTCCTACTTCCTTACATTCAATCCACGACGTTCTGTTTGCGCAATCCGGGTACTTAAGGGCTTGTCGTACGGTGCACAGTGTTGAGCTCATAGTCGTTTACACCTGCTGCAGCAGCCTACACCAGACGGTCGGACCACATCTACCTATATGGTTTGAGGCTATCCAAGACGCTAATCAGAGGCTAACCGTCCCAACGACCGTTTTGCACATCTTCAGGTGGACTCTACAAATCAAACGATGGCTGCGATGGTTGGCCATAAGAACAGACGAACCAACTGACTCATGCACCTTTGTTCAGTGAATTTGATTATTTATCTGCTAACAATGACAACGAGTGTTGATTAAAGCGTTAAATGGCTAAATATTGCCCCCAAGTTTGCTGTTATTTTATTCATTCACTTAACACCACAAATACTGAACGGTAGGCTGGGCGGTGCATTTGATCCGCACAGAAGAGGTATACATTTTCCAGTGGTTTTATGTATCACACTTACATGACAAGCAAAACCCAACGAATCTAAGACAACACATCTTATAGGATTCGCGAAGTTAGGGCTGTGGCAATTCCTTTACCAATGACCGGAGTTACCATCTTTGTGATTTGAAACAGTGGTATCCCAACCCTGTCGGCAGTCTCTCCCGGATGGTGGGTATTCTACTTATTCGTGTTGAATTCCTCCTTCTCAAACCACCGAACAATTAACTTGTAGTGCTATCATTGCGCGCATGGTTCTCTACTCCGATAGGTGGTCGGAATCAACCGTCCTTAGCCGTACACGAGCACAGTGGCACGACGGTCTATAACCCGCTCACGACCACTACATAACTAAAGCTTGACGAGTTTTGGTTCCGTATTGCTTCTCCGGTCTCCACACCGCAGACACATGTCATCTGTCGTTATGCCGCACAGCTCATGGGTTCAGTGGTTAGAGCGCGAATTTACTGACCGGAAGGACCCTGGTTCGAGCCCGACCTCTGCATCTAGGCTTCTCCTGTCTATGCTTGGGCAAAAATAAAAAATAAAATCGTTCAGCTGTAACACCCTTTCGGTGCCTAGCTGCCATGCCACCCAAAGGAAGCACGAGGGCTGGGGTACTGCCAGGTTGCCCAAG
>SJOL01006406.1:0-14125 GCA_004794785.1 Opisthorchis felineus | reverse complement strand
CAGCAGCTGATTATGACGATAAGATCATCTGCAACCCGACTTTACTCAAACATAAATAGTTCTAAAACACCTGTTCTCTATCAGAGTGCACCAGGCACCAAACATAATTTCCCAAGTATCCAGCCAAATAGCTTCACCGATGTTTGCTATCATGGGATCACACTATCCATTGATGTATGATAGTGAAAAGAACACACGAATTGCAAAAACCAGTATAGCATCTGGCCACCTAGAGAAACGTCTCTGAAGCAATCGTCAGTTGCGCGAAAATACCAAAATTTCAATGTGCCCGGTTGTCGCGTTGTCTTCACTGCTTTACAGGAGCGAAACCGGGACACAAATACTGACACGTTCGGTTTTTGGCCTATTTCACTTGCAGCGTCTTAGTGGGATCCTTCGAGTCAGGTAAACAGGCCAAATCCCGAACACGTGTTCTTCTGGGAGCAAGGAATGTCGGAGATGAATGCCGCCTGATATGAAACCAATCCCACTGATCAAGACACTTGGAAAGAATGGCCAAATTAGCATCCCGAAACAACTCGCCTATGGTCAACTAATGAATGGAGTACGAAATCGGGCACGCCCGAATTCCAACTTGAGACAGTCTTCAGGTGAGTCCGGATGACTGTAACTAGTTGAGATCATGGAAGGATCTAACATTTGACAGATCTGAAGAACGGTTATCCTCACAACAACATCAGCAGCCGTGGTTAATGGAATACCACCAGGTTTCTCACTACTACTTTGACTGTGTGATAATGAACTGACCCACGGAGCGTTTATGCGAATCTCTGCTGGCGAAAGTGCGGTTTTTCTTACGGATAACGCTGATACCTCGAGGATAAACAAGCAACTGGCGTCGGTGCCCATGTTTACGCCAGCTTGTAGCTTGCAACAGGCCTTTGCATGTTCAGCCGCATATTTCATCCGATCGGGTCCACATCGGCGTCGAGGGCACGCACACAGCACCATATTCGGCTCGGTATAGTGTCTGTGTTCCCCCGACTATGAACAGGTGTGCAATGTTTTGACCATTGCTGACAGACACATCCAATTTATATGCGACCCATCCATAAATTCTCCCAGGAACGCTAGGCCGGAGTAGGAATCGCGAGTAGACGAGGGTTTTTGAAGAAAATGATTCAAAGACACCAACAAATAAATTGTCCTTGACACGACCAGACATACCACTCAATACCTATCTTACCACAAAACAGTAACCATAGTATAAAATACTATGGGCCTCAAGCTTATATGTTCGCAGCGGTAAACAGCTCCAGGAGTACCAGTCTATTCGCAAAGCAGACAAACCAAAGTGCGAAAACGATCGACCAAAATATCCGCTCAGTCGAATGTCTGCCGTTAACTATGCGACCATCCGACCAAATTGATTCCCCACCTAGTGATAGCTCCCATCAATCAGATCTTCACTACAATGTTCATCATATCAACCTTCATAGACTTCCACGCCTTTCGACTGAGTTGACCACAATATTCGGTGGAACATAGTGCCAGCGCACAACAACAGGCGAAATTTAGCTAGGCAGTCCGGCTAGGAAATGACAGATTGCCCGCCACCGGACCGGTTATGTGCCATTTCCTGAATGGTTTCCAACCAGGCAGGACCACGTGAGTTTCAATCAAGAAGGCGCAAACATCCAACAGCGCAATCCAAGATCGCAACAGTGCAACCGCCTTCGTTTCACGTTGCCAGGCTGGCGAACGCTGCTCGCACCTTGATTATACACACATTAACTTCATCTGTTACAGTACAACCACGGTTTATGGAGCTGCCAAGTTTGATGAACCGACCAAAAAACTCGAGCTTTTCATTCTGAGAGCCACAAGGGGATGAGGAATTTTGAAGTAAGACTGCATTGTGGCGGCATCGAAACATGGAACCACCTCCGATATTCTGCGCGGACAAACGACCCTAACCCTAGTCCAGTTACCTCTCCACCAATCTGGTTTCAATACCTAGATTCATGAACCCCCGGAGTGTTCATTTTATGATAACATCGATGACAAGATCAAAAGAGAGGATAACCCTGACGAACTCCACCATGTCTCTGGATAGCTTACTCAGACCGGAGGTAAAGAAATAAAGGGCACGAATAAGAACTTCAAGGGCATCCTCTGGCCGAGAATATTTAGGTGGAGGGGGGCAATCTACCCACCAGTACTACACCATCCTGAGCAATATACCGTCATACTCCGCTTCGAAATTATCGCCACTATGATGAATTCTGTTCTCACACACCAGATGAACTTGATTCACCACCCACCCCAGGGGAGCCCAATAATACTAAGGTAGTTGGGCTCCATATCTTGATGAGGTACCAAGCGATTAAAGAATGCCTTGAAGCTTATGGTAGTTCACCTCAACAATTCACACTAGGCCCATCCCTAAGGCTATTGGAGATCCTACTGCTTCATTTACAACCATCCCGAGGCTCCTAGAAAAGGCTCACTGCGTGATATTCTAGACGGGCTACCCTCCTCTTCAGACATCCTGCAGCTCGCACAAATAAACAATCTCATCGTACTAGATAGCGTGCCTCCTAGTGTTCCACACTTTTTCATTGTTGGGTACACACTGTACATACATACACGCGTTTTTCTAGGCTTCTGGTGTGCTTTAATTATTCAGGATGGATCACACTGGATAAACTTAATACTGCTGTTGACATTTTCCATCTTCTGGCTAACTTACTGTCCCTTTATCTTCTCGCTCGCAGCGCGAAGAGACTGGACCTTGCCGTAGTCTGACAGTTTATGTGCCTCGGTGACCCATTGAGTTATACTGGGTGGTGTCCATCCGACACTCACATAGTCTCTCATACTAGGTTGGTCAATGGTTAGAGGTCTGACGAACACAGTCTCCTGGTCCTCCAGGTTGGAAGCTAGAACATGGGTGGCGACTTGTTCCATAAAAATAGTAATGCACTTGCGTTTTCCGCCAAACATCGCTACCTTGCGGTCAGGCTTTTGAGCCAAAGGATTTGGTTGAGAACCTAATCGTCCTCCTGTCTAGGTCTGGGAGCCCTGGTAGTATACCGGCCCACGTACAACCATGACATTTACAATTGATGATCAGTACGCAAAACTAAGATGAACTTCAAAACGGCGCTTTCCTTTCGCGCACCGTGCTAATGAACTTCGAGTCGTTAGTCCTAACAGGTCATTTGAGTATGCTGACAATCTCCCTTCCGTTTTGCTGTTATTTTAAACCCTCTCTGATAAACTCAAGTTGCGTTTCAAAAATGGGAGAGGAGAGTGAATGATACTTCTTTGTCGAACCTGTTTACAGACCGACTCCCCTACACCGCGTTCAACTGCTGATATTGAATCGGTTTTATCAAAACTTGGGAGCCGGTTTTTCTTCCGCAGCAATGTGTCAGTTTGAAGCTCCCGATCTCTGTCCAAAATTGGTCCGTTCTTGTTTGTATCCGCATTATTTCGTTTCTCCGTGGTCTAGTGAAATAATTCCTCAGGCAAAATGGTTACAACTGTCGGTCTAAGATCTCTTCCAAGTTGCCCTTTCTGCATACCTCTTCATGTCATAATCTTCCTACTCTGACTTCCTAGGTGCCAAATCAAGATATCAGAGAAAAAGAGTACTTAAAAATGTCTACGTTCAAACTCCCCATACAGATAGGCCCGTATTAAGTTTTTTACCTATTAAGAATGAAATTACTAAGGACATTTACCAGTAGTGCTCCTTGAGAACCAAATGTGTTTACAGCCCTAACAGTAGAGACACAGTGACCCATTTTAAGACACGCATTCTGTCATACAGACTGGAGCAAGTGGGAATACCTGTACCTGTACCTTCGAAATTTGCGCACATTTGTTTCGTTACTTGAAAACTAAAAGTAGCCAGCAGACCCTAGAGATGAACGCGCGGCAACGCATGGGGTTGTTTGACATAGCAGGGAACATTGGGGACATTAAACATGGTATGTAAGCACCATTTAAGTGGTACGGAGTCATTTTAAAAATACAGTAGGGGAATCTGTAAATTCCTACTAAGTTATCAATGACTTCGACATATCCTGTTGTGAAACAGGTGTGGGCCAAATGTTCGCGGTGAATAGGTAATTACACACCGATGCCGAACGAAAGCGAATGGGGCCAACTGCATCTCCCCACATCCAGAGATGCCACTTGCATGTGTTTAGGAACCATACGGGACGCGGGGCACAAATTATCTCAAGGCCGAACTCGATGGTCCCTGCTAACAGGACTGTTCGATTAATGCCTGCCAGCTCGGCCAGAGAAAACAGCAAAGAAGCTGCCGCACTGCATGTTTCATTCAAAAACGTGCATTCCGGTGGTATTTCTAAAGCACGACATCTTGTTCCTGACTGACTCTGACCAAAGCTCCACGGAGAGACTGGACCTTACCGAAGTGTGATGGTTTGTGTGCCTCCGTAACCCACTGTAACATTTGCAGTCACTCGTACCACGCTGTTCAATGGTTAGAGGTCTGAACAACACAATCTCCTGGACCTCCAGTTTGATGAGTGGAACATGAGCGACGAGTTATTCTTTAAAAGTGATCATGCATTGCCATTTCGCCCCAAAGGCCGCTACCTTGGGGTTAGGCTTTTGAGCCAAAGACTTTGGTCGCGAACCCCAATCCTCTTGTCTAGGTCTGGGCATCCTGGCAGTATCCCAACCCACGTACAACCATGAAGTACACATCCGAAAAGTATCTCGCGCCACATCGGCCGTCGCGTAGTGTCACCAACCGGGTCGCCTTAGTTGCTACATATGTGTGCTGTGTACCAGAAACAAGAATTCAAGATGCAAGCATAGTGGTTGAGCTGACTAACCCATCTCCACTCACATTCGGATTCGCCCCTCTGGTGTTCTACAGGTCACTGCGGCTTGATATGCAAGGGTCGACATCGTCTTAACTCACCGCGCAGAAGGATCATTGATTGACTGGATAACTGTTGATAGTCAGCTGGTAGAATCCTTGAAGAAGTCTCACAAGCGGGAAGGTGGTTGTTGTCCGTTTGCTGTCACCTTATGCCCCAACAGACCGTAAGCCTGAAACCACCGAAGACAAGTTTTACGAAGCCTTGAGAGTCGTGCTACGACGCGTCAAAGGCTCAGATATACTTTTGGTTACAGGAAACCTGAATGTACACGTGGGTAGGCTTAGCGCATCTGAAACTCAATTAGGTGGTCGACATGGATGGGACTCGGTACATGCGCACAATGGCATACGCCAGCATCAACAGACTGTTTTTATACAATACTGATTTCCTAATTAACCGAAGTCGTCTGACCACATGGTGTCCTCCGACAGTCTGTCAGCCACGGACCCAAATGAATCACATCACCATCATTTACCGATGACGCGGATCAGTAATTGAATGCCACCTGTTTTCGATTCTGACCATACGCTCGTTCGTAATCGCTTCTCTCTTAGCAGGGCCACGTAAGGTGCGGACAAATTGCTTAGAAACTGAGAGACTGGAAGATCCCGAAGTTAAATGGATTTATCAGAATCATCTTCTAGCTTCCAACTGCTCCACTATCGGATGTCAATTCATACCAGAACGAGACCGCCACGTCTTTGCACAGCGGCTGGAGTTCTGCCTGTGGCAAGAAGATACCAGGTCTGCTCAAGCACTGGATATGGGGACAAACAATGCTACTACCCGAATCTGGGAGAAATGCTCCCATCGGTCCCCGAACACAATTCAGCACGACGAACTATCAGACAACAGTTCAAACTTGGCGTGCGCGCCGACCATGAAGCCTAGGGGACAGCGAAGGATAAGGAAATGGAAGAGACCCAGAAGGCCTGGGATGTCAGATTATTTCAGTTGGTCTGTGTGACCGGTCACCGGGGACCGCCTGCGAGCCAAACCAACAAGCATCAAAGAGACACGACCGTCTCCAATAAAGGACACCTCGACCACTGGGCCGAGCACTCTGAGCAACAACTCTCGTGGCCACATGCTGCCAATCTTTTGGATACTACAAGTGAATTAGAACCCTGGACGGTGAACTTGGAACCCTTTTCTGTCTCGGGGGCCTACGACTGCATATGTTCTCTCAAGTGCTGCCGACTTCGTGGTCTGGATGAACTCCCAATCGCATTGTTCAAGGATGGGGGGAAGTTCTCAGTCAGAGCTTGTCTGATATATTGCCTCTACTTGGAAAATAATAAATAATAATCGTTCAGCTGTAGCACCCTTTCGGTGCCTAACTGCCACACCACCAGAAGCACGAGGGTGGGTATACTGCCAGGTTGTCCAAGCCTAGACAGGGGAAGTCGAGAGGTAGAGGTCGGGTTCGAACCACGGGGCTTCTGGTCAGTAAATTCGCGCTCTAACCACTGAGCCATGGAGACTGTCCCAGACAACTGGGAAGGATCAGTAGTAGTGCCCGTTTCAAAAATCAGCCCACAATGAGTGTGATAATTACAGAAGGAACAGCTGGCCTCCAATTGTAACGAAACTCTTGGCATCACCTCCATTTCATCGCCCAATGATAACCTGTGAAGCACTGACTTGACAGCAGAAAATGGCATTTCGGACTGGTAGAGGTTGCGTTGCCCACACGTAGAATTGACCAACAGTTTTGGTATTCCTGGATTCCCAAGATGCACTTGACTCTATTGACCGATCTGTTCTCTTTAAAACGCTTGCTCAGTACAAAATACATTGGAAGTCTGTCAATATAATGTTGTTTGTATTTTCAGACTAACGAGAGTGCCAGAATACACGTGGAGGTGCCCAAAAGCTTCCGTACACAAAGTAGTGTCCGTCTGGGGTGTCAACTCTCTCCAGTCCTATTTATTTTCGTGATGGGTGAGATAATTAGATGAACGCTGGAAGATTTCAAATAGCTCCTGACCAAAACCTTGACCATCTGGAGGAAGCAGAAGACATCTTTCTCGCCTTCGAAAAGAAGCCGCAGTTATTATGAAGGAACTGATCAGTCATTCAATCCTCTGGAATGTGCGCTGCATCCACAAAGTGTAACGTCAATATTCTGGAGATGCAGTCACTGAACAGGCCACCTACAAACCAAGGCCAGGAACTCCAAGTTGTAAGGCATTTTACGTATACTGAAAGTTGTATAAGTTCCCGTTGTAGTGTGATAGATCAGCTCAATCCACGAACCTCCATGGCTAGGGTCACGTTTGTTCATTTGAAAAACTTGTGGCGGTAAAGCGACATATCCCCGAGGCACAAGATCATCATTGGCAAAATCATCATCATCATCATCATCAGAGACAGTAACGACAGCGTTGAGAGTGATGCTTTACTTCCGTACATCCACGAAGTTTATCTAATCATATATAAAGCTTTAGAGTGAAAATAAGAGAAAAGAATGTGGGAGGGAGGACCTGCTGCTGGGTGAATCCTAAGAAAAGATTAGGTACTCGATCAACATACGTTTTGACTGCTACTGTGAATAACTGTGCTTTTGTTGAAAGGAATAGTGCTCATGGTGACAGATCTACCTAATAACTCCGCTGGAACGAGTGTCGTTGAATGCGAAAGTAGAGTGGAAAAATAGGTATGCTTTATTGCAAACAATATTTTACATGGATGTTTTAGCGACGGGCGCGGTCGGGTGATCTACTTCGGCTGCGATCACGGTTGCGGTGCCGAGTGGGTTGTCTTGGGGATGACGCTCCTCTTGTAAAAGCCCAGTCAACGCGTATCGTCTGACCATGCAGCATACTGCCATTTAGTTGCTCTAAGGCGGTTTGTGCTTCTTTGAACAATTCATACTCCACCAGCGCATATCCCTTTGGCAAGTAGATGGACTGTAATACTTGTTACTTACCTTCAGATAGCCAGTTCGGCGGTCTAAGTTAAGATGGAGATTTTTTATATCACCATATTCACAGAACTTATCACGGATATCCTCCTCCGTTGCTTCTTCATGCACATTACGGACGAAGACGATCCACCCCTCAATTGCTGAAAAAATGACCGTAGGCTACACTCAACTTACAGCGTTGTGGGCCCGGGCCTCCAGAATCCTCTGCAGTTCTGAGACTCTCGAATCCCTCCTTCGATGTATCGGTAATTTCTACATAAAATAAGTTTAATGGTTTAAACAGGAAACACACCTCCGACGAATCCACGACCCTTACGCTTTTTCGCACTTTCCTTTAATTTGAGGAGGCCATCTGAAAACAGAATAATCCAGGTCAGGCCGGACCGAACAAATCGGTGTGAATGTAAAGTTAAAACCAAACGGCGTCAAATGGTGACAGCAAATAAGTGGTGTAAATGGCCAACGACCAGCCTCGTTTCAGTCGGAGCCTGCTAAGTTACTGTGGCTCGTTTAGCCGCATGATATATAATTGGTGATTGTTAAAGTGTATCCATTAGCTACTTTGCCATTCTGCGGTCAATGGCAGTGTATATTCCCTTGAACGCTATTTCGACGATTGTACCAACACTTCCCTGTATGACTAAACAAATGGGGAAACACATTTTGACTGCACCCACAATACTGAAGGCATTTTACATTCAAATATATGTGCGGGATTTACCGGTCAACACTGAAACGCGGTACATCAAGCACTCAGAGGGGATACACACTGACCATATGATAGAAGCCCGTTGACGCACATCAGAGTCGCTTGTCCCACATGGGGTTTCCCAATTAAACCGAAGGCATTATGCGCAGAGGCCAGGAGTTTATCATCATCATCATTGTCAGCTGTAAGAACCGCGTACTTGTCGTACAGTGGTTGTAGCTGCCACAGTTTCGTTCACCGATGATTTGGGGAGGTGAGGTAGGTAGCTGCGCATTGGAGGCGGGAGCTGATAAATTGGTGCGTAAATACAGCACTGTCAGTGGACTGTTAAGTGAAAGAATTGGGAGAGGAGCTATGCATTGAAGGTAGTCGTTACCTCTGCAGATAACATGCGAGACCTGACTAAACTAGAAGAGCGAGATAAGACGCTATGGATTAATCGATGTTTGCGCAATTGTTAGATTGGGTGGAGGTGGTCGGCTGTCCTACTGATCCGTCAACAGAAGATAGATAGTCTTCGCGAACACGTTCAGATAAATGCCTAATCGTCCTACCAGTATAATGCTTCATAAAAACAAGTTCAATAATTTACATGGAAAGCACTGAATGTCCACCACCTACCCTTTAGAAGGCGCAGTGCAGCAAACAGGATTATCCTCTAGTCGTTGAACAAAAGCTGACTTCGAAGTAAGGCTTGTGTGGATCTGAGCCGCTTTAGACATGCCTGTAACAGATTCGACCCACAAGGTAGTGGAAGAAGGTAGGGTTTTGTTCAGGGACCCTTCTCCAGCCCACGACTCAAATGTCTGAACGAGGCAGCGGTTGTTAGGGTTTTCCTTAGGGACCCTTCCGGAACCAATAACTTAACAACCTGAATCGGTTGGCTGCAAGGGGCTAGCCTGGCCGGAAGATGGAAGAAGGAAAGCATAATTGTCTGACTACTAGTAGGGCAGCTACAACCACTGTACGACAAGTACGCGGTTCTTACAGCTGATAGTGATGATGACTAGTGGGGCTGCACACATCAGGTACCTTCTGAGCACCATCAAAATACAATTGTAAAAGTATTTAGACCGTGTTGAATAAAACACCGGCGATCACAGTCAACTGTCGGACTATCAGAGTGCGCGGTCTACCCGTTTCTACACCTTCCTCGGGGGAAGGCATCATCGCTGGACATGCTGGCTGCCTGAAGAAAATACCTTACTACCTCAACACCCCTATCGCAGATAACAGCACGATTTTACCTCCACACAACCTCGCAATAAGATTTCTCGTACTCTGAGGACTGGCTGTTCTTCGGTCTGCTGCCGGTTGATCTGCCTGGCATGGTTGAACCTTTGAGGACTGAGTTCCAGCCAGTCTACTCCATAACGTCAATGCAGCTCTAAAGCACGACCACCACGAGGTGATGGCTTTCGGTCGGGATCAGGACAGCAGCTTATAGCCGACAAGATAATGGACAAGTCAAAATTTCATATGCGAACCTTTGAAAAGTCATTTTCTTAGCTTTTAAAACGGGTGGTCTGCTGCTAGATCGTTGGGATTCTATCTTACCCGCAGCATTCCACATCAAAATCAAAAGCAACAGAGATAGCAACGACAGCGTTGAGACTGATGCTTCACATCCGTACAACCACGAATATATTTAAACCCTTAGAGTGAAAATAGGAGAAAGAGGGAGAAAAGGGAGGGAACCTGCTGCTGGGTTAACGCAAGCATTCTGAGGTGTCTACACCTACAAGCGCTCAATCAGATGATCTGGATAGAAACTGACAGAATGAACGCCACTGACACCGGTTAGCCACCACATAGTTCAGTGTCCACAATCAAGCGCAGTGAGAGTAGCGATGACCCCTTCCTGTAGGGCGAACAGCACCAACAACACCAAAATTTCCGTTACATCCTTCATCCCCTTCTGCCATTTCACATTCTGCCTACCTCTAGTCCTGCGCCATTGCGAAAAGCACCGAAAACAGCTTCTCGGCATGCGTGGCACATGGTCCAGTTACCTTTGCTTGCATTCCTGGATGCATTCTTCGACTGAAGTGCTTGTTGCTTTATCAGAGACACGTTTTCTGATAAACCTAATGCGAATTCGCTGGTTCCAGTCGATTCCAATTATAGTTCTGAGGCACGGGTTATTGAAGGCCTAAAAGGATCTCAGATCCTCCGCCCAAAATGGCCAATTCTCGCAGCCGTACGACAACACAACCACTACTGTAGTCTGATACACGCGACCCTTGAGACGCCTCCACCCGGTCAAAATCCCGCTTGATGCTCACGGGTTACAGATTCGCGTACCGCCAAAAGACGACGAAAAATCAGTGACGCCAGGAGTCTTGTTACAATGGGAGTCAAAATGATGCCTCCTGTGGTTACTACATTTACCGCGAGTGCCCTTTTTAACGATGACCACCATTATCGACTCACCTCATTTGTCTGGGATGTTCTCCCAGATAGATGCAAATAGGCTAGGCAGGCACTGACTGAGAAATTCACCACCATTCTTTAACACAAGTGGAAGGTCATCAGGACCAGCAGCACGATAAGCTTTAGGTAAGAATATACACTCGGACACTTCTGAAGCTGGAGGCTCCATATTCACAGCCCACGGTTCTGCTGAAGATCGGCATCCCAGATTGGAGGTAGCGGGTGGCCAACTCAGTTGTTGTTCGAATTATTGTGTCCAACAGTCCAAACGTTATCCCTTGTTAGATACCGGGGAGACAATTTAGTCCCTGGTAGTCTCGCTGACAAGAGGATGCTGAGGACAAGTAGAACGAATCAAGCGGAACTGTCTGCGGACGTTCATAACACTTTTTGCATCCTCCATTCATCCGGCCTTTCGGGTCCACCAAGCTTCTCGGTCGGAACGGGCCTTCAGTTTCACCTGGCGTTGGATGATGCTTGGGTTATGCTTGCTAGCAGAAGGAAACTGTCGCCGGGCCTCAATCAAAGCAAAGGCCTTAACAGAAATCGTGTTTGTGTGAGTGTTTGACTGGGTTGTACCGCAGAGAGAAGCTCCGGATTTGAGTGGCGCTTCGGATAGGTGTCTCCAGTGGCCGTTAATGTCCGGCATCGGACCATCCAACAGACATTCGAGGAGCCGGTTCTGAAAAGTCAGTTTGATTTCTGGGCCATCCAGCTTCTCAATGACTAAGCGAGCCTCGCGCGTTTTGCGCAGACCTGAAAAGCACAATGAAAATCAGCAGCGGACAAGTTCATGGTCGGAGTCCACGCTGGTATTCCAGAAAAAGCGGTAGGTAGTGATCGACCCTCACCACCGGTAGCTGAAGACGATGGACTAAAGACTAGTTCGTTGGTGGGCACCACGTTGTCAAGCGATTTCCGGTTTCAGAAATAGGTGCTGCAAGGAAACAGTCTGTGACCTGTCTAGGCTTGGGCAACCTGGCAGTATTCCAGCCCTCGCGCTTTCTCCAGGTGGCGTGGCAGCTAGGCACCGGAGGGGTGTTACAGCTAAACGATTTTTTCAGAACACATCTGTAGTAGGCGCCCTCCGTTGTCCGTGCGTCTTGTATCCAACTCAAGACGACCACCCAACTGGGCCTCAGCAGCGCTTAGTCTACCTACCTGAGCATAAATACCGCCGGCAACCACAACGATATCTAGCATTTAGCTCTTTGTAAAATAGCACCTAGAGCGTCACAGAAACTCTTTGGCAGATTCAGAGACACAGTCTGTCGGAGCGTAAGCAGACCCAATGAACAGGGTACGATGAACCTCACTTTCTCGAAATTTCTTCACAGACGTTACGAAGCGAACTGCCCACAGTCGACTACCAATGGGCATCTAATCAAGTACAAACGCTTTCGATGAATGGCTCAATACAATACCCGCCCCGTTTTATCCAGCTGCAGCGGTCTCTGCATCGCAAGAGGTGAGCATCTGGACCCTGGAAGAGAGTGAGGGGGCAGTCAGTTGGATTTTGTAGTACTTGTGTCCTGCATCCTTGTTTCTGACAGATAACAGACGCCAATGCAGAGGAAATGTAGCGTATGCGCGAAAGGCGCTTGTTGTCCTGCTTTCTCCAGTGTGTGAAAATTAGGAGAGGCTACGTGGACCGGCTTTCGAGCTGTAAAAGCGGACTCCGAGGAATTTAGGGTTGTTACGGAAGTTGGACACAGAATGCGCAGCCGAACGTCACACACGGTTAACAAATCGGCCAGTCCTAGTGCCGGGACCCGCGGAGAGTATTCAAATCGGGGTGGGTAGGGGAGGAGAGGGAATACGTGAAAGCGTACGAAAGAAGCTTCGGTGGTAGTGTGCTTGCGCTTACGTGCCCTGTTGTATGCAGAAAATAAGGCGCCACGCCTAGTGAAACCACGCAACGGCCAATGTGGCATGCGAGTATTGTTAGCTGTAAGTGTTACTGTTGTACGTGGTTTGGGATATTGCCGGGGGGTCAGATCTAGACAGGACGATTAGAGCCCTCAACCAGTTTGGCTCAAAAACCTGACCACAAGGCAGCTGTGTTTAATGGGAACTGCAGCGCATTGCCATTTTTATAGAACAGGTCACCACACATCGAAACCCCAACCTGGAGGACCTGAAGGACTATGTTGTTCAGACCTCTAATCATTGACCAACGTGGTATGAGAAAATTTGAGTATCGCACGGACAACATACCATATGGATCAGTGGGTCAGAGAGGCACACAAATCATCACACCAGGGTAACGTTGCCTCTTACACCCTCTAAGGTCATCCGTTTGACCAGCGCGACGCCCCATGAACGGACATTTTCGTACAATGAGTGTCCAACGTCTGGGATGGCTCTTCCTACATGTCTCTCATATCCGGGACTAGTCCTGCCTAAACGAATGGTTAAATCGTACGGTCTGCTGGATGAAGAGGCGGAACTTCTTGAATGTGCTCCTACGTATAAGCAAGTTCGACTACCCAGCAGCCTCGAGGAAAATGTACCCATCCGTCACTTGGTTCAGAAGGCGGTCGAACAAAGTGGAACTAGACCCTATGAAGATTCGACGACTATTCCAAACAAAGGGTACCACAATTCCGATTAGCTTCCATCTATTTCTATTAAACCAAAACCCTAACTCGTGCACAAGCGAACACTGCAGCACTCAAAATCAATCAGTCGTCCCGTTGCTGTATCGCTTCAGTACATAGCTACCGTGCAACTCGAATGACGAATGAAGATTGGGATGCTGCCGGCTCGACCAGGCTTAGACAGGAGTGTATGAAGAGCCCAGAGATGGGTTCGAACCACGGAGCTTCTAGTCGGTGACTTCGCGCCTTAATCGGTGAGGACCCATATAACATAGGTTCTAGGGAAGCCTAGAACCTAATGATTGCGTAACCATGTCACTTTGTTTACAGACAACTGTTGTGCATTTTGCACATTTTTGTTACAAGAGCGTTGCTTCTTGACCGTTTTTCCACGTCGGTCTAGTTTCTTTTTCTACCCCGGTTACATCATTCGCCACACAAAAATTACGGCCACCGAAGCCAAGCGTTTCAGTGACTCCTTTCAGTGGGGGAATGTGGTGTTATTTTTCACACTCAGCTCTCCACTTCCCATCCTGGTAACGCTTCACATTTACTTTCATCGCAA